>OZ014450.1:6881454-6994789 GCA_963966035.1 Acleris laterana | reverse complement strand
CCACCAATGTCTCCTGAACGCGGTGCGCCCGCAGCCTACTTCTGCCGCGGAGCGCTTATCCAGCTAGAAGACGGGTCTCTGCGGCGCGTGGAGGAGATGCGGACTGAGGACTTCGTGATGAGCGCTGACCGGACCGGGGATCTGACTCTCACGCAGTGCACGTTGCTGCGTCTGGATGAGCGCGGCGACCGACTCGCGCTCACGCTTACCTACGACAGGAACCGCTCACAGGTGAGACGCACGATATAGCGCCAGAAAAAACGCACTGGATGACACGTCGCGGAAACGCCAAAAATCTCGAACTGGTCGATAGGAGTTAATGACACTTGTTTTTCCAGCTTTAGTTGCCAAAATTCTACACCAACCAAGTTTTCATTATATTTATGCCACTTAGTAGATATGTAGTCGTCGGCTCCATTAACTTGACATCCTGTTTCTCAGCTAAAACCAGCTCTAAAGGAAAAACCAAACATCTTGTACCTACGCAACTAATGGCACAATCATAATGTCCGTTCACCATATGAGATCGTTTAGTCGCTCGGTTTCGTAGTAGATGTGTAAACGCAATTTAAGTCATCCGGATTCGTTAGCCACTCAGATACGAACGCGTTATTAGATGAACGAAGTAGTGTAAACACGAACACAGTTGACCATATAAGGCGAGCGCACTATTATTAGCGATCGCTAGTGTAAATACGACGTTAGTCGGCCTGATCTGTTCTGTTTAAGACTGACGCACTTACTGTATGAGCCAGCCAGAACAATGTAATTGAGCGATTAATCGAAGTACACAAGTTCGTAGTTCAAGAACTCAATCGACCGAATAAGTTCTTGAAACTTACACTTTAAAAAGTTAGAGTCGAGTGAGATTTTCTGTCAGTTGACATTATTGAATAATGGTTGTAGTCAGTGGTTGTTTTTTTTTAACGTGGCGGTTTCGTTTTTCAGGTGGAACTGGACTCGACCGTGGAGCACCCGTTCTTCGTGTACGGGCGCGGCTGGGCGTCGTGCCGGCCCGAGCGCACGCTGGCGCGCTACGGGCTGCGCGTGCAGCGGCTGCAGGTGGGCGACGTGTGCGTGTCGCTGGTGGCGCGCAAGCACGCGCCCGCGCCGCCCCCCTCCGCGCCCCCTCAGACCCACCCCGAGAACCTCAGCGTCAAAGAAGACGCTCGCAAACGCCGGTGGTCCGCCTCCGATGTCCTCGAGGACGACCGCCCTCTCCCAAAGAAACGCTGAAGAACTTTCCAGAATGTGTTGTGATCGCTCGGAACTCTCTCTTTGGACACAGTTTCGTTTCGATTCTTCCCGTTTAGTTGCGACGCGGATCGTCCGGACCGGCCGCCGGCTAGCTCCGTTGAGCTTCGGACGCTGCATTGTCTTTCTATTTGACGGCTGCGCGGCCTCACGAGGATAGTGACTATAGACCCAGTGTGTCGGCGGCGGCGCGGGGCCGCGGTTCTACGCTTATACTTTCGGGAACTCTAGGTGCTGTTTAACTGTCGGGTGCTTTTGTCGCGTTTGTGTACGACATGTAAATATCAATGTAATTATGATACTTAGGTCAAAGTTAAATGCTACACTCCATGACTAACTAAATGTATCACAAAAATGTGGTTATGTAATACGAACGTTTGCGAGATGCGTAGGAGAAAAGCATAAGAAAATATTTTTGCACGTATCTATTACACCGACACGGTCATGAGTAAGTAAATGTTTTTATTTTTTAATAATAATTAATGGAGTGAGAGGTAAAACTATCAATGAGCACAAAAATAACAATGTGTAAGTTTCTACCAGATCTTATAGTAGGTTACATTTTGTGATAATCAATGAGATTTTAAATCGCCAGTCCGCCGAGGCGGCAATGCATATTATGTTAAACAAAGGTACAATGAATGTTAGGTAGGGTAGCTATGGGCCGACGTGTGCTTAAGTTTCGACTGACTGAATCTTCCTTTCTGGACGCCGTCGTCCGGTTCGGTCACAGACCTCCATGGTTGTGACTGCAGACATATCCCGGGACACCGACAGGCACACCAGCTCCACTCAAATCTTCCCTATTGGTTAGTAGTTAGAGGACGGAGGGTACTTCGCTGCTAGATGATGGCAAATTTATCTGACAAATAATTTGATCGAGCATATTATTTAATGTTGGTATACAGTATAGTATCTATTCTAAAATTAATATGTATGTACCTATATATATGGCGTTTTAGATGTCATCTCTATTGTTTTTAGACGTCCATGTGTAATACACATACTTTTCTATGAGAAGATTGTTGTATACATAATAAACACACAGTCTGTGATATTTTGTAGTTATTGGTCAGAGTAGACATGAAGTATTGCTTGAATAAAGAAAATATATGTTTTAGAGTAATAAGTTCGTTATTGGTAAGGAACTGTATAGTTGTTGTATACTCAAAATTTCGCAGAAGGAAAAAGTAAAATCGGAAACAAAATACATAACAAGTAGCGTCTGTGATTTTATATACATATGTATATCGTTATACCAAGTAACGACAAATGCAAATGCCATATCAAAATCCAATTAATTTTAAATATTATTAAGTAAACATAATCCGTTCGTCATTTGGTTTGTTCTTAAATTTATTTCGCATAATATACGTTATTTGTTGAACATGGAGTCATCCATGCCGCTGCCTTGTAAATAGCGTTGCACGTCGTATATGAGTGACGTGTGAGGAGACAAGGATTTTGCCATACCGCAGCGAGGAGCGGAGTGAGAAGCGGATTGAGGGCTAGTTTCTTTCATTGTACCGTAAAGTGATACGTGCTTGTTAATGTATGTTGATATTAGCGCCGCGCGCCGCCGCCGCCGCAGCGGGCGGGCGGGGCGCAGGCACAGCTGATAACTTGTTGTATAATGTATCTAATTCTAGTTTTATCATGTTTATTATTATATTTTGTAATTGTAATGAAAGATCTCATTTTATTAATCGGTATTTTCTAACAAGGCGCTTCATTAGATCATGACTAAGCCTACCTCACAAACTTTAAGACTCGGCCGCGCGGCGCGCGCCGGTCGCCAACAAGTCTAATCAAGATCTCAATTTGATGAAAATAAACTTATAAAAAGACTGGGACGCTTTACTGAATGTTGTGGGATAGTAGTTTCTTTGAAAATATTACTTAAATTATGAGATAGGAGCATTTATTTTGTAACTGGGCGCACTCGTTCCGTGCTACACTGCGAGCTCCACTTTCAAGTCGCTTGAATCGATTAGTACAAAAATTCATACAAAAAGTATTATTTCCCAAAATTTTAAATTCAGAAAGTATTAACTTAATTTCAACGAAGGTGCTAAACGATTGTCCTCCTGGCTTGGACTCCTGCGCCCAAGTTTCGGGCACCGGGGTCCACATATTAATTGCAATACATTTTAAGTAGACATTGGCAGAATCAAAGTTCTTCCACATCTATAAATAGTTTTAATAAATACGAAATACATAATTATATAGACTAACTTCGAATTTTTGCTTTATCGATGTGCGAAAATTCATTACATGTAATAGTATACGGCAACAATTAACAAAAACTGCGGCAAGGCGGTGTAATATAATTGAGTTTAACTCGATTACATGGATTGCCGCTACGAGAATGTTTGTAATCGTAGCAAAGAAATACTTCGCACGAAGTATGACAAGACATTAAAAAAACCATTGCTGTAAGTCACGAAAACTATATTTTTCCATCAATTTACACTATGATCAGACAATACCTTTCCAAGTATATGTAAATAAGGACTAGCCATATGTGTGGTGCAAAATAGCGATATATATTTTGCTCAAAATATTTGTCTTGAGCAAAGTTTCTGAATCTTTTCTGCACATTTTCAATTAAAATATTTTTATAAATCAACTTAAAACCTCTACGTGTTAATGAGTACATACAGAAATTTTGGTCCCGTTTGATCATATTCGTAATATTTAATGTTTATTTTAAGTATGTGAGAAGACACGCTAGGTTTCCTAGAGCTTGTCTATGCTATTCGAATGGTTAAGGTAAAGAACACTTGTCGCGTAAACGGCGTAAACTATCTTAGCATTAGAATGTACTTAGAAACCATTTTCGTCAATTTTCCCATAAGTCTTGACGTTGGAGCAAGTTTGCAAGCCGTCGGTGCTCATATGTGCTTGCGACGTTGTTTTGATCAGTAATAGTGATATACTTCTTTCTTTTACAAACGACTTGAAATAGGCGACGTAGTGACCATAGATGCTAAAAGAATGTTGCCAATTAGAAACGGCCAGTAATGGTTTCCGCAGTTCGTATCATAAACTAGGACCTTTCCAAACAAGCCCTACCAAGTACTTCCGACACGACATTGTGCCATTTAACAGTCCGCTTGTTGTATAGAGCTGTTTTTTGGTAGTTTAATGAATGTCTAATTAAGGCATACCTGTTTTAAATGAACGTTATTTATTGCCATAATTAACATATTTTTAATTATCGGCATGACATGGACCGATACTCACCTAACCAGAAACAGGTTTGAACTAGCACAGACGTGGACTGTCCCAACTGCCGATACTTGTTGCAGAATATCTTAACAGGCACGAGTTTCTCCAATACATATAGAAAATCAGGTAGTTGCTAATAGGTACTGGAAAAGTTGTGTCATTTATGTAATAGTAAATAAATATAAAATCGTTATATAATTATATGACAAATGGCAAAAATATATATGTATATTTTATTGTATAGCGGAATGAGTACTATTTCAGATAAATGTAAATTGAAAATGTTATAGATCGAGATGTGTTAAAAATAAGTTAACTGTTTGTAAAAAGAAGAGAAATTATGTATAACTAAATATTTGCTACCCATGTGTTTTCTTTACTCGGCCTTAGACCCTAATCCACCCTCCTTCAATATGTAATAATACCATGATTCAGACAAAACGTAATATTGTCAAAACTCCAATGCCATCATCATCATCATATCACAGGTTTCTGTCAAGACTCGCTACAAGCGGTGCTACTCTGCCATAACACAACGATAAAGACATTATCGAAATATATATGAAACAAAACCTCAGCCTACATTAGGCAACTGCTAGACAGTATGGATATAGGCCTCTGCCAAGGCGTGCCACAAAGCCTAACGCTTTACGCACCCAGTCGCATCCTGCCCTCATGTATAAGTCATCCCGCAATCTGCGAGACTATTATGGTCAAGTTTATCAATGCCTATAAACGTGGATAAAACATCTCTCCCCTTCTGGCCAGTATGTAAGTGTAAGAGTGACGAACGCCTTATCCACATCTATCCACCGCGATGCCGGTGAGCAAAATGCGGCACCTGCAGGCTTATTGCCTAACGCACTCGCAATCGTTTTCACTTTGTCAGTCCGAAGGAGTCTGCTTTCAAAATGAAAACAATTGTTCCACTTTTAAAGCCGATTGCGACTGCGTTAGGCAATAGGCCAGTTGGTCGGAGAGCGTTCCGCGCTACGTTTACCAATACTCGGTCTCTACGCCAACAATTGGCGCTAAAACAGAGAAAGAGAGAGAGAGAGAGAGAGAGCTATGATGGTCTCCTTAGTTCTCCGGCGGATCACATCGTTTCGAATTTGATCCCTTAAATTGACTCAAGGCACAAGTCTCTACATAGCATGTTGATCAACAATAACATAAAACATAATTGTTGGTGTCCAGCAAAGGTCTGACCTGATCAATCAACCCAAATACTATTAGAATAAAACAATAAAATCCTCCGTTACTGTATGATGAGAATCATAAGATCATAAATAAATACTTTGATCAGAAGCGAGCGTAATTATTTAGCAATTAGTGGTTCATATTTAAAATTTGAGTAAAAAATATGTATTTTTCAGTCAAACGAATTATTTAAGTATTATGGGCCAAATTAACCGCTCTACAATAGGTAGGTACATCCCTCTACCAATTTCTATGTAAATAATCAATACCTATTTCCGATCTGTTTACGATTCTAACAACTCTACTTGCTCTATAACTACATAAACATAATAAAACCTTGACTTGACCTATTTACACGAGTAAAGATAAAGCCACACGAGTGTATTTTTTGTTGTGGGTTGCGTAATCTTGATCTGGATTGGGTCCTGTTTGGTTCACTCAGCAAAGCAAAATGAGTTCACTTTTGTATGCAGCAGAAATTACTCGACTCAAAACAAAAAAAAATACGCTTCTAAGCCGGTTTTATCATGTTAGTGTAACTGACGTTTAAGTATTACTACAAAAGCCAATCAACGTAATAAAATCCAAGTGTACTTACTTACAAAGGGTTTATTAGCAATAACAAATCACAACAGAATACTAGTCTCTTCAGACGTCGGCCTTAAGGTCCAGAAGCACCTTCTCCCCAGGCTTGAAGGCTGGCATGCCGAGGTAAGGACAGGTGGCACAGCGGAATGCGTCGCCGAGGTAACACTGAAAAATTATAAAAAAAAGAATTAAAAAAGAATCCCAATACAAAGTTTGAAGTTCGACTTGTCAGGGTTTTCAAGATTTTGGATAACTTTGAATATTTTTGACTACTTTATTTTTTTTGTAGGTTTACAATTTAATTTAATTCCTTCTATACAAATTCTAATTGGGAAATAAACTTTCCCTAGGTTTCGCACAGATGGTTTTTTTTGTAAGAATGTATCTTTCTTATTTTAGCCAATAAATTAAAACAAATCGAAATATAAAAATAAATAAATAATAAGAGGTTTATTTTACTTTTCTATTTCTAAGTGTTGTAATTTTTTTAAATATGGACCATGTAAAACAAATTTGTCAAGATCGTAGCAAGTGGAAAGAAGTGGTCTCTGCCTACCCCTCTGGGAAACAGGCGTGATTTAATGTATGTATGTATGTATGTAAAACAATTTTCTCTCCACATATTCTTCAAGTTAGCATAATAGTAAACGTGGTCAAATTGTAAAATCCGAATCGTATTAGACCTGTTATCGTATTGTTTTTAACTCGGCCGCCATTACTGTCAACTAAATAAGAACTATCAAAACGTTGTCAATACGAGTAGGTATGATAACAGGTCAAAAACGGTTTGGTTTTTACGATGGTGCGTAGAGGCCCGGTTCATTTGCTGTGAAACAGGTCTTTTTAGTGTGGAACGTAGATTCTTTTGTAGGATGCCTTTTAAACACATACTGGACTAACCGCGAGAACCCTAAGGAGAAACCACTTGTTATCCTAGAGATCAAACGCTACTTGTCTCGTTTGTTTAAGGCCCTTAAAAAATTTAAAGGAATCTCAAGGAAATGTGTTAAATATTCAATTCCTTTTTCGAATTTTAACAATTCGTTACTTTAACTACTGATCAAACAAAAGGCCCTTGGGGCCGTATTAATAACTCATCTTGACTGAGAGGCCCGTCACAAGACACGTCAAAGTAAACGTTAAACCATAGAACACTGTAATTTTTGACGCATCTCGAGACGAGCGTTACAGTTGAGATTTGTTTATTAATACGGCCCTAAGTCTACAGCCGAGCGTCCAGTGGTGCCTTCATTACTATTATTGTTTTTTGAATTTGAATTAAAAGTACTAAATTTATCAATTCTGTTATATATTTTTACAATTCATAGGCAGAGGGGGTCTGACTCCCGCGCGGGTTCGTGCCTGGTGCAAAGGTTGTTCATCGCCATTCGACGTGGTAACGGGGCCAGTGTGATGGGTACCTTTGGGCCAGGGGCACCACAGGGGGGATTTTTGACTAGTCTTAAGTTAAGAGTTTATTGCTATTTTGTTATTATTTGACTGCATAAATTACAGTAAAGGAAAATTATAGGGTAAATGACAAAACTTAATAAGAATTGAGTGAGTAACTTTACGGAAAAGTTAAGTTGATTACAGGAAGGTTAAAGGTATAACACATTGTATATTCATTGTTCACAACAAAAAATCATCGCCCGATTTCAAGACTATAGTTTTTTAGAAAACACAGTCAATAATAGTAATGAGGGCGCCACTGGACGCTCGGCGTAGTCTTAAGACTGCCGGTGTAATGACTAGCGTAGGAGCAATCTTGGTGGTTAACAACGCATTAGCAATGTCACAGATCAAAGAATACAAGTACAGATACCCAATCCCATAGAGCAAAAGCGTGCCGTCCTAATGTAGGCAATTCTGTAGGAAATTTTAGTCCCGTAGTTACACCAGCAGATGCCGCTACCTGAGACGCCGGTATCTGAGCCACCACTGCTATGACGCTGGCAGCCTACCTCATATCACCAGATGGCATAGACTTCGAGAAAATTGTTGACATTAAAAATGAGACATCAAGAAAAAAATTGACTTTATAAATTAATATGTAATCGCTATAATCCTACCGGTCAAAAAAAATTGTTGACATAAAAAATGAGACATCAAGAAAAAAATTTACTTTAAAAATTAATATGTAATCGCTATAATCCTACCGGTCACATTGTGGTAGCGTTTTATTAATTCACAGGAACATCTGTCCCGATTAATGATTGATTCCATAGAGTAATGGCGCCATCTAGTGACAGTACCCAATAAGAGGTAGCAAGCTTGAAAGCTCACATGTATTTTATGAGTTAGACGGAGTTGATATAATTTTTACTTATTGCATTTATTAAACTTATAAAATATACCCTTATTTTATGTATAAAAGTATGTTATTCATATAATTAAGTAAGATACGTTGAATTTATGAAGATGTAAAAATCATTAAATCTTCACGATTTCTGGTTTAAATGTTTCGCTCGATACCTGTGATGAGTTTATTAACGTAATAATTATACGTTGTCCGAGTTGGGAGGCCATGGCAATGTTTACTATCGGATAGCCTGCGTGGTTGCTTGCCTTTTCAATGACATGACATTAAAAAACGTCGCTAAGTATAGGTGAAAAACTTAAGTAAATTACCTGTAACACATCTGTATAGACCGTTCGACATTCTATATTTGAAATTTGACGTAAACTCCATAGGTATTAGTGTTGTACACAACTACATGCAAGAGGTCATTTACTTAATATTTTCACTTATAATACACGCAACAAATGAACTGCTATATGTATATATGCTTTGCTATCGTAGAGGTTTTAACTGCTATTTAAATAATTCAACTCGATATCGCAAATTAGTCGCGCTATGCTAACTTAATTGTATAACGTGAGTACTGTGGTAGTCGGAGCTTGATAAGAAAAGGATTGTGTGGAAACCTGCACATTTCTTTTTCGTGGCTTTGAGAAGGCAAACGAGCACACAGCCACCTAAATCTATGTCAAGATTACAATCTTACGATGATAATCTAAAGGCAGCAAAACCTAAGAACTATGCTAGTCTAACATTGCTGTTTGGCGGCAGGTCAAAGGGTAAAATGTCCTTCAATCTAAATGTACGTACATAATTTAATGCGTATGAAAGATACACACAAGTTCCTACAAGTATATCCGAAGGGCCAAAGGACACATCTGCATTATCCTCGTGAGAGCCACAGTTCCAAAGGAGCTACATAATCAATGTAATTTAGTTTAAACTTTCTTTTAACGAGTATATTATTTAATTTGAAATTGATTCAAAATTGAAAATGGAATTTAAGAGCACAAGTAATTGAACTTTATTTCCTTAAATAAAATAAATAAATAAACGTCAGGGGACACTGTCACACCAATTGCCCTAGTCCCAAACTAAGCTCTAGGCTTGTACTATGGGTACTAGACAACAATATAAATACTTATATAGAGAAATATATACTTAAATACATAGAAAACATCCATGACTCAGGAACAAATATTCGCGCTCATCACACAAATGTCTGCCCTTACCGGGATTCGAACCCAGGACCGCTAGCTTCGTAGGCAGGGACACTACCCACTACACTCGGATTTTTATTCTCACAGAAAAAATGTAAACAAAGGTGTTGCCGTAAACGAAAAACATTTGCAGAATTCAAAATATTTTTACTTTCCACAATTATAAGAAATCGACTGTCTATAAAAAAACTATATATTGTAATTAAGATTAAAGAATTTAATCTGTTGATGGAAAACTTCATTTTGATATAAACTCTTTGTTGTGTTAATTTAAAACGTGAAAACCGTTTTTTTACGCAAAATTTATTTATTGCACTGGTATCATTGACTCGATACACCCCTGTTAACAAGTTGTCGGCTGCTTGAAAGATTTGAGACGTTACTTCACTCGCTTCGCTTCACCATTCGTGCTCCCGTCATAATCGCTTTCCAGTGACTCATTTATGCGATTTTAATTTCAATTATATCTCAAATTTATTTTTATATCACGGTTCGAGCGAAATGATAACTTAATATTATATTTCTTGCTGGCCCTAACTTTGAGATCCCCTGAAATGTCACTTTGACAGTGACGTAACTTTGTTTACATTTTTTCTGTGAGAATAAAAATCCGAGTGTAGGCCAGCGCGTCGATGGTAGATTATTTTTCCCACCCACGAAAATCTCCCTGTTTGCGGTATGGTGGGCCTCACGAGGTTAGATAAGATAAATAAAACAAGTGAGACACTCACACTCCCGCAAGAGGACTTGGGGGTTTCCTTGACCTGCCCGTTGAGCTCCTCGGCCAGGCCGCACGAGCAGTCGGCGCACGCCTTCCGCTTGCCCGTCGTCGCGCACACTGAAACATTCAATAATACTTAGAAAGCTCTCTAATTAAACCTTTAATTGCTACTCACTATACAATTAATTTTCTATTCTTATTTATGTTTACTATCTGTGTGCCAAATTTCATCCAAATACCTTCAGGCCTTTATGTGGTTACGTGTATTAAAGTACAAACATCTGTCCAAACTTACATACTTAAATTCAAATAATTTCTTGCGTATCACATTACATTATAATTATTTATAACTAGCTTCTGCCCGCGGCTCCGTCCGCGTGGAACTCGTTTATATTTTAGCTCCATACAAATTTTCACCCTCAATTTCACCTCCTTAGGGGATGAATTTCGGGATCAAAACTATTTTATGTTTTTCTCCGGGACTCAAACTATCTCAATACCTCATAAAAATCGGTTCAGCGGTTTAAGCGTAAAGAGGTAACAGATAGACAGACAGACACACTTTCGCATTTATAATATTAGTATGGATAGGTTGGTGGAATTGGTAAGTAGTTAGCATCCCAGGTTCGATTCCCGGTATGGGCAAATATTTGTGTGGTGTGAAATATGAGTATTTGTTTCGGAGACTTGAAGGTTTTCTATGTATTTTAAGTTTAGTTTGGGACTCAATTTGTGTGAGATTGTCCCCTAATATTTATTTATTTATTTATTTTTCTACGTGACGCCATGCCAGGGCACAGCAAAAACATATTAGTACCTAGGAACTTGTGTGGGATAAGACTGTGATTAGATAGTTACTGATATTTCATTATGAAATATGTCCCTGATATTTTTTTCCAATAATGAATTAAACAATTAAAAACTGATTTTACATGTCAAATAAATATAAACAGCGCACTGCAATTGCTTTTTCTTACATTTAATAAACAATGTTCTGAACGAGTATGACTCGGAACATCGCGTCATCCACGCGTGACGGCGCGATGCCAATTTGCAACACAAAACCTCAAACATGCCGCGTCATTTGGAACACAAAACCTAATGTTTATCTTATCACATCAGATATGTCACTGTCTTATTATGTATAGGATATTATATGTTCTTGTTCCACATATTGAAATTTTTAATTTTCTTTTAACAAAGAGATTGATCATTTAAGTAGAATAGGTATTTAAGTAAAATGTAAAATTACCATGACAAAATGACAGAATAAAGATATGTGGCAACTTCTCCTGTTTTGTACCTTGTACGTATGATCATTTACTGTATATTATTACCATTTATAAACAGATTAAAAAACACTAAAAATAAATATATGACTATGAGAAAAAAAAAACCTGAATTTTAACCCTTGTGCTACTTTTTTTACATACATATGTTATTCTAGAATAGAGTTTGACCTTTACAAATTAAGGGTTTTCGGATATTTAACTAATGAATGCATCCCTCATTTATAATATTAGATTAGTTCGGTCAATGTATTCTATTTACCTCTCAGCGCTGCCTTGTCTGGTTTCTTGAGATCATCCTCATCCAAGAGCTGGTCTGAGTCAATGATGTCATCATCATTGGCTGTCCAAGCTGCCTCTACCGTGTCATCTAATTTCCACACTGTCGGTTTACTGCCCAGCTTAAGTTGTGCTTTGGAACCTACCTGTAATGTTCAAAATATTTTTTTCGTATATAGAGATTTTTACTTATCACTTCTGATAAGTGTTGTGATTATACGTAGTAAGAGGTTTAAGCATTGTAATGTTTAAACTTTTTATTGTTAATCCTAGTCTTAATCCTGTTAGTCCTAAAACAACTGGGCTTTACGAGGTTGAAAGATAATAGAACTCATATTGTATTGTTATTAATATTGATATTAATTTAACTTATTGTTAGCTCATTTTTGAGCTATGACAAATAAAACATTTTCAATGACATTCAACCCACACAATCATAATCTAATCATTGTGCTCTAAGGGATACAATGAAATATTCTTGGTGTATGTAAGATTAAGCAGATGAACCGTATATTCACACTCACCTCAAATTTAGCTTTCTCAGCAGTGTAAACATCATCTGTTTTGGTGATATTTAGGAACCCATTTAGTTTCAGGGCTGTGTTGATGTCCGTGGCATCCTTTACAATAAGCTTGCCACTGGGTTTGAGCAGCTTTATAAAGATCGCCAACAGACTGTCTTCATGGTTAACTGCATGAGGTGGAACCCAGTTCGAGATGATTACATCGAAAGATGACTGTGGTCTGGAGGCTAAAATTATACATGCTCCATATTTAACATAACAGAACTTGAAAATAACTGTCAAGTACATGATTTCCAGTATACATTTGTGATTAGCGTAGACTATATGTCTAGGTACCTTTTTTTTTTTTAAACAAAACTACCATGTGATGAAGTTCATCAGCCAATAGAAGTAGAACACTGATACGTCAAAGTGCAATAAAACAGTTTTGATTGGGTGTTTAACAATATCATGTGGTTTAGATTTTAATTTTTTAAATACCTAAAAGTATAGACTTGTAGGTGGCGCAACCGTGCCTACAAAGCTAGCTTTCTGCGTTCAATCTCTGTTATGTGCAAATGTTTATGTTCATACTTAAACATTTCTTACTGAGTGTTGATGTTTTCATAAGTATGTTTGCTGGGTAGGGGTACTTGATGACTAGTATGCTGATTGTCCTGAGAATTATATATTTATACTTATGTAATAATTCAAACGTAAATTTGATAGGTCTACTTACTTTCAGTGATCATTTCAGAATTTTCGAGAACGACTGGACCATTGCTCGTCGCACTTTGAATTTCATTCACGACGTTGCTCAAGTCTGTTTGTTCGCTGTTGTTCCACACCACCAACACATTATTGCCGCTCTTCAAGGTGTTCATTGTTGTATTACTATTGAGGTCGAACAGCTTTCAGTAATTGCCTTGAGCGCTTCGCTTCTAGGCTTCAGTTGAAATTTACTGTCGAATTACCTATTGCCAATGTAACAAAGATAGGAGAGCGTGACTAAGCAGACTATACACCGTGCGAATACTAGCAGACTACTCGATCGACTGACCAGACCAGCCGACGACGATCTCAATGGAGTAAATAAAATGTTATTAAAAAATAGTAACGTGTGTACGTGACGCCTTCGTTCGCTTGTTCGAAGTCACAGATTAGATTATAGGCTATGTGTTCGAAGTTAGATCGACGAGGACGACAGTGACATGACATTTGTGCAATAACAGACCGCTGACAGTTCGAATGCATTTTTTTTACACAAACAGTCTACATAAGACTGCCATTATAAACAAAATAAAAACATGAAACTAGAGGAAACCATGCTATTTTTTCCATGATAATGTAATACTTCAAACTCTTTTGAAATGGACTTTCAAAACGGTAGGGCCCGGAATGATTTTCCCTTGATTTGTTCGGCAATATTTTGGCAACACTAATTTGGACAGTTTTGAGGCGTATTTTGACTGACCTTACATAGAAAGTCAAGTTAGCAATAGTGATCTCTATTTCTTTAGGATAAATAATAAATAAAATCCAGATCAGACAAGAATAACAAAAATATGCGCTATACGTGTTTTTTAAATGTAATCATTTTTAACTATTTTCAATTTTAAAAGGTTTGCCATTAAAATACTCCTTTAAACTAACCTAAAAACTAGAATAATTCTTATAAAAACACAGAGGACTAGGGGATGAGGTGCTATTACTAGTATTTCTTCTTCATTTCCAGTAAAGATACAATGTTATATGACGCTTTCATGGCTGGTACGTGGGCTTCGATTGGCAGCACCGTTGGCAAGTTAACTGGAACAGCTAGTGTTGTTGTGAGTTAAAAACAATCATTTACTTAAGATTCATACACAAACTTACGAATGCAATAACAGCGGGCTGCTTTACGCACACTTATCCGAGCCGAACACGTCGAACGACTCGAACGAAACGAATTTTAGATTTCTGTAAATGGAATCTTATGTATGAAACCTCGCACACTTGCGGTTCTTACAGATTCGGAAGATTCGACGCGGGCACAGAATTCTAAAATTCGTTTCGTTCGATTCTTTCGGCTCGGATAATAGTGCGTTCACCTTAAAGCGGCCATTATATTGAGTCGTCCGCCGCATGTTGCATATTATGTTATGTTCGCCTTATTAAGGCGAACGCAACAGTAGTGAAAAGAACACGGAAGTCGGGCGCATTCGGCGTGCGACAGCTGTTACCGCCTAATTACAGTGCCCGGCCGTGAAGAAGTCAATCCTGATAGCTGTCACTGCAGTACAATTTATAACCTATTCTTGGGTTTGAGGTTATAATTTGTACTACAATGACAGGTGTTAGAATTTACTTCTTATCGGCCGGGCACCATAGGTGACCCAAGTAGGCGGACAGAATGATATCTAGTCCAGTTCTAGTTTCACAGATAATGGGCGCACAGATTATAGGGTAGGTTGTATGGTCGGCCACATACATTCGGAATTCCATTTTGGAATGGCGGAATTCCGAACGCACAGGCCAGACGGGCCATCATTCGGAATTCCGCTAGAAAAAAAACCATCCCGAATGCAAGTCTGCGAAAGATTTTCTAACGGGTCGCATCACATACACATCACATATTCGTAAATTCCGTACGGAACGCGCTCAGAGTTCGAAGATCGAATCAAAGTTACGTTAGCTCCATCCCATTCTTTCGATTTACTTAGTTTGAATGATGAGACAGGGATGGAGCTAACGTAACTTAGAACTTCGATTTTCAAAGTAGGTCCTCAGTTTATGTCGCACGACTGAAACCAGTGCGTGTTTATTTCGAGTCTAAGTAATAAAAATATAATCAACATATCAAAATCAAAATCATAACGTTTTTATCAAGTATAACTATAGTATAAAGGTGTCAAATATACATGTGTGTGTGCATCACTACAATCTACCATAATAATTATTATCGCTAATTCGATATATCTACCTATCGGGTTTGTATTTGTCTCTCTCATTCTCACACGGGCTGATTAAGAGCGAGTGAGAGTTAAGAGAATTACAAATCTGAAGCATCTTCTAAGTACTTGCAGACTGTTAAGTTACTTATCACTTATCCACACTGACTGTTGGAGGTCAGCTTTGCTGTTTTAAACTGTCTTAGGTACGAAGTTCTCGAACTCAAGCTTATCTAACGAGTGGACACGACAAGGCAGAAAACATGATGACCTAATTTTGAAGTTAACTTACTATTCAAACTACTAAATAGCCGTGTTTCATTACACTTTTGTTAACAGGACGATGGCTACGTAATATGGGCCTGTCTGTTAGTAGTGATGGTAGCGACGAACACATGGGGCTGCCGGTACTACCTGCGCTCGCTGGACGCTGCCACCAACACCGCAGCACCTACTGTCATCTCCGCTACCTCTAGCTACGTGCTGTCGGTTAGTCTAGTCATTCACAGCCACCAATAAAGGTTGTCACAGGCATAACCGCTCGGGACCGGATCGGAACCGCCTCAGCTCAAAGTGAAAGATTGAATAGTCAGCTTTGATTTGTGTTAGTACGATGTACCTATTTTTTAAAGTGAAAATATCAAAGCGTCAATTTTCAATGCCTCACTTTGAATTGATCCGGTGCCGAGTGGTTATGTTTGCGACAACCTTAAGAGCGCCTGGCGTTTGTACAAGTGTATTACGTATTTCCCAGAAGGTGTTTGTTTTTTCGGGATACCGAAACCGCTTATTACGTTGTTGGTTAGGTTAGGTTAGGCTTGAGATAAAACTCATAAAATTAAAGTAGCTGCGATGGGTTTTTTGGCAATAATTAAAATTGTTCTAATATTATAAATACGAAAGTGTGTCTGTCTGTCTGTTACCTCCTCACGCTTAAACCGCTGAACCGATTTAGGTGAAATTTGGTGCAAAGTTAGTTTGAAGCCTGGGAAAGGACATAGGATAGTTTTTTTCCCGAAATTCATCCTCTTAGGCGGTAAAATGGGTGGTTAAAATTTGTATGGAGCTATATAAACGAGTTCCACGCGGACGGAGTCGCGGGCAGAAGCTAGTAATAAATAAAAGAAAATTTGGGAAATGATGCATTAGGCCAAAAATCTTTCGCCCAAACAAGAGAAGGCATTATAAGTCTGACTGCGTCCGGTCTACTCTGCAGTGGACTCGTAGCGACATTTTTTTGTATTTTAAATTCGACGCGTGTCTGTGTATCGTGGGCACCGTAGTTCCCAAAAGGATGAACTGAATGTAGGTTCTTAATTCGGGATGGTTCTGAGCTAAATTTCATGAAAATCGGTTGGGTCTTTTCAGAGATAATTAATTATATCAGTTTGGAAAGTAATAGTTATTTATAATTTATGTCCTGTGAGATAAACTGTGCTCAAATTGTTCACAGGGAATTATCGGAATATGTTTCTTCGGCGAGTTGTCGTCGCTTCTCTGGTGGAGCGGGATGCTCCTCATCGTGGCGGGACTGGCCCTCGTCGCCAGGTCGAGGGGGAAGGAGAATGTTGAATGAGAACTAACCATGTTAGTATAATTCGGGTTTAAAATAGGGACCCGGGGCTCTATTCTACACGGGTAAACCATATTGCGTGTGACGTGTTTTTTTTTTTACTTTCTGGCTTTCACTCCTGTTAAGGTGTATTTGGCCAATGTCAAGCTATTTATAGACACTCCCATGGACTTATTAGATCAATAAGTCCGTGGATATCACACGCGAACACAATTGTTCGGTAAAATAAAATTTTCTCCAATGGACTAAACAGAAGCACACGGGTTTAGCTCCACGAGCTTCTGTCAAGTCCCGTTTGACGTGTTATCGTATTGTTTTTAACTCCGCCGCCGCCGCGCGCCGCCGTAACTGTCAAGCAAATAATCGTAAAGTTGTCAGTGAGATAACTCGTCAAAGGCAATATAATTTGGCCCGGTAGACACCGTACTTGGTGGTGGTATATAAATACATAACTATAGGTGAAAAACTTAATAAATGACCTCTTGCATGTAGTGGTGTACAAAACTAAAATGGAATTTACGTCAAATTTCAAACATAGAATGTCGAACCAGACGAACGCTCTATACAGATGTAATACAATTACATGCAATAGGACTTTTACTTAAGTTTTTGACGTAAGTATAATATAGTTGGACTTGGAACTTACTATTTTAAATTGGCTACCTACAATCATCATAACTGAACCTTTACCTAATCGATGTACCTAGTACTTATATCAATATCGTGTTTCGAACAAAGTGAAAAATACTTAAAAAAGCTAAATACTTATAAATTGCTTTAACAATTTTGAATTACTACATGTTAATAACGTATCAAAGATATATTCCATATGTTTATTATCAGTAAGTATTATTTATTAGGAATTAATCTATTTGTACATAAAATATTGTAAGTATAGTTAAATAATACAGTAAAAGTACAAAAACTGTATTTTTTTATTAACCAAAACCATCCTATATGTTAGTTTTAAATACAACAAAAGCCGGGAGCGCAATCCGCTGCAAAGAATCTATAAAAATGATGAATGATTAATTATACATAAATCTTCACTTTTAATTCAAATTAATAAAATTTTCTTTTTGTCGTAAGTAAATAAAAATTCACAAGCGCCATCTTAGATATATCACTTGACAGTTCAACTCGCAAAGTAATGCGTGTAATAGGGTATTTGACAAGAGTGAAATTAAATTGATTTTTCATTAACAACAGATAAACATTATAAAAATACTAGGAATAAGTACATCAATCTTTTATTTAGATTGCTATTTTAAAATTTTAAAATTCATAAAATCCAACAATAAGGACGCTGCGTGATTGTTACGTCACAAGATAGTAATCCCTATAAATTCCATAGTAACGGAGCGTTTTTGATGTTTCATAAAAAGAAGCTGATTTGACTTTTATCAAATACCGTATTATAAATGTTTAAACTTTAAACCTTATTTGTACGGTACTAAGACGATACTATCGTTATTTCACCTACCGCATCACTTTAGATGGAGATCAGCTAGCATTTCATTCACTCTTGCCAGTAATATGTAAGAGCGAGCGGCCGCACCGGCTTTTTCACGCACCAGTGGTCACCCCAGTCCAGGGCTCGGAAAACGGTATTTTTTTCAAAACGGTTTCGTCTTAAATGCCTAAGGAACGATTTGTTTCGGTTTCGTTCGCAAATAACGTTATAGAAAACGTTTTTGAACAAGAACGAAATTGAAATCTTTTTTGATCCATATAACGTTTTTAACCGTTTTTTCCCATTTGCTGGGTTCGGTAGGAATATTACAAATATCATCCAGTCAGTTAGTATTTAGCAGCCACGCGACGCGGTTTTCTTTGCTTGTTTCTTTAGAGCTTAGATTATTATTGGACACATAGAAAGTACCATTATTCTGTGCGGAGTACATAATTGGGCGTTTTCAGAAAAAGTTGTTGGAGACGTTAGAGGAATTCCACTTAAAAAAATATTTTAGTTTACTTTATAATGTAGTAAAATCGATAATATATTAAATGAGCAACATGAAAATACAAAATTTATAATAAAATAATGACTATTTCAGTAAAAAAATCCAATTTGATTTCGTTTCTGCTCGTAAGAAGTTCTATTACGCCACTCATTTTAGAACGGGTTTTAAAGAAAACTAGAAAGGTTTAAAATGTTGTGAAGTTTTTTTGATAAAACTTGAACTAAAAAGTGTTCTAAAAAAATAATTATTAATCATATTATTATAATACTATGAAGTTTTATGACAAAACCTTTCCTTAACGCCACCTTTCAGTACTTTGTACTATATATTATTGTCTTTGGAGCGACGAATGCGTAATATTATTTAAAAATGTTCTTTTTTAACGAATTATTAGTTAAATAGAATGTGTTTAACAATAATAGCTTCTTAATATCTTTGATGTAATATTAAATATTTAAGAAATTCAATCACATTAATAACGGGACAGTGACGTATAGTGAAGCTCGAAATGGCGTTTAGGAACTATAAGGTTCATATTGCAATATTTTTATACTAAAACAATTAATTAAATTAATGAATTTTAACAAGGAATCTCATGAGATCAAATCCTAGGTTCCCCCTGCGTAGTAATAGGCATGCGGACCGGTTAATCGCGGATAAACACAAGCTGGCCAAAACAGAGCAATCCGTCTATTTCCTGGGACCCGCTGTGTACAATCGCCTGCCAAAAGCTGTAATAGATGCGGCTTCCATCACACAATTTAAGTACAAACTTAAAAAATGGCTCCATGAGCGTCTGTTTTATGACTACGACGAATATTTTGATCTAGCCCTCACTGGCTAATAAATATTATTACTTTTATAATAAATCGACATGTTGTTCGTTTTAATGTATTATTTAAAAATCAATTAAATATTAATTATAAATTTATAATGCATATTATCAAATTATGATAGTACTATGTACACTGACCTATAACAATTGTTACGAATAAATTATTTCATTTCATTTCATTTCATTTCATTTCATTTCATTTCATTTGAGATCGTTGACTCATCATCATCATTTTTAACCGACCAAGAAAAGGAGGTTCTCATTTCGTTTAAAATAAAGTAATCACCTTCCTGTTTTATCATCAGACCCCGGATTCCATCTCTGATCAAAGTGCTTGTCAAGACAAAACAAACGAGCCCAAACTCGATGGGGTTGCATTGTTTAATTACAGAGTTCCCGTGGGCACCTTCCGGTTTCATCTTTATACCAGCTCAATGAAACCATAATATTGAATCGTCATCGAGTTTACATACGTATTCCAAATTTTAGCCCATTCCAGTAGCGGAAAAGACTGCTTCAAAACTGAATTGCAAGAATTGCAATCTTAGGATTGCATGGCAGTCTTGTGAATGCAAATGTCTATGGGTCACAGTTTCCACTTACCATCAGGTGGCCTGTGTGCCCGTTTGTCTTCTCTATGCCATAAAAAAAAAAAAAAAAAAATTGACCTAAACAAACCCACAGACAGACGGACAGGCAAACATAGGTACTTTGCAATAAACCATTTGTGTAGGTTAAATAAAATAATTGGCATTTTATTAAAATAATCTTTAAATCTCTTTATGAAACGAGCTTAAGAATTCTATTACGCCACTTTTTAGTTCTTTTAACGCGACCGTGGCGGTTTGGAGGTGACGTATCCATGCCATTCAAACATTCACATAAAATTACAAATAAACTATTGAACTTTCTTTAAATATTGCCTTTGATTCCGAATCAGCATTAATTATTAAATATAACATTATAAAAAATCAAAAACACAGGATTATCTTACCTTGTTAAAATTGGAGTCGTATGAAGAAACCTATTTAAGGTGCAAACTCCACGCTACCACTCTAAACACATTTCACGGACAAACTGCTGTCATTTGAAACCAAATGACGACTACCATAGACTTAAAATGCTGCCATAATTCAGAATTTTCATGTATTGTGGTGTTTTATTTCCAGGAACATAATAAAATACGGTCGCGTATACGGGAAATTCCCCATGAGCTATTTCGCGGGACCGATTAAAACCTGTATTTTTCAAAGAAATTTCTATGTAAACGCACTTGTTTTACGGTTTAAAATTAAAGATCGGTTCATAACTGACCAGGACACAACTGCTGACTTTTAAACAGTCTTATTTAGCATTTTAGGGCAGATCTAAGATTACCTACTAAACAAGTTCATGCTTGTCGCCGCTTTGTAGCCGAACGCCGCGCGCGGCCGCGTCCCGTGGATTAAACCGGTTTTTGATAACGTTCTCGTTTCGTTTCCGTTCCGAACAAAATGCTGAACGAAGAACGGTTCGAAACGTTTTTAAAACGTTATTTTGAATAACGTTTCCAAGCCCTGCCCCAGTCGTCATGCGCGTAGCGACAGCTGTTACACGATTTTTACACTGCATTGCCGGTGGTCTAAAGTATACAGTGTGTGACATCCATAAGAACATATATTTTAAGTAACGACAGTTTTAAGCGCGCTGTGAACCGTTTAATAAATTTAATGTAATTCATTTTTAAAGGGTCCATCGAGCAGCTATGTAGAACATATAAGGTCTAGGTTAATTGCAAGTTAATTGAGGGATAACTGAGCTATTTTTGATACATTGCGTGGCTAATTAGTTAACATGAAAAAAAGTACTACTTACTGTACAACAATACACATGTTTTTATGTTAATTAGAATGCATATTAACTCTTGTCAAAATATACCTTTATGTTCATATGGATGTCACTTATATGCTCGTTTTTTAAGTTGTACAAAATCACGTAATTTTAAGCTGCGCCCACACCGGAGCTTAACGGTGCGTATATTACGGTGTCGTTGCGTAAACAAAAGACGGGGCCATAGTAACAACGTGGCGCTGTTTTTGACGCACCGTAATATACGCACCGTTAAGCAGCGGTGTGGTCGCAGCTTAACTTAGTGAGAAATCTTCTATACTTACATATAAAACTCTTCCATTTCATTCCAACGCACTAGCTAACCCGCTGAGCTATAGGTACTTGAATGCTTTTGACGACGGCATTTAAACTAGTTGATAGTGACCTGCCTTCGAAGCTAGAGGTCCCGGTTTCGAATCCTTGTATGAGCAAATACTAGTGTGACGAGCTCGAGCATTTGTTTCTACGACATAAATAATTTACAGTCAAAAGTACATTAGTGCAGAATTTGTCTATACGGCCATCGCGCGAAATATATGTAATATATGTATAGACGCATTGGGAACGTATAGGTACATATTTATGACTGACTGTACAAAGTCGCGAACGTCCTCTATCTGTACATAGTATAAAAGAAAGTCTCTTTCCGCGTCTGTCTGTCTGTCTGTCTGTCTGTCTGTCTGTCTGTCTGTCTGTATATCCGCATATTTTAAACCACACAACGGATTTTGATGCGGGTTCCGCAATAAGTAACGTTAGAACTTTGGTGGCACATCGTGATTCTAGAATCCACGGAGTCGCTATCTCCTAATTATTATAAACATACCACCTTAATTTTGACCTCCAAAATTAATTTGAATTGGTTGAGCTATTAAACACATTAATGTAAATATTATTATGACAACACTGGAGATCAATTTTTTTTATAATAATTTTTATAATTAGGAAATTGCGACTCCATGGATTCTAGAACCACGTTGTGCCACCAAAAATCCTAACCCTAACCATAACTTAGATATTTTTTTCGAATAGTTTAGTTTAGTTAGTTTAGTTTATTTATTCATCAATGTAATGTTACAATATTAGTTGCATTGCATGTCAAAAAATACGAAATTACATAGAGATCGTCAAACATAAATACTAATAATCAAAGAATACAAAAATTAAAAATAATTATAACAACAACAATTACACGTCTAATAAATGGTCTCTCGTCCGATGTCATATAATGTAGGTACAAGAATTAATAAAGTCAACACAATAATAAATTTACATTTCCAGTTCCATAATATTCATCCACGGAGTATAATGGATTATCCAATAAAAGGTTTCTCAGCTGATGCTTAAATGCTTCGTCAGATTGTACATCTTTAAGTTTGGCGGGTAGACGCTCATAGTACGTGGGACCGATGACACGCGGGTTCTTACCCGCAAGTGCCATGCGACGGGGAACTATTCTCAAACGCCCGGTGTGGCGGAGCTCCTTGCCAAGAATATTAACGCGTGCGAAGGAGGAAATATTTGTTCTTACAAACATTAATATTTGAAAAATATAAACCGAGTAGTGCGTCAGTATGCGGTACGTTACGTAAAGTCCCCTGCAAGAGTGCCTAGGTTTCACCCCAGCTAACGTGCGTAAGGCACGTTTTTGCATAAGCAATACCCTATTGGCATCCGTGGAGTTTCCCCATAAGAGCGCGCCATATGACATTAGGGAGTGAAAGTGTGCAAAGTATACCTGTTTTAATGCAGCATTTGCAATAAAACTCTTGAGTTTACGCAACGCAAAGACTGCACCACTCAGTCTATCGCATAGTTTGTCGACATGGCACTTCCAGTTAAGATTAGAGTCAAGTGTGAAACCGAGGAACCTACACTGTACTCATTGCATATCGGCATCGGAGTGTTTGCGACGCACGTAGGAAGGGAGATACTTCGGCCTGAGTAAACCATGGTATTGGATTTCGACAAGTTTAAAATCAAACCATTAGCCGAAAACCACGTTTGCAGCTGTTGGCACGCGACATGGATTTTCTCCCCGAGCTGTTCATACGTGCGCGCACTAACCACGACAGTAGTGTCGTCCGCAAAGAGCACTGACAAGCCAGCTGTAATGGCCGTCGGAAGGTCATTCATGTAAATCAGGAATAGTGTGTTTCCTAGTGCCGACCCTTGAGGGATCCCAAGACTCACACTTCCGGTCATAGACTGCATCCTTTTGCCGTTTGCGGACAACTTGACTGCCTGTTGACGCCCGGACAGAAATGACGTGAGTAGGCGGTGTCTGACATCGTTGATGCCGTAGTGATGCAACTTGTCCAGGAGCATTCCGTGATTGATCACATCAAAGGCCTTGGACAAGTCGCACAAGATACCCGCTACCTTGTACCTCTCATCCAGACCAGTAACAACGCAGTCAAATATTTTACACGCTGCCGCGGTCGTTGACATCTTCTGCCGATACGCAAATTGTCGGTCCGTCAGTACTGTCAGTAGGTCGTTTTCCTCGAGGTGGCTCATAATGTGTGACGACAGGATTGACTCCATTATTTTAGAGATGGTGGGAACTATCGTTATCGGCCTATAGTTGTTGACGTCACACTTGTCCCCTTTTCCCTTGAACACCGGGCACAAAAACTTCATTAAATAATCTAACTAATACGTTGCCAATAATCGGCCAAATACATAATAAAATAAGTGTTATGTCATAGGTGTCAGCAATTTTACGAGTTTTGAACATACACCGCAGCACCTGGTTTAGCATGTCGCTCGTGACGGTGGGCAGGGAGAGAGCGGGCACGTCCGAGTCACGCATAGTTTTTATGATTTATAATTTCTGGATTACTCGTATAGGTGTTATAGAAAACACATAAACCGAAGCGAAGAGAGTGCGGGTGGCTAATTAACCATAAATAGCAATGCCCTAGAAGGGTGAAAGCCAGTGGAGTCGACATAACGTGGTAAGGGGGACTGGCGGCCTCGGGAGACTGCGCGGCGCGACCCCGATCTGTGGATCTTATCTCGGATACTAGTTTATTTTACAGAACAAACGAGAATCTCGATGGTAAAAACTAAGCAAAAAGTAAAAATACTTACTTGTTTTTTTTCTATAAATGGTTTCTCGCGTTTGACCTAAGTTTGACCTAATGTCAAGTGACGACTAGGTCGAAGATCTTCAAAAATAGTACAGTGGGCCATTTAAGCTGTACAGTTTTGTACTATCTTAGCCTAATTGAGCAAATTTGGTTACAGAATTCTACCCTTATAAACCAAAAGGCGATATTTCAAACTCAATAGCCAAAGCAGATACAACCCTCTCCCGTTAGCAGTACCGAAGGTTGCACTTGCTACAGGCGTTTTGTCAGAGATACCACCATTTGTCTTAGCAGGCCAGAAATATCAACAAGTTTTTAGTACGTAGGTATGTATGTGTAATATTGTACCTTTTCGTTTTAACGCCTGTAGGTGACAGGTAGTGTAACAGTTCAAACATGATGTTAAAATAGCAAAGTACTTAGCGTGCGGCCACTTATAAGGCCGAACTGCCTATAGAAGTACCTACAGTAAAGCCGGAACAGAAAAATAAAAAACCTCGCCATATTGCCGAAATTATTATGAACTGTTATTTCTATTACAATTCACGAAAGACATAAAAAAAGTATTACTGGCGACCCCATTAGAAGTCTTTTTATTTTTCTGGTCAGGCTTTATCTGTGATTGCAAGGCTGATTAAAAGCAAGTCGATTACTAGGTATAGATATAGGTTAACTGGTAGATAACGCTTGTAGCATTAATCATACCCCTTTTGTATACAAACTTGTTTTGTGCAATAGTACCTACCTATAGAAAACTCAAGTTGAAGCGTTGATATAAGTTCGTTGAACTGTCAGGTATACTAATCGAGTTTATTAAGACTAAATCTTAGCCTACGTGTGCAAAATGTGGTTACAGAATTACCAACAAGTTTTTAGAGTTGTTGGTAATTCTGTAGCTCGGCCTACCCCACTCTGGGAATGAAGGCGTGAGTGTATGTAAGTATGTAATAGTCTAAGACCCGAACCTACATCGACCTTCACCGAGCTGATAATAGAACGAAACATATTTTATCATGAATTTAGTATATTAGAAAACATATTAAAAATGGGTTCGCTAAAAAAATCCTGGGCAGACTATTTTTAATTATTTTTCAAAAATCTTTAAAATTCGCAAACCCCTAATAGGACCGGAATTTTCGCAGACAACCCTATATCAACGTGTTCGCAATAAAACAGCGCTTATGATGATATAAATTTTTTTTAATTATCCAATCCAGTGAAAGTAACTGGCATCGATATACCTGTTTATACCTGACAACCCAGTAGTTCGCCCAGGTAAATAGTGGACAACCCAACGGCTGAACATTCTATATGTTTTATACTTTCAGTCAGGACAAAAAAAAATTATTATCCTGATGTTGCAACATTTTTTGAAAAATAATTAAAAATAGTCTGCCCAGGATTTTTTTAGCGAACCCATTTTTAATATGTTTTCTAATATACTAAATTCATGATAAAATATGTTTCGTTCTATTATCAGCTCGGTGAAGGTCGATGTAGGTTCGGGTCTTCCACTATAATAGGCTCGTTTATTGTCACATTTCATCTTAGTACATAAAACCAACGAAGAGTTGTCAGAGAATTCCATCGTGTTAAAAAATGTGTTTATTTTATTTCGTGGTTAGTAAAAAATGGTCGGTCACTATAAAGGACGCGCGCAACCATAAAAGGCCCTTAAAGATTTTCCTGTTTTAGGGCGTACCGACACGTCTTTGGTATACTTACAAGGGTTACATTTACGAGTAACAAAACGTAAACCGTATAAACCGAGCTCCCTGAATCTTTGGCCCAGGATATACTAACGAACAAAATGATTGATCGTGGATACAGTATTTATATACTCATAACATCGCAATAAAGAAGTTTTCCAATGGTAGGTCGATGTACAGTCGAACTCTAAAGTAAAGTAAGTAGTTGTCGCGACTATTGACTTACTAAATTCAAACCATTCTCACATGAATGCATTATTGCGACGAGGCACTAAAATGTACAGCTACTTATGGTGCCCTTGTTACACTTTTTTTTTTTTTTTTTTTTTTTTATAGGGCCTTTTTACAACCGTATATACCGGCCCTGTTAAGTCGAACACCATTTTGTCATAAAATAATTAAAAAATAACTCAACATTACACAACAAAACATTACACAAAACAAAACAAAACATTACACATGTTACACTTGTTGTTATGAATGTTACATAACGTTATAAACATTTTGTTACAACCTGTTAGATGTTTCAAACGCTGCCACACTGCTAAAAAAATATAACATGTGCGTTACCGTGTTATAATTTGTTATAAGTTTAACATTTTAAGGGCCTGTTTCACAATCGACAAGTAAATTTATCTGTCACATAAAGTTGTCTCTCTCCTTGTCTATTTTCAAGTGTAAGACAAAGAAAGGGCTAAACTTATCCGTCAAATATCCTTTACTTGTCGATTGTGAAACAGGCGGTAAAAGTTATATATTAACGTTATACTCGTATAACATGATAACAGTTTTATATAATCTGTGGTTTAACGCCCGTCTGTCAGTGGTAAGCTCCCAAGCGAAAGAACACATTTTTATGCAATCTCTTTTTTTTTTCTTCGCTCAAAGGTTAACTGGACCAGATACCTTAAAGGGATAAGTTCGCCTTTGTTCATACCTTTTGTGTTTCTGTTTCTTTATTTTATTTACCTAATAGGTAATTTTCTGTTGGTGCAATAAAGAGATTACATACATACATTTACATATAAATATTGCGGGCTGCAGTTATATGTGGGGTGTTTAATGTTTAATACCAATGTCACTAAACTGCTAAATTTAGTCAATGTTAATTGACTGTTCGTTCATACATTTTGTCAGCTGTTAACGCACTAATTGTCTGTTAAGTGGTTAACATCGTTTGGTGAAATTGGTAGGATAAAGTCACCAGACCTGTAGTCGGCCTCTGCCTATACTTTGTTCGAGTGGGAAGAGTACGAAATATATATTTCCCACTACTGGTTTCTGGCTGACCACTGGTGTCCTTCCTTACCCTATACTAAATCTATTAAGTTCAAGGTCAAGTTCAATTCTTTGTTGAATGGCTAGGTACTGTCCAGTGGGACAATTCTGCCAGTGTCAAGGTTGGAAGTTACACGTTGGGGAATCTAAAAATAAAATAAATTATATACATTAACTACAACTACAAATACTAAAACTAAAATTAAAATTTACAACTAATATTAAAATCAATAATATACTTAGCTAAAATATATACAAAGGAAGATCCATTAAGTTACTGGTAACTAACTAATCATGTGCCAAAAGACAATTTGACACATTGCTCCTCGTTACTGTGTTAACAAAGTTAACTATTTGGTACAGTCCCGGTATGGCAAAGTGGTGTGGTGAAGTTGCGCGAGAACCGCTGCATGCATCGGATCGGAGCCCGGTTGTCAGTTGAAGCGCTAGAGCCTCCAACAGATGTATCGATGATTTTCTAGTTGCTTATTTATGAGTAGGTACTAACAGGACATAAAGAGCACTTTTTTACACCGCAATCAACTGCTTATAAAGTAAGTTCTTTGAGACTGTAATATTGCATAGTCATATACATAATGTCTTCCAAATTTCAGCCCATTCCAAAGACAAGAACTGGTTCAAATTTGTCTTGCAAATGATCACAGTTACGAGGGCTGCCTTTTAAGTTGTGTCGTTTGGAAAAACTAAAGACAATTTAAGTGTTAAATGGTATTTATTGCTTTTCAAAGTAATCACCGTGATATGTAATACACTTTTTCATTCGATCGAACCAGTTTTCGAAACACTTATTCCAGTCCGAAGTCGGGGTCTCCAAAATGGCCGTTTTGTATGCCTCAACGGCTTCTTCAGGCGTCTGGTACTGTTGACCACGAAGTCGTTGCTTAATTTTTGGAAAAGTAAAAAAATCGTTAGGGCTTAAGTCTGGACTGTACGGCGGGTGTTCCAGAATTTCGACGTTTTGCTCTTTTAAAAACGCAATTGTTTGCCGGGTGGTGTGCGAGCACGCATTATCGTGGTGCAGTCTTTTACGACGTCTTGGGCTATTTTTTTGAAACTCGCCGATGACTTCTGGTAAACAGACAGTGGTATACCAGTCAGCATTAAACGTTTTACGATCCTCGAGCACGATAGTGGCAACGTGGCCACTTTTCGCCACAAACGTGGCGACCATTTTTTTCGAAGTGCTCCGTGAGCGTATTACTTTGGTCGGTTTTGGCTCATCTTGGAACACCCAAACAGTCGACTGCTGTTTAGAATCGGGATCGTAGGCATATATCCAAGATTCGTCACCACTGATAATGTCGTAAACATGTTTCGAGTTTCCTCGGTTGAATTGCCGCAGAGTTTTGCGACACCATCGAACGCGAGCCGTTTTTTGGTCTTCACTGAGTAAATGTGGTATCCAGCGTGAGATCAACTGTTTTACGCCTAAGTGATCATGCAAAATACTGTGAACACTGGTCCCTGAAATACTTAAGGAAGCTTCTATCTCACGGTATGTCGCATGGCGATCTTCGACGATCAGTTGCCGTACAGCATCAATGTTCTCCTGGGTTACGGCTGTTTTTGGTCGACCTTCACGATGTCTATCACCAAGACTAGAGCAACCACGTTGAAATTCTAAATACCAGCGTTCCACAGTCCGGAGGCATGGTGCTTCATCATTGGAAACCGTAGTCAACTCTTCGAAGCACTGAAGTCGCGTTAAGCCCCTTTTGAAGTTGTAAAAAATTATCGCACGTAAATTTTCCTTCGAAATTTCCATTTTCACAACTGACTTGTCAACTTTGAACGAACGCTGTACTAAAACGGTTGGGCCGATTTCGAGTCATTCTTTTGTTTTCGAATTCTAAATTCAAATATTTTAAGATGACACTAGTTCTTTTTTATGGAATCACGGGAAGTTTGCAAACGACAGAACTTAAAAGGCAGCCCTCGTACATGTGAAGTTAAATAAAAAAATAAACTCGGTGGGTATGCATTAGATATACTTAGTGAAGACCATGTTTCCACCTTCCGACTCCATTATGAGATGAGCTACTCACTAACACATAAAGTTAAACAAAATATCTTTGCTTGCCTTAAGTAAGCCCGATAAACTTGAACAAAAACGCAGTATTCAACTTTACATCGACATGAAAAATAGTTTTATCGTTTACTTTTATCGACATTCGGTCTGCATAGAGGGTAATAGACGCAGTGACGCCGGCACGGCAGTGGCGCGCCGCGGGGCGACCAGGGCGCACGTCCGGCGGCTCCGCTCGCGATCGATACCACCACCACCACGACCACCCGCCATGCAGCCCACCACCACGCGCCACGCCACATAACCTATCGGCGCCGATATCGATAACCACACCATTCGTGACACTAGCGCGTCAACAATGTAGCCATAGTGACGCTGTTGACAGATTGACAGCTTTATAATCTTTACGATGCCGTTGATTTTAATAAAGTTTATTCGTTGTTGAACGGTTGTTTGTTGTTAGTATGACAATAAATTTGTTGGTTTAGGAGTTTGGTGCAACGAAGAAAATGGGAAATGGGATGAATAAGGTAAGATATGAAATAAGTTACTGTAATTAACTTTTGTATGTAATTTAGGTTATGTATTCAAAGAAGTTGTTTATCACTAAAGTTTTGGTTAAGGAGCCGTTACGTAACGCCAGCGTAGGAGATCGTAGTTCGCGGCGTCTGTAGCATCCGCAGCGAGCTCGTAGCATTGTAGCGGATTTCGTAGCTGTTTCGTTTCTTTACCAATTTCTTTAAAACTTTCTCTTAATCGCACTTTATCAACTATGCTTTCTTAAAAATCTGATCTAATAGTATTATTGAACAGTACCTATGATTAATAAAACCCGTGGCGGGAAAACGAAACATTAATCTTTATTTAAACACAACTTTAATATGACTCTCTTCGTCCTGGCAAATTGTTCAATCCTAATTTATTTTTTCGGTCGAACTGACTAAGCGGCTGAAATAAATTGAGTTGACTCGCTGGAATTGGAGTCTCGAGGGTTTTAGAACGATAATTTAGGTACTTTTCTAGAGATTTTAAAGGTCGAAAGTTATTTTATTAATTAAAAAGATTTAATCCAATTTTAGTTTATTTCGATTTTTGTTAACCTGATTCGATCTGAGCCGAGGCGAGGACCGTCTTGTTTTCTGGCATAGAACTATTTTATTTCTTAATCTAAGACGGTAATGTACTTTAAATCTACCTTCTCGTGTGCGTGATTGAGAAATGACACGTGGCCACTGACGTTAATCTCGCCTCGAGATGAAAACATTATCAACTGATATTTTGGACTAAATTATTGTTACCGAGAGGTTGGTTGAGCGAGTTTGAAGTGAAAGGATGATAATCATCATTACAAATTATAACCTCAAACCGAACCGAATAGGTTATAGTGTACTCTACGTCACTGTAGTACACAAACTTTTAGGGCCCGTTGTTTGATCAGTAGTTAAACATAATAATATAAGTAAGAGCTGCTGCACATTTGTCCGCTAGTGGCGACCACAGCAAAGGCACTTGTGGCCGCCACAAGCTGCATTTTGTGTAGCATCGGCGCTGAGCGTTTGAGTGGCCGCGTCTGGGCCAAAAGCTGCGGGTGTCGTCCGCGCTCGCTACTAGTGGCCGCGTTTTGTCGTTCGATTCGCGCGCACACACGACCACACGAGCCATGTATTCTAGCCACCTGGCGGCTGCGTGTGGTCGCGTTTGGTGCCGCAACTAATGGCCTAATGTGCGACAGAACTAAATGTATCGCATTTTCCTTTCGATTTTCGAATTTAATCATTTGTTTAGTTTACTACTGATCTAAACGTTGATAGTATTTTCGCGGCTTGTTTATCAGATAAAGGAGTTGACAAAAACATCTATGGGAAGCAGGAAAAATAAGCAACGGCCATTCAATAATCATCATTTCATCATGTAGTGAGCGAGGCGAAGTTTTACCTGTCACATACAGTACTGGTTACAGATTAAGTTAATATCGCGGCATAAAACACTGATCGATGTAAGTAGGTCAGTGACAAAAGTATATTAATGTCATAAACAGCAAGCCAAATTTGTTTACACGGGGGCCTGTTTTATAAAACTACAAGTAACAATTTTACAGGTTTAAACTGGCAACATTGCTTAAATAGCTGGTCGTTATTGGTCGAGGTTGAATTGGAGACTGGTACCGGTTTACAAATTGTAATTTGTAGCTTTATAAAACAGGGCCCTGATGTAATTTAACCCTTGGTATGTTTAAGCATTGATTAGTGCACCCCTCGGTGCAGTGTACTGGTCAGACCAAGGTCACATGATCAACATTTTATTATATTTTGAACTTTAAAATTAGTGCCGTGGAGATTAAAATATTTGAATTTTTTAGACATTCGTCATTCACGTATAAAACACTCTAAATTTGCATTTAACGTTTGACGCGCCATTTTGCGCCAGACGACGGGTGCATGTGTGCGACCCCGTCCGATATACGAAGGGTTAATGCTACTTTTTAAGATGTACTTACTAACTCAGGCAACTTGTGACGGCAAATTATAACCAAAAAATAGCCGTCTTACTCTACTTTTGTGTATCTATCGGAATGAGAAGTCTACTGATACGGGTAATAAATTATTGCTCAAAAAACTGCCTGTGGAAGTGCACCTTTACAGTGAACAAAAAAGTAGCCCTAATGCGGGTAGTTAGATTTAAGTTTGCAAACCTGCATCTTTCGTTCTTCGTTACGTGTGGAGGTAAATCGAAATCCATGGATAGTAATTGCTATACCTACACTTGTTCTTGTTTTACTGTAGATATTCTATAACGAAATTATAGATTGTAGATTTTATTGCACGAATAAAAGATCAATAAAATAAAATTCAAACTCTTAGTTACTAGTAGAATGTTTAATAAAATAATCAAAGTCGAAGGATGTAGGTATCCGTAATTTCTTCCTTTGTTAGTGCGGTGGAACGGATTTGGCTTACGTCTGACAATTTCTCTTATTCTTTCTCGTACTTAGTGACATCACGTTTGTTTCTAAAGAAGATATTTATGTCAGTATTAAATTTTGAACAGCTTATCGTGGTATTGTTTTTATTGTAATAAATGAGTTCAATCAGGCCGCATTTCCATAAAAATAGGCTTATTTAAGTGCCAAATTACTTATCTTAAATTTAACATTAGATGAGATCAGTGAAATGACCATCAATATAGTAGGAACATGGTCAAACAAAATACAAGACAAGCTAAAATTTTTATAATAAAATTAAACGTCCTACTGAATAATTTGACTGCTGAGTATGCAAAAGCTATCAATAGGTACATCTGATTGTTATCAGTACCCGTTAAAACTCCCCGAGCGGCGGCATCCAATTTTGCTAAAAATGGCCTCACGGTATTAGCGGTATTGGCACCGGCAAGTCGTAAACTTGGCAATGGGCCTGAAAGCAATAACTCATATCATAAACCGTCGGATGTCGAATGACATAACATTATTTTTCAGAGCCCCGCTAACGGTATCGATCCGATCGTTTCGCTTAATATTCCCACAGTAAAGTATATTAGCATATGATGAAAAAAAGTTGCTGATCACACGTCGTTGGAATATTGTGCCACTTTTGCATGCTTGTGCCAAGCAAAAGAATAGCGAGGGTTCCACCAAGCATGAACATCAAAAGATACACGTTAACATTAAATTAAAATTTGTGTTAGTACGTAATATTATAGGGTTATATTGTTTATTCAGTTGTCTCGTTTTGTTCTAGTTTTTAACCCTCCATTTGTGGCAGATTTTTTAGATCTGTTTTTTTTGGTATAAAATCCGAAGAGGCTTGATTCCATGTTTTTATTTTTATTTTTGCCAAGTAAACCAGCACTCCAACAGGTTCTTTTCAACGCCATTAGGTAGATATTTGTTGCTTTGTCTTGCTTATCTATTTCTATTTACATGTCTGTGTAAAAAAGAAGTTGTCATCCCAGCACCTCAAAAAGGCAGGTTTTGCTGTATGAAACAATGAACACAATCGATTTTGCTGCAAGCGAGAAACAAAGTTATTTTTTAATCTGTTTTCACAATATTCATGGGTGGTAATAAGGGTGGTAGTAGTTGTGGGTGGGTGGCTGGGTGGGATATATACATGACTCATGAGGTTTAGTTTTTACCATGTTCGCGCTGCTGAGGTGAAAAGTTATGTGTGTCACGCGATACCAAAATTATTTGCTTCTCGTGACTTCGAATCCCTCGGTGCGCTTAGGATTCTATCCTCGTGATTCAATTATAGAATCCTTTGCATGCTCGTAATTCAAAACCAACACTCGCAGCATAAACCAACTTTGATCTCTACTCGCCATAATACCTATTGTCGTTGAGGTGGTAGAATTACAATATTATCATGTGGCAATTACAACATTAATCAGCAGTTTTTGACTTAAAATGTGATAATTGCACTCTGAAAAGTAAACCCTTTTTTTCCAGACTATTCTAAAGAATTACTTACTATTCTATATACTAACTATTCTATTCTATTCTATCCGCAGCGGGACTAGACAAGTTGCTATCGAATACAAACGCTAGCGTTTGGTGATCACGTCGATGATCACCTGTCACTTTGGCTGTCAAAAATGAAAAAGCTAGACAAGTTGCCATCGAATGAAAACGCTAGCACAAAAAGTTGCATGTCTACGATGAATATGACCTGTCTGGCTGTCTTGTTTTCTTTTTCTTAAAATTATAATTTTGTCTATGCTTTTCGATGTTAAAAGTCGTTGACGCTGTAGCAGATGTGTATTAAAAATAAACCCAACATATTAGTCTAAGCTCCCAATGCTTTAAACCTTACCTCATAATCATAAGGTGGCAAATCAGACGTATACTACACCAATAGATAATACTTAGGAACACTCGATTATAGAAGGTTGCTGTCGCATAGCCTGGAAGAACAGTTTTTTTGTTCATCCCCATCCCACTATTTTAATCGAAAATTACATGAGAAGGTGGCAGATTGAAACGTTTACCTATCGAAAGAAACACCTCTGTTGATCACAACCCGCATAAGTTGCTAGACCCAACCCTGGCAGGTTTCAAAATATGGGGGCTATGAGACGGCAATCTTCTATAATCGAAGAAGGATTATCTATTACTGTAGTATGTCTGACCTGCCACCTTACGAGGTAAGATTTAATGCATTAGGAGCTTAGACTATATTTAGGTACGTATTATTTTGTATTTGTTGCTTTATTTCCTTACATGTTGTAAATCATAAAATGTTGTGACATTGTGATCGTGTTATGTGTTATTCTAAGGTAAATATGTACGTAAAGTGTATTCTAATCGTAGTGACATGGCTCGATACAATTAAGTAAGTAGAGCAGCATGTTTGTGACATAGATAGTATACTTTTAATTTACAGGAACCTAGAATACACGTGATTGCAACTAAGGAAGTATTTATGCAGTCCACTGAATATGATATTCGCAAATGCACATCATGGTGTGTATACAATTTATTCAGTTTTTTTTTTACCCCTTTCCCGTTTTTGACTAAATTGCGGCTTGGCACTAAAACTATCAACGAGCCTCTTCAATATCTCTGCGGTTCTAACGCCGACGTCTTATGCTACCACGACGGCGGTCTTTATTGTTCAAGAAGTGCCGGCCGTATTACCCGCCGTGCAACCCTCAACGGTGTCATCCTTTTGTCCCCGTTAACGTAACGGGTATTTTAGAGACGAAAGTGACCTACGTGAAAATGAAACGCTTTGAAGGCGCGAGACCTAACCTGGCGGACGTTACCTCTTTCTCTTTCAAACCGATAACAGCGGCGACTGCATCATCAGTCAAACCAGTAGTGAAACGGTGTAAATATACCACGCTACGCTACGCTAATATGCTTTTAGCTGTCTACATGTTTGCGTCATTTAAGATTAAGATACTTCAGCTTTGGGGCAAGGAGTGAGAAAACTCTTTACGGTTTCCTCACGCCTAAATGACGTTTCGGGTTACCAGCTACTAGCCAGCTACTAAAGATTAAGCATTAAATCTATTTAAATAATATAGTTTTTATTCATATAACTTATTTGATCTGTTTAAAGTAATTGCAAAAACAATATAAATTAAATGAGACTAAGTAGTCGCCAATAATAATTTATATCTAACATTTCCGTACGCTCAAAATTATCTGACATGCTCTCTGCCTCTAGACGTGCCTAATATTTTTAAGCCCTATTGTTGGATAATATATTATTGCTGGAGACCATGCGAGTAGATAATTTTGTTTGCGTTTGTTAAACAATATTTCAGTATTTTAGCGCCCTTAAGAAAGTTGTACTTAAATGTAAAAAACTAAATCAAAACAAAAATGATAATAAAATAAGTAATTGGTTTTAATTTCAGAAAATAACAACACTGTCTCCGCGGCCACTCCGCCCACCACTATTGCCACATTTACCACATGCATTGTCTGGAAGGACTACAGAGTCACTGGATCCGCTCACTCAGGCTGAATGACATTTTCTTATAATGTGTGCTTTACTACAACATGTATATTTCAATAATTTTTACCTAATAAAATAATCTATTCATGTTGCCTTCATTTCTATTACAACTTCCAAACATCGCAAAGTGTGCAAAAATAGCGCCCTCTACATGCACTGCTTAATTAATTGAGTTGAATGCGGATATTTTTAAACTCATAATCTGATATTTGATGGTGACTACAAGATTTTGTTAACATCACGTTTAAAGCATTCGTGGGTATTCTAAGATCAAAGTTAGATGGGAGTAAATGTTATAAAGGGAATGCAGATGTTATGGCATAAGAAACATTCTTGAAAATAGACATTTTGGGAGGCTGATATTATAAAATCAACGCGTGATGACATTAAAGAACAAAGTATGTTTTAAAGTGACGCAAAATCGTATCGTAAAAATACATTACCTACGTCAAAGACAACATTGTTTTTACCGCCTAGAAGGCTGAGTTTACTTTATTTACCTCCCAGTGGCATTGTTTCGTAGAGGCTCTGTAATCAAATTGTTTTATTGTACTTTTTCTTTTCCTTTGTATGTGCTAAATAAACCAATTTCTTCTTTTTCTTCTCATACGTCGGTATTACTGATTGGAAGCGGCTTGAAGTACACCGATGATATTACAAAATAAAATAAAAAAAATGGTGTACGAGTAAAAGACGCACGGTTTTCATAATTTTCCACGAGTCGAGTTTCCCAGCCCGCCATCAACCCGTTTCATCTCCGCAAAAGAAAGTCTAAGTATATCATTTAGCTAGGAGGAATGGCAAAACCCAAGCAAGATTTATCACCGTGTAATTTAAATAACGCAGCACCCACCGTCGTAACAGGTATATAAATGTTAATAAGAACCGTTACAATAAAATATTCGTATCCATGCCAGGTGTTTAAAAAATAAAAACAGTAATGTCGGGTTTTTTTCGGAAAATTTCAAATCTCTGTCTTACTTGAGAATGATAAATAATAGTCTAACCTTTTTTTTTGACTTGGGGAAATCCATACCCGCCCCGACGGGGGCAATTCGGGTTATGTCCAAATTGCACGGGCTAAAACCCCCGGGGCGTTGCGACAATCGCTTTAGGAGGGGCCTCTACTGTAGAAACTTTTCAAAATGTATGGAATTATTGGAATTACTCAGGCGGCCGTGGGACAGCTTACGTTAATCATGCAAACTCTTTGATTTTTGCAATCGTCTACGTCCACGAAACCCTTTTTGAATGGCGTTTGCTCGCTCATTCAGTAATAGGTATAACCTATTAACTATAATACCTCTTGACCACCTTTATGTGGCTAGCTCTAGGCCATCTCCGTTATGCGATGTTTAGAATACCGACCATTCATCAGCTGACGAATGCGATTCATTGGGAGATGAGATGCCCCGAGCAGAAATATTTATGGCAAAGTTTACAGCGTTCATTCAATGCTCGTTTATTTATAAGAATATTGAAAGGCCGTTAAAATCGGTGGTTATTATCGGTATTAATTAAATGGGGCTTGATTAGTGATGTGCCGGCGGTAACTTACTTCGTTACCAGTATAATACCATTTGGTAAAATACTCAGTAAATTACCAATGCTACCGGTAATATTAGAGATCGTGTATTTCTGTTTCCTTTCTTTATTCATTTATTAAATCCATGGTGTCGGATCACTAGTGGTCCAAATGAAAAAAAATAATAGCTCACACCCAGGGCTACCAAAAACACCCCCATGTATGTTCAGCGAAAAATATTTTTTTTTAATGCACTTCCTTTACACGTAACGTGGGGATGCCTTTTTTTTTTCTTGCCTACCCCATAGTGTGGGGTGTCGTTGGATAGGTCTTTCCAAAATATTGCGGGTTTATGTCAACAATTTTTCGATTAAGGGATCCGTTTATGACATATTAAGCTTTAAAGCGCTATTTTTTGTTCAAGAAGAGTCAAGTGTCCCCCCCCCCCCCCCCCCCCCCTACAGCCAAAACTACAAATACTAAAAATCTGAAAAAAATCTTCAACGAAAGCGCATATAACGAATTTTAAAGGAAAACTATCACGGCTAAGTAGACAAGATTAGTTCCTGAGATACAGGCGACTAAAGTGTTTATACCTATCAAAATCGCCTATGATAACTTTGATAGAAAAATTTGTTAACGGGGCGTGCAGGACGCGCGGGGGGAGTCTGTCCAAGTAACAAATCGAGCGACAGCCGCGCTCATAAGCGCGAGCGCCTAGATGCTGTTCGGACGTGCCCCGGAATGCTACCTACAAGTTTGCGATTTGCGATCTGAAAGTTTACAAATAATCGATTAGATTATTGATTTGAGTCGAGTATCGTTTGGAAAACTTTAAATTCTATTTACTGGCCCTTGTTTTTTTTTCAATTTCTATTAATTACTTTATAAAAGATTAAACTTTTATTGTAATTTAAAGTCGGTTTGAAGCAGTTTAGATACCTAACTACCTACATAGGTATACTGATCTCACACTTAAAAGCTTGGCTCTTGTTTGAGATATTATATACGAATTTATAAGAAAAAGAATCATTACTAACAATAAGTAGACTTAATTAGTTCCTGAGATACAGGCGACTAACGGGTTTACACCTACTAAAAATCATCTAAGACAGCGCCAAATAACTAAATAGATAATTGGTTCATACATGTTGATTTTTGAGATAGTTTTTTGTGTTTGTCGTTACGGCTTCGGAACCCTACACTGAGCATGGTCCGACATGCTCTTGCCCGGTTTTTGGTAATGTTTCTGGTAGCGTTACTGGTAAAATACCCGCTTCGAGTAAGTTACCGGTAACGGCACATCACTAGGCTTGAATTGATTGACAGAAGGCATTTCATAATTTATGGCATTATGGCATCATTATTAATTTGGGACGAAAGTCGTGAGCTTCCGTTTGAATTTACCTACACGACAACAATGTTGATGTAAAAAAAACGCATATTTTTACCCTAAAACGAAGGCACTTTCGCGGTTACACTAAGTGATTTATACGTAGAGTTCTTGCCAGTACTTTTTACGACCGAGTCGCCTGAACCACCTGCCACCCTCTATCCGAAGCTATGTTAACGATCTTTAGGTTTTCTTGTTACTTTCTAACACAAATTATAGATTAACCATTCTATTTTGAACCCTTATCTCGTGGAATGTGTTCTAAAGCAAAGACTAAATATACTTAACTACATAGTTTTAATCGTTGCCTTCGAACAAATTCCATGAGGGATAAGGATAATAATAATCAGCGTTTTTTTCATGTGTCTATATTAAGAGGTGTTAAAATCTACCTAGTTGTAGATAGTAAACGGGACGGTGATATGAAACTACTGTAGAGTTATCTCTTTCACTTCCTCAGAGTTCACAGGTTTTAGAACGTTATATATAAGTAATACAATCACAGGACTTTTAAAATTGATGTGTGGTCATCGTTCTAGCTAGTAGACACACAAAAGGCTTCGGTTTGGAGACAGTGCCTGAAATTACTTTCATATTTATTATAAAATTTATTTCAATGTGTCATTTCATTAGAGTAATAGGCCTATTCCCAAGCCTAAATGTATGTACTTACATATTATACTTAAATAATGTACTTTTGTGTACCTAATAAGTGCAAGTGGTATAGGTACGTCGATATTATAATATCATTATAGTTATGTATTTATGAAACCTTATGCACACCTTTTGACTATGTTATTTAGTTATGTAACATTTCTCAATTTAGTTGAAAATTCCAAAATTTGAGCGTTGAGAACTTTGCCGTGAAGTTCCGTCTCGGGATAGGGAGATGTGGGGGACTTTATTTATTTTCCATACTGTTATTGCATGTAGTGTTCAATAAAGACTATTTTGTATTGTATCGTACTTATTTGATGCCGTTATTACTGTCGGACTAGATAAAGTTATCCCTTAAAGGAATAAGTTCGCCATTGTACATTCCCATTCTGTACATATTGTAATTGAATTTCTGTGTTTTATACAATAAAGTGTTTTATTACATACATATGTACATATTTATTTTCCGATTCATTTATTTTGATAGAAATCTTAACAACGCTTGCATTTGACATACACTAAAACTGCGCGCGTTTTTTTATGCTCCAGCGAGAAGTCGAAAACAAATTGGCTTATTAATAAATAATACTTTGCCATATTTTTTGAACAAATGTTATTGTAGCTGGTTATATAAGTGCTTGTTACATCCCCTAATGAAATAAACATGTTTTGACTTCGTCTTCGTTGCGGAATATGAATAATACGACGAGAAAAGACTGCTGTTTTTCTTTCGACTTATGAAAAACACCGAGCGAAAGCTGCGAGGTATTAAATGATGTCGGAGTGAGTATTGCATGCGTGTTTAATTAGGCTAATGCTCGTCAACAGGGAAAATACCTGTTATCCCATTTGATACTTCAACATTTTATCCTCATTTATATTAGGTATTACTTATGTATTGAAATCGTTGGAAAGACATGAAATATAAATATGGAAAGGTTGATTCCGTTAGTGAATGAAGTAAAAAGCAGAACGTCTATAGATATAAATTAGTTTCAAAATTCAATTCTGCCAGTTAAAGACAAATCAATCGATAATACATTTTACCTAAGAATAAAGATGGCCAGGTCATTAATTAAATAAATCAATTGTATTTTTTAGGATATGATAACAACTTTTCATTCGCTGGTCTATTTGATTCTCGAATATGCCACGTTAAAGTTTAAAATATTTGCACTATAGTCTATGAGACTGTCACCAAAATACTTAATAAAAACAAAAAAATGGGCATGCTTTTTAAACTTTCACGGAAACCGGCACGCATAGTTCGCAAGTTCGTAGGTATTTATCTATCTTTCTCAATTAGCTTCAGCACCCATCAATAAGCCAACTGAGAAAGCTAGATAAATAGGAAATTATCCGACCAAAAACGATGGGAAAGGATTATTCACTACATCTGTACCTACTTGTAGCACCTTTCTTGGTGTTGCTAAAGTCTTTAAGCGGTGGTAACCACGTTCTATCAGGTGGGTCTGCATCTGCATGTTTGCCTTAAATTACAAAGCAAAATTAAACATCAACAAAAGGATGAGCCAATTTTCATGTAAATATAGATTGAATCCTAAGTCCTAAGCATAGGTTATACACCGTGTTTTTTTTGATTTACGATAACTTCGGCATATTACTAGGTATATCCATAGAAACTAATTGGTAGATTAGATTTTTAAATACTGCAAAAAAAAATTTTTTTTCTTTTTAGAACAAAGTTATTGAATGTTATATCTTTGATCATTCTAAAAGGGCCTTTAGAGTTAACTAATAGTGAGTGTCAAATAATACGTCAATGTTGGCGTAACCATGGAATTAGTAAGTAATAACGTACATCTGGAAGGTGCATTCCACCGATAACGCGAGCCGAAAGAAATGTACCTACCTGTATGTGGATCTGGGGATCTGTGTATTCCGTGTGGTCTCCTATAATTCGAAATTGACACTTGAATGACAACTTAATACTAGATTTTGTATGAAAGCTTTCAATGCTTGTATTTTCTTCTACCTGCTCTTATTAAGAAGTTCAAGACGGCAGCTACTTTTTCTCAGTCTGTCCACGGATTCATTGACGGTTGACGGTTGACGTATCGATTACCAGATATCGATTTTGGAGACAATCAGTTGAATAACTAAAAAATTCAAGATGGCGGCTACTATTCCTCAATTTTGTCGACGGATTAGTTGTCGGAGACCACACAGATCCAAAGATCCACAGATATCGATTTGGGTTTAAGTTGAATAAGTAAGAATAAGAGTAACATTTGAATAAGTAAATATTGTTTCGTTTACTGCCCCACCGGCTTGTAAAATTAATTTGTCCGTAAATTGCCATTCAAATATGGTCACCTTTAGAAAGGGACGCAGTAAGCTTTAGTACATTTCTTTCGGCTCGCGTTATCGGTGTAGTGCACCTTCCAGATGTACGTTAGTACTTACTAATTCAATGGACGCGTATACAAACCTAAAAATTGGAAACTCTTTAGGTACTCATAAGAATTAAAAGAAAATTGTTGTTATCAATTAAGAGCCTTTTATACTAGTTCAACGTGATTAACTGATTAAATTTAATAATTAAATATCTTTAAAACCGTAAGAGTTATCATTTGTCTGTCTTTGGGAAATTAACTTTATTTGACCTAAAGAACGTTCCCTTAAAGTTATCGTAAATCAAAAAAAACACGGTGTATAATTTTCTACTTTTTAACTCAAAAATTTACACAACCATCAATTTATTCCCATGAAACATGGTCAAACAGCCCCAGATTGAGGGTTATTAGGTGACTGGCGCAAACACGGCTAGCACAAGTATTTTCTCGCAGGGTAGTGACTCTCTCAACAAACGACGGTCGGACGGACGAACGAGTGAATATCCAAGCGGCGAGTTTAAGTAGTCCCGTTAGTGCGTGCAAAACATATTTTAGCGTGTGCATTTTCAATTTAGCAGCATGGTTTCTGCCGATGGATCGAACGTATAAGGCTGCTTAATTGAAAACGCACGCGCTAAAATGTGTTTTGTTCGCTCTGACGGGACTACTTAAACTCGCCGCTGCGATTTCGCTCGACCGTCCGACCGTCCGTTGTTTTTGAGAGAATAACACCCCAGGTCTCTCAGTGTGTCTTTTCATTATACACTCCCATGCAACTTGTGTCGGCCGGCGCACACTGGTTTCTCTTTCATACTAAGGTGCGTCAAAAATACTAAATGCTCAGTGTACCTAAGATTTAAAAGTAAGTAATTAGATGATTTACATCATTTACATTGATAATAAATAACATAAAAAATATCTTAATAACTAAGTAGCTCCAAAGTAGCTTTTGATAGAAGACATAGCCGCCTTACCAACATGATCAGCAACTGATACTGACGAAAACTGTGACTGGTTACTCAACGCAGACGCCATGGATTCGTCAATTTGTGAGAGCTCCATTCGCCTTCTTTGCTGAGTGCGTTTGGAGCTCCATAGTCTTTCCTTGGCCGTCCTCGTTTCTTGATTGGCGTATCAGGTGCTGCCTCTGCTGCTTCTCGGCCGAAGCCTTCGCCTTCCAAAGTTACATTTTCCGTAGTGTTGAGCCAATCAAGCTGTTTCGCTAAAAATGTTTTCTTCATGTAATGACTTTGCCGCCACAACTCGGATATCCTTGTGCAGATATATTTTATTCGTATAAACAACTTATCAATATTAATGTTTTCGCTGTCTTCCAATGACTGAGAGTCACGTATTTCCTTAAATACATGTTGGATTCGGTCAGTTAGGTTCAACTTCTTGCCACCATATTTATCCCAAATATTGAAGACAAACATGCGTGCAATCACACATTGATGGCTCCCCCCTTTAATAAACATAAGAATATAATTAATTAACACAAAAATAAAATAATCTTGTGCAAAATTCAACAACAACATAAAGTATAAAGTTCGTAGCATTACGCTACAAAAGGTACACCTTGGCGTAGCACCGTGATTACTTAAAATAATGGAAGGCTCTGGATTAGATTAGACTTGATTTAGTAAAAGAAGTCTTATATCTAACTAATCAAGATAGATTTAAGGTTAGACAACTGTCGACAAAGTACTAAAAGTCGACTAGCATTCCAAATAAACTAAATATATTTATGAAAATATCTTCATAATGTAGCAGCCAATTTAACACATTAAAACTCAATATTTAAAATAAATTATTACGTTAAATAATCATACATACCTTGTTTCTGAATATCCATTACAAAAACAAATCACAACAAAGAAATTTTCCGGTAATATAGGGCTAAACAACGAGCGGTAATTGCGTGAGTCACTGATAGCACGAGTCGCGAGAAGAAATAGCCCACCTTTCGATAACAATATCGGAATGAGGGTAATTAGCAAAATGGATCTTTTTATATTTTCTGATTGTTTGGACATAGTAGACGTCAGAATAATTAGTAATGTCAATAAATTTGACATATTTATTTTTAATTTTTGTCATATGATAGAAACCAGTGTGCGGCGGCACTGTTTACCCAGCGGAGCCTGAAATTGGTTTCTGCAATATACGAAGCCGGGCATTTTGCGGACAAACAACCTTAGTATGATATGTAATGGAAGGATGGAACAGACAAATTTCTCTATTCAAAAACAAGAGACTAATAATTATATTCACTAACGCAGTTTTTTTCACGAAGAGGTTTGTGTTTTTCGATCGTATATATATGTGTAATTACGTTAGATAAGAATGGAATACTTATTCTCTGTTACCTCGTAAGTCGTTGATAGTTTTTTAGGGCCCCGTACCCAAAGCGTAGAAACGGGTCCCTATTACCAACACTTCACGTTTTTTGCTAATGCTGTATAGATAATGATATGGAACCCTTCGCTCGCGAGTCCAGCTCGCACTTGGCCGGTTTTTATTCTTTTAAGCGAAGCGTAGCTTCTTAAAAATGAGATTTAAAAAAAAAAGTGCCTTGTTGGATAAAAAGTGGTTGTAAGATTATTTTTTTAAGATTTCGTTTGCTTCACTTGTTTTTATTGTTGTCAAATGTCCTTCTACAAAATCGGTTTTTAACTATTTATCGTTGTTATAAGTTATTTTTGAAATACGGCTTGGTTACGAGTTAAAGCAACGCTAAACCAAGAACGCCACTACGTACCCAGGCACATAAAAGTACTAGAGTACATTCATTTACATTAAATTATTCTAAATAACATTATTCGTATGAAATGGGGCTGATTAGATAAAAGAAAACGTTCACACAAAGTTCTCGGATCCAATTAGGACGTGGCATGCAACTCAGCGTCTGCGTGCCACACACACATCGTACACACGGTTTACCATTGAATTGCCGACAGACTTTTAATCGAATATTATTTCAAAGACATCGTTTCAAGTATTTTCATTTCATCGACAAGTCATTGCGTCGAGGACTCAATACTAGGTAATTTGAAACGAGGTCTTTTAATTGGTAGTTTACTTATTTCAATAGAATTCATGTCATGACTAATCATTTCGGTTTTTTTTAATTGTTTTTTTTTTACTTGTAATAATATTTATTCCGCATAACATTATTTCAATTGGTAATATTTTGCTATCAAAACTAAACAGTAATGTGTCATGCTTTTCTGTCAACAGTTCATTTTCTTGGGGGTCGTAGTTCTAACCTAACCTAACCCGCTTCTGTCAACAGTTCGTTTTCTTGGGGGTCGCAGTTCTAACCTAACCTAACCCACTTCTGTCAACAGTTCGTTTTCTTGGGGGTCGCAGTTCTAACCTAACCTAACCCACTTCTGTCAACAGTTCGTTTTCTTGGGGGGTCGCAGTTCTAACCTAACCTAACCCACTTCTGTCCACAGTTCGTTTTCTTGGTGGTCGCAGTTCTAACCTAACCTACTTTGAAAGCCTCGTACTTCTATTTCTTGATATAACTAGTTATGCAATAATATTATTAATTTAATATTATCAATAATTCTTAGTTTTATTATACATATTTGTTTGACACACTACATAATTTGAAGATTGTATAAATGTGCAATAGGGCATATAAAATTGTATTCAAGTAATACGTCGAAGAAATGAATTGCAATGTTTTGTAGTTGTACCAATTAAGATAATTTGAAACAAATCAGCGATTAAGTAGTATTCGTTGATTAGTATTTCCACGTAGTAAGATAAATTTAAATAAATAGTAGTTGAAATAAAATAACGCCAAACAATATTACTAGTACTAATGTTTCGATGAAAAGGTTGTCGGCAAAACAAGGGTACACCCGTACACACACACAGCGTCCATAAAGTCCGCCCGCCGCCGTTCCATTCATCGTTGCGAAGTGTACATGTAAATTCAATTGGCGCTTGGGCGGTTAACCAAACTGCGCTTCAAACTTTCAAAAATAGTTTACATGCAAAGTTTGGTCGGCAAGAGTCATATTTTTAACCGCGGTTCAAACCATGGCCACAATGAGAACCTTTTTGGCGGTTAAGGTTTGGAACATCGGCGTAAAGTCGCTTGTCTATTGATGTTTTACAAGGTGTATTATGGTAAGTGTGCCCAGAAACTGTACTTGATCTCATCCCACCCTCCACACGCCGAGGAAGCTTCTATCCGCATGTTGTCGAATTCCCAATGGTTCGAACGCAGCGGCGGTTTGCTGCGTCATTGGTTATTCGCACTGCCAAGGAGTGGAATGCTCTCCCTGCGTCTGTATTCCTGGAACCGTATAAGTTTGGTGTTCTCAAGGCAAGAGCGAATGGACTTTGTTCTGGGTAAGCGTGTACCACCTCGACCTCGTTATCACTTAACATCAGATTATGAGAGTGTTGAGCCTAAGGTCCAACGCGAACTGTTTTTCTCCGTCAGTGCGCTTTAGCGAATTCGCGTGTAATTTCTTCGCTTTCCGCATCGCTGATTACGATGAACGACTTACGACACGACATATGCTCCACCTTTTTTGCGCTAGGGTACAACTCCAATATGGAGTTACTAATTATAATTAATTACTATTGGGTTTGTAAATTACTTTTGTGTTATTAACTAAATGATACGGAACCGTGAACGAACAGCACAAACTTGGCATCTCAAAGGTCCAGGCGGTTGGATTGGATATACCTCTAAAGTTAAATAATATCGATTGATTGATTGATTACACTCTTTTATATAATACAATTGACCCGTCCTGGACGCGGACCTGGACCAGAATCGCCGCTTCAAGGATCTCATAGTAATCCACAGAAGAGGCATATCTTCAGTACCTACCCTTACCATGTAACTCACGGTAAGGGTAGGTACAGCAGTGGAGGAGTATATGCTGCGAAGAAAAGCGACCCGTCCTGTGGCAGTAATACCTTAACAAATATTTATATTCATATCTTCTGAACCCTGCTAGATACCGATTCCGTCGGTGGATAAACTCAGAGACTCTTAATACAGTTGGCACTGTAGCTGCACACTTTTGTACCTTGTCATTTTAACGCCTTTGTCAGGTGAGTACAGCAGTTTAAACATTACGTCTAAATGACAAAGAACTAAAGTGTGCACTGATAAGCCCGATCGTACTGTAAAGCTGTAATTTGGTATGGTTATACATATTAATTACGAATTAACGAATTCTTAAGGAAAGAAGGCGATGGGTACACGTATAACGAGGATGATTTTTGTTCTTACCCATCTATTTCGTCAGACCCTAGAGAGACCATACCACCATAGCCATACCCCTGGGGGTAGAGTGGGACTGAACCATACCACCGTAGTGCTGTGCACTATATGCTTTCAGGTTTTGTTTTTCCACTCCGACCAACTAAACGGACCACCTGACCGAATTTTATATTCCAAAATCCAATTTAACAGAGTTCCTAAGTGTTTTGGCCCTTCGGGCCAGCTGAGAATCTAACATAACCTAAACCTACCTCATATTTTTGATACAAATTTTGATCCGTTCATCAGTTTAGTTGGTCGGAGTGGAAGTATCCGTCAATATCATCCCATATGACAAAGTATAAATACTTATATAAAATCCCAGCACTACTACGGTGGTATGGTTCAGTCCCACCCTACCCCTAGGGGTATGGCTAAGGGTATGGTGGGTCTGCGTCATTACTCATTAGATAGCTTTTTCAAAAATGATAGGGTAAGTATGTAAAGATTTTTTTAAATATTAATCTTGTTATTTATTAGTCACAAAAGATCCCATAGGGTCGAAGTGTATCCGTAAGGACCCCACCAAGAAGATAAGATAAGAACCTTTTTTTGTGCATAAATATGAAAATTAAAAGTCAATCAGACTGCAAACATTCAACGTTACCTTCCAAGATTCGTCTACATAGTTAGTTACATAATTAAAAAAACTACATGGCTTCAACGATTAAAGCACTTGAAATAAGAAAAAGTAAAGAATAGTGTAATCGACTCTTAGTTCATACATTTTCTCAGGTGTCAATTGTCTGTTAAGTGGTTAACATCGTTCATACAAAGGTTTCCAATTACACAAAACTTTAATTATCTCGAAATCTCTCCCATCTTTCCAGCGTCACGGCCCACTTGACCGTCTCCCGCCATCCCCTGTCACGCCATTCTTCTTACCGGTCTAGTATCAAAAAAGGTTTTAGTTTTGACGGTTTTGATTTAAGGTTTGACTCAAGGTGAGGTCAGTACAATACCTACCTCCGCGCGGCCGCGTTTTGAAGTATCTAGTGCTTCGATTGCTCCAATTGTTATTGACTTGATACAGTTATAATGTTCCTATTTCAAGCGTTATCTAAAGAACTTTTGTAATAGATATCTTTACCAGTGAAAGTGTTTGTTTAGTTGTTAGTTCCGCCTCGCGGTGCCGCTCGTGCTCCGATCGACGTGACACTTGGAACAGGAATAGTAAGTACAGGAATAAATTAAGACAAGATGACACTACTTACACAACATTTATTGACATCAAGATATTACTGAATAAACGTATTTTTATCACGACAGAGGGGGGATAACGATAGGTATCTAACATTTATATATAAATATTACCATTAACACAGCTAAGATCTAAAGTTTAACATACAGAGGTCATTTTACCACAACAGATTTTTTAAAATATTTTTTCCTTAATAACTAAGAAAGCGGTTTATTTCAAAAGGTTTTTTAATCAAAATAGCATAGAATATATATTTCTTTAACATTTATCTGACAATAAACAAATTTTAATTAGATTGCACAAAAATATGTATTCATTCATAGGTTTTTTAACTATAGGTATATGCATAATAACTTAATAAGGGATACTAATATGTATTATATTAATTCCTATATCAATTGAAAACACCGACTTATATGTGAGATATATTGAATTAAAATTATGATTATTATTGGGAATATCTAGATATACTTATTTTTAATTGTCTATAATAATGGATTACCAACAGTATCATATTAATACCTATACCAAGAGACGACAATGTCAAATTTATCAGATATATTAAATTAAATGCATCAATACAATCGTTGCATGAGTGAGTGAATAGAGAGCTATTCAAATGAAGCATATCTAAAGTTAAGGTATTGATAATTATGTTTAAACATAACAAACTACTATTAATATTAAAGGTTAACCTTAGTGTTACAAGATTATCTTAGGCCTAGTACCTAGTGGGTTAATTATGTCTATGGTTACATCCGAACCCTACATTTTAGATTAAAAGCGGTCTATTAGTTATAAATGTGAATGATTAATTGATTAAACACAAACATTGTACTTATATTTATCTTTCTATTGTTTCTACTACATGGATAGGTATTCATTTCGTAATACATATATTACATGAGAATAGTTCTACATATATCTTAATGTAGGTAGGGTTAATATTTTTTTTTTGTTTTTTGTTTTTTTTTGTTTTTTGTTTTTTTTTCTCGCCTCCAAGGATTACTTTATTTATGTGTTGAAGGATTTCGTACGCACTTTTTTTTTTTTTTTTTTTTATTAATTTAAGACAGTTTAAAACTAACATCGATTCTATAATATTCGAATGTTAAGTTTTAATATCAAGGTAGTTCAAAGCTTCAATTTATTTATGGTTGGTCATATACTATGGTAATGTGATATGGTGCATGTTCATATTGTGCATGAGGTATCCCATTATGGGATTCACATGTTGGTGTCGCATTCGAGTGGTTGGGTTTGCCGTCTTGGTAATATGGTATCCCATTAAAACATTCACATGTTGGTGTCGCATTCGAGGCGTCAGGTTTGCCGTTTTGGTAATATGGTGTCCCATTATGGATTGTTACTAGTCCCGCTTTCGAGGCGTCAGGTTTGCCGTCTTGGTAATATGGTATCCCATTAGGATTTTCACATGTTGGTTTCGCATTCGAGGCGTCAGGTTTGCCGTTTTGGTAATATGGTGTCCCATTATGGATTGTTACTAGTCCCGCTTTCGAGGCGTCAGGTTTGCCGTTTTGGTAATATGGTGTCCCATTAAGATATTTACATGTTGGTGTCGCATTCGAGGCGTCAGGTTTGCCGTTTTGGTAATATGGTGTCCCATTATGGATTGTTACTAGTCCCTCTTTCGAGGCCTTAGGTGTGCCTTTTTTGTCGGATACTAGTCCCGCTTTCAAAGCCTTAGGTTTGCCACCTTGACTTGGTGGGAGTCCTTCTTTCGAGGCTTTAGGTTGGCCGTCGTAGTATGATACACGTTTCGCTTTCTTTTGAATGTTCGCAGGAGGTTGAATTTCTAATTCTTGGTAATAAAACATAATTACAGTACATAAGCTGCATATGATCTTATATTTAAAAGCCCCATTTATATTGTACGTTACATCGATGGAGCCTTTGTCAAATAAGATATAATAAAGTCTACATAATTCTCCCGAGCATACGTAAAGGATAAAAGTTATTACTTGTACGGCCAAAATAAATTCCCACATAATATCGGACCATTCCGGGACATACTCGCGCACGTGCATGAACACCAAGATTATGAATGCATCGGTCGAATATAGTAGCATCCTATTGAGCTCCACGTAATAAAGGATTTTTTTTTCTTTTTTTATGTTGATAATTATATAAATAGCATTTCGAACGTATAACACATAAGCTAGAACAATAGCTACAACAGTCAAGGTAAACGAACCATGACCCAAGTATGCGAAGAGCGCGCTATAACCCACCGCCGATTTCCAGGCTAGAGCACAGGTCACGAAACATGTGATAAACATAGGATACAGAGGATTCGCAAAGGAGCTCCATGACATTATCATGAACCACAATGTATAACAACTTACAGGCAGTCTGGTCGAAGCAACAATCAAAAACGTTTTTGTGATTGGGGCCCAAAAATCGAATAACATTTTGAATGCGTTATACATAATTAGGCTTAAAAGTAAATTAATGTATGAAAAGATTTTGAGACTTCGCCATGACTGTATCTTGTACCAACGTACAGAAGCAAAAATTAAGGCTAAAATTAACAAAAATGTAGTTACTGAAGTTGAGAAAAGGTCCCATCCTTCTTTCCACTTAATGGCTACGTATTGATACAATATAGAGGGACCAGAAAATTCAATAGTAGCATTAGACATTTTTTTCTTTATAAATTCTTATATATTTTTGACTTGTCAAAAACTATGATTATGATATGAGAATATTAGTAGTTTAAAATACGTACAGGTTGATTCAACAAGCTCTTAACAATGATTTACCGTCGTGTGTTAGTTAACGTTGATGATGCTGCCACACAATCACTCGCGCTTTGATATTTTTTCTTGGTTTATCACACACGAGGCAGAACTACCACCATCTGAGAAAACAAACGAAACGGATCACGATTTGGAATTTATAAAACTTTCTGGAAACCGCACCAACCGCTAATTGACAAGATTTCATATTTTCAAGAATTTAATTTTATTCGTTTTATAGATACTGTTTGGAAGGAGGAAGACACTAATAGTTTTAAATTTTCTCTAGAATGAATAATTATTTTATTATTAATTTATTAAGATGTACTTATTCTAAGAGGGCGTAACTTCATTTCTACGACACAATGGACATATTACGTTAGTCCAATCTGTATATAAAAAAGTATCATGTCAACTGATAAAGGGCCACTTGCACGAAAAGTTTAACCCTGGGTTAAGACACTAACTCGAGTTAAAATGACAGTTATCGTATGAATCTGACGTCTACTAACTCGAGTTAGTGCCTTAACCCAGGGTCAAATTCTGCGTGCAAATGGCCCTAAGTCTCTATCCATCTGTCAATAGTGTCAATGTCTAATTAGAAGTATGACAGCTTTTTTTCTCGTGAAAAAGGCAATGGTATTATATCTATTCAGGCATAGTATTGGTAAAACTCGATATTTTTATTAACTTACTTGTAATTTTGAAAATAAAGAAACATAAAATCTAAATAAATATTTTGCCGTGTTCAGGAGGTAAAACCCTTTCGATTTGTATAGTAATTTGCAGGTGTCACCAAAATGAAATGTTGTCAATTACAAAAGTAAGTATTAGCAGTTTCACTCGCCACTTATCGCACAACTAATTATATATTAAAGTAAGTAAAATAGACTATGATTTAAAGTTATAAATTTACCTATTTTAAAATTTAATATTAAAGCGGTTAAAGACTTTTAACTTAACAGTTTTCAGTGTTATCTGATTTTCTTGTTTAAGAATATTTTTATGATCTGGATCCTTTGTGTCTCGTTATAGATATTCTCACACTAAAACTCACCTCATTGCACTCCAATCAGTAGGCACACTTAACTTCACCTTCAATTCTACAAGACAGGACTGCTTTGAACTAAACAGATAATTGCAATAACTGCAGTGATGTATGTAAATGCACAGGCGTTAACCGGCCAGCAGTCTCGGAAGTTGTGCGGGGTCCTGGGACCTGGAGCCTAGTGCGCAACTCGGAACAGATCGCTGTGCAATTTATTGATTTAAGCTATTTTAGTGCATTTCCCGGGCTCACATAGACTAGACAGGCATAAACAGGGTGTCCTGTATTAAGAGGACCACAATCAACCTGCATTGTCTAAAGTCTTTATTATATCTAAACAGCCTAACATGGGTTCAGTAAAAGTCTAACGGTTTTCAAGATAATCGCAACTTGATAAAATTTTGATTTACCGTTTCCATAAATTTTACTTATTTCATTTAAACACCAACGACAAGCCCTCGCTTGACTTCTGTTTAAATGTAATAAAATAATAGAATTTGTGTATACGTACCCTCTAAATAGTGAAAATTAATTCACAGGAGTATAGGTACCGGCGACTACCCTCCACATATAAACAAACGTAGTTTGATAGAAGTTTGTAAGGAAAATAGTTACCGGATTGTAACTTTGTATAATTAATTACTCTTAGTAAACAATTACACACAGGATTTTTCGATTAAAGTTAAAATAACATAGAGATTGACAAATTAGACCCATAAAAGGTAGTTTTTTAAAAAGACCGTTTACGTGATTCAAAATATCAAACTTTTATTATCCTTTTATTACTTAGGTACATTTAAACTTCATTTACTTAAGTATTTTCAAAAATACAATGTTTTTAAAGAGGCAAAATAAATTATTCCAATTTGATGATGTAATAAATTTGACGCATCACATCAAAGAAAAGGACAACCATATCCCGTTCATAACTGGAGTGATCAAGACAAATAGCACGCGGTCCTAGATTAACGTTACAGAAGCGACGTTTTGATTGAAACTTTGTGTCAAGTTGTTGTCTGAATTTTTTTTTTATGCTTAGTGTCGGAGTATATTACGATTACGACAACCAATTTTAACTTAGCTTTGGTTTTACAACTTTGATCATTACCTACTAACTTTCTTTAGGTTCCGCAACATCATAGTAAAAAGAGAAACCTAATAATTTCGTTATGTCTATCTATAGCGTATATCAAAAATAACTAAAAAAATTCTGTGTTAGTACTGTTAGTTGTATATCAATTTATCAACAAAAAATATAGGTAATAATAATTAATATAAATAATAATTTCGTTAGCAGTTAAAACATCAGTACTGAATAAAATGGTTTCCCAACCTTTCTTGCATCGAGCCTCCCCGTATGGTACATAATATTTTCATGTCCCCCTTTGAATTTATTTGTAGGTAACAAATCAGATGTACCTAACTTAATTTAACAACATCACACCGACACCGACGTCACGTTGTTTTTCAGAGACGAATGTTTCCAATCAATGTGTTATTATATTGTTTATATCTTTACACTAGGACCTAAAAAATACGGACGCAACGTTACGCTCAAAAGGTGTGAAGCATGCAAGGTCACACAGATAGACGGTCTGACAACCCGCCGTCCTATTACGGGCCGAGCCACAGTACTTACGAGTCACATTGAAAAACGCATAAGAAAATACCGTTTTTTATAGTTAAAGCATGAAAAAATCACAGGAGTTAATTTATTTAAAAAAAGTTACACGGTATAGCTTACCACATGTAAATTATGATAATTCGTGTAATTTTGCAATTTTTATTTTTATTTATACATAAACTCACGCCTTTATTCCCAGAGTGGGGTAGGCAGAGCTACAGAATTTCCAACAACTCTTAAAAACTTTTTGATAATTCTAACCACATTTTGCACACTTAGGCGAAGATGTTTACCAGTGTCTTAGTGAGAGGTTGCAAGCCCAACGCCTAACAGTACTACACGCCTGTATTTACCTTAGTCGGCTTTATTGACTTTGATGCAAAATTCAAACAAAATTGACAGTGCCAGTTTTTTTATTGGAAAAGTTCCCTAAAAGTAGACAAGAGACGCGAAGTAGATGCATTTGCGTTACGATTATATATTGTGTGCACATAAGGGTAAGACTATCACCGAGGGAAGACTACCACTGTTCAAAACCTCTAAACACGAGGTTACCGGTTAGTTTTTTTTTATTTGGTATAAAAAGTGATCAATTATTATTATTGATTATTTCTCAATTGCTCAAAGGTTAACTGGAAGATATCCCTTAAAGGGATAAGTTCGCCTTTGTACAACCCTGTTATATTTTTGTCTATTTTATAATTGTTATCTCTTGTTTGTACAATAAAGTGTTTATTACCTACATACATACATACATCATTTTGAAATGTTACATATGTAAGTAGTGTTATTATAAATGGTCACATTAAATGTAACGGCTTTTCCGACAGAACTTAAAAACGTATGTTTACTAAGATAATAAAAGGCGCTGTCAGTCTTACCCCGTTAGTGGGGTAAAACGAGCTGTTTGAACATTCTATTAGTTATCCCTAGATATATCTGTTTTAAGTAAACTTGCGTAAAAAACACTACACTTTTGTAAAAGTAAAAAAAAAAGTTCAGTTATTAATTTAAAGTATAGGACGTAAAATTTCAAAGTACCTACCAGACAACCGATTTTAGATTTCTAACCGTAAACTATGTTAGTCGTACCCCGCCCTACCTTAATGCATTTATTTTAGGATCGCAGGCTTCCATAGTGTTAGTAACATTAAATTTCATTCTATATTACTAACGAATAATTTGACTTGTACAATTAATTGATTTATGTCTCTTATGGTTTCTGCCACCCAGTGTGACAGTCAACATGGAACAGGGCCTCTAATATTCAATACGGTAAAAACAATATCGTTTGTGACCAATTATCGTATTGTCAAAGTTTTGATAGCTTTTAAGTATTTACTGGACAATAAGTTAAAAAGTGTTTTGTTCGCTCTGATGGGACAACTTAAACTCTCCGCTGCGACATTCGTTCGTCCGATCGCGTTTATGAGAGAATCACACTCGGGTAGTGATTCTCTCAACAACGACGGTCGGACGGACGAACGAGTGAATGTCCAAGCGGCGAGTTTAAGTACTCCCGTCAGTGCGAACAAACCATATTTTAGCGCGTGCATTCACAATTAGGTGGCCTTATACGTTCGATTTTATTGACAGAAGCCATGCTGCCAAATTGAAAATGCACGCGCTAAATGTGTTTTGTTCGCTCTGACGGGACTACTTAAGACTGCGCTGAGCGCACGCCGGATATACAGTGGCGCCCTCATTACTATTGTTGTGTTTTCTAATACACTAGCATGGTTTCTGCCAATGGATCGAACGTATAAGACTGCTTAAATGTGTTTTGTTCGCTCTGACGGGACTGCTTAAACTAGCCGCTTGGACATTGACTCGGCCGTCCGTCCGATCATAGTTGTTCAGAGAATCGCTACCCTGCCTGGTCTATATACGATTTGGATTTTACCGCTTCGAATAGAGGCGCAGGCTTTGTAAATTTCGTTTTGTTCCTCTATATCAAACGGAGCGGTGTCAGATAGACGTTGACAGCGGCGTTGACATATCCATGTTATGGATTTTAACATGTTTTCCGCCATTTTTAAGACTTATTCAAGGTTTTTTTTACAACTTTTTCATTTTTTATTTTGGGGCAGTACCTGGGTCAATTTTTGAACAGTGTGTTTTTTCGACATTTGTATGGCATTTTTTTTATTTAATTTAATTTGGTGCTTAGCGACGTCATCAGGTGGGGTTCTTAACAAGAAAAAATATGGTGTATGAGGCACCACTCTGCTTCTAATAGTTAGCTAGATATTGACGCAAAAAAAAATGGTGGCATACAAATGTCGATAACGCCATACAAATGTCGATATAGTGCCATAAAAATGTCGATACTGCCATACAAATGTCGAAAAGTCTTATTTACTTGCATTAATACCTTTTAAAACAAACTTACTGATTATTATATCGAATTTAGGAATAAATAAAAAGGAAAGATTATGTTCATGTTTATTTAAAAAAAGTACAAATGTAAAAAAAAAAAAACTCATCTTATAAAACCCAAACTTGTTAAGGTTTATTTACAAAAAAAAAAAGATCAACAAAATAATCACATCACATGCAGAGATCAAATTCTTAACAAAACCACGTCTTCTAAAACCTAAACTTGTTAATGTTTAGTTACAAAAAAAAGTACTAATATACCGTCAGTGTAACCTTCAAAACAAACTCCTCAGCCGCGTATGTCTGTCAGTCTGGGATAAACTCGAAAAGTACTTGACCGATTTTGATGCGGTTTTCATTAACCTTTAGCTTGATACTTGGGGGTGGATTAAGTATATAATTTATATGTATAGTCTCTCTCCGTGTGCCGTAATTCACGGGAAACACGGACTGGGTCACTAGTTACTTATACTTAAATATGAAAACCTTCGCTTATAAGTACTTTATTTTTATAAGATAGCTCACAAAAAAATTACAATTATGAAACTTAACAAAAAAGTTGATATTATTGGACATGGAAATGATATATTTCAATTTTATTTCCATTTTTATTTTAACTGACATTTGTATGCCACATTCGACATTTGTATGGACAAAATAACCGTACAAATGTCGCCATACAAATGTCGACAAATATGTTTTTCACCGATCTTTCTTACACTACTTACTCGATTCACTTATTTACTAATACGAAATTCTTACTTACCCATATTGCTAACAATTGTTATGAAACACACATTTTTATTTCATTCGTACGTCAATAAATAAACGCCCATACAAATGTCGTGATAACCGTACCAAAATACTTCTTTAAAAGACTTACCCTGTTTCCTCCGTCAAAAACACTGGCTCTGCGTCCACTCTCGTTGGCGGTCGAAGCCCAACTAACGTGCTTATGTAAATATGAAGGTAGGCCATTAGACCAAACCAGATTCAGGGGGTTCCCTTGAGTCATTACAAAAACGGTCGCACGCGGGACATCCACGAAAAGACTTTCCAGGTTTTAATTATTAATGGTTTTTTTTTAATTATTATATTATTTAATTTGCTAATAAAGGCTCTTTACAACGATATATGTTGTATATTAATACGTTGTCTACGTCCAAAGTTATGAATTTTTATTTAAGCAAAACCGGAAGTGGGACACGCGAAAAGCGGTAAATTTTGCTGTTTTTAGGATTTCAAATTCGATTCTTTCGAAATCCATTGATATTTAGTAAACTGTAATGTATATTTTCAAGTAAATTAAAATGCACAAAATGCAAATATATATGTAACTATACTCAATTTTAAATATACTTGGTATTATAGCTCTGGGACCTCAAAAAACGCTTGTTTGAAAATTGACCCACCTAATTATGATTAGTTGAAAGAAACAGTCATTTTATTTCTCGGCTCTGGGTTACACAGTGTGGAAGTAAAACATGAGCAGAAATAAAAAGAAAATTGGAAAATGTCAGTTCCAACAATACTTTTCCAATTAACTTGAACATAAATAGTTACAAATGTAATACTAATAATAATACTGGATTGTAATACTGTAGAATCATGCGGCAAATTGAAACGGTAGAAAGAAATACGTTGACGTATGAAGTAGCTCGTGAATTAATCGAAAGGTTCGTGCGGCGCCGCGGGAGACGCGCTAGTCACGCGACCCCAGGATTTTGTCATTGCCATAAGGCTGTCCCACTGCGCGATAGCCCGCATGGTATTTGTAATACATTGCGTCGCTCTAATAGCTCTCGGCTCAAAAATATTACAGCAACCCGGAATGGATTGCTACAAGCCTGCGGGCTATCTATCGACCGATGAAACTTACCCTTTATTGATTGTTAAAAGAGTAAAACAAAAAGCAAACTTCGAAAACCGAACTGACCTTGTTGAAATACGGATTGCTTTGTTTTTATGATATGATATGTATAATATAATAATAACTAAGAGAAGTTACGTCACTTTGCGTTATGTATTGGTTTGGGCGCCCGTTGTTTCCCATATTTTTTTGATCATAATGTGATTACTGACATAAGTACATAACTATTGATAGTCATAATTTTTATGTCGATGTAACTGTAACTGTAAATTTCAGAATTTCTTAAATACCTAACGTGTGGACAAGGGTAGGAATAAGACTTACTCCAAGATTACCCTATACAAATTCGATGTTTAATCTAGAGACTAATTCTAAGACTTTAAATATAGCGCTAAGCGCATTCGACCAAACTAGATTTAAGGTAGAACAAGGTAAACAAACTAGATTAGTTTGGTAAGGATCTAATTATAAAATTCTGAAAAGTTACAATTTGTTAAAAAATACGTTACGCTTTCCCATCAATTTGACTTCAAACACATTATGACTAAAAATAATTAGGCAGACAGGATACTTTGATCAATTTTATTTCGGCAGTCCTTTGTTGCTTTGGTACATAATACGGGTAAAACACTTTTTTTGTTTGCGGTCTTTTATTCTTTCCCAATAACTGTAATAGAAGCGTGTCTGCCTTAAGTACATAGACATACCTTTAGGGAAAGCGAACGTTCCGAGAGCCATGCTGCCATTATTGGGTATTTGTTTTCACGTTTCCCTCATCGAAAAACAACGTATATTTTAGGGTGGATGGATATTTGTGATGTAGTCGTAAAAGCATACATTTAATTCGTTATAGTCACGTTAGAGAACTAAGACGAAAGTGCCTAACTTTTCAAGTTGAATCCATCGACATTTGCACATTAAAAGAAAAAACTCTTCAGTAAAAAACCTTCTGGCGTCAATTCATCAATCATGTTTTTGTTTGAATGAAAAGGCGAGATGTAAGACTAGCATTGAACCGAAAAGTAACTTCTCAAATTGTGAAAGTTTCTTATGAGAAATTCTCGGAAATTTCTAAGAATATTCTTAAATTTTGTATGGAAAGAGAACATTCTGAATGCTCTTAAATGTTTCCAATAAAATTCTTAGGAAGATTTCTTAACTTCTGAGAATGTTCTGCAACTTGTACAGCTATGTAAGACTAAAATGAAATAGTACCCTTTACTACTTCATCTAACATTTCCAGCCCCGTACAGGGGCTCTATTTTGAAATACGTAATTCGAACTTCGTCTATTGCTATCCCTTTTGCTCTTGACGCGTGACTCATTTGCAAGAAAGTGACGGGGCGATCTGAAGTTCGCATTATGGATTTCAAAATAGAGCCCCAGGATGCTTGTCCTCTCTTGAACGGCCGAAGGAAAATAAACTTGAAATGGCTTTGTAGCGAAGCGGAATTTCCATTTGATTTGGTTGGCCGCGTCTAAATTTTGATGACACAATTATGTCGGTATTCCGTTCTCAATGCATACCTGCATGTGCGTAATTGCGTATGTGCGTAACCAATCGCGTCACTGGCACATCACGTGACTTTTCGTATCACGTGATCTACCAGTGACGCGATTGGTTTAAAAACTAAACGAAGAGAAACGCTAGCTAGCGTAGTGCATCTTGTCTGGGCCCTCAGGTAGTATTCTCCGCGCGCGTGTCGCAGGCAAGCTGGTAATATAACAGACCAATAAGGGCCTGTTGTTTGATCAGTAGTTAAACTAACTAATTGTTAAAATTCGAAAAAGGAACTGAAAATTTGACACATTTCCTTGAGATTCCCTAAAACTTTCGATTCCTTTTTCAAATTTTAAGAATTAGTTAGTTTAACTACTGATCAAACAACAGGCCCTTAATCAACAACTAGGTAGACGTTTTTTGGACAGCAAAGACTCGGTTTTTTTATTAAGTAATCGATGAATATTCTTTTAATAATAATAATAATAAAAATAATTTATTTCAGATAAGCAATCCATAACAGAAGAAAACACAGAAACAGTGTTAAAATGCTCAAACATATGCTCAATGGTCGACATTATCAGAAAAAATATGAAAGTGATATTACTAAAAGGTGCCTTGATGTTGTAAATTTTCTATTTTCCCGTTCTTGAGTAAATAAGATCAAGAACCTGAAAAAGAAAGCGTCGAGTTGTAAAATTTTTGCATGGGTTACATGGGTTACAATCCTGAAAGAATTATGTGTCAGTCAGTAATGCCACTCCCATCCATTTTAGTCCGACGTTGGGGTTTTGTCATTTGATTTAAGTCACACCTTTTCAGGCCACTCCAAGTAATAAATATGCTCTGAAAAGAAGTCCCTTTTCCGTTGCGCTGGGTTGTTTAAGGTCTCGCCTGGACCGTAATTATAAAACTAATCTATTTATACCTTTAAAACGTCGGCTATTGGATAAGGCCATCCTTAATGGATATAAAACAAAAAAGTTTTCACTAAGTGAGGGCGCGGCCATTCTTTACGTCATTGATTGGCATGTTTTTGATGTTCGAATCGATGTCAGGAAACTTTGCTTTTAGTTACTATGATATCTATTACATTACTTTTATTCTTTGTCCGTACTACAACTGTCAAAAGGCATGAAAATCAACAAAAATAAAGATTTTAGAGCTCCTGGTTAATGTATATTCGCTAATCCTTATATCCAAAGTCTAGTACTTTGAAGTAACCGCCTCACCCCTAAAATGTTTCGTTCTCGCTCGACTGGCGGGTACAGTAGGAAGAATCTACTGTCTCACGTTCTAATCTCCGGACAAACAACTGTTTTAAAACCGCACAAGTCCTTAAGTCCTCAGTAAATTGGACACGTCTGGAATGTTAAACGTTGGTCATAAAAACATGTAAACATTGTTTCTCGTCTAGGGGACGCGGATTCTGTAGGGAGTGGGGATTTATTTAACGTGGTTTTGCGCGGTATTTTTTTTTATTTATTGGCTCTTGTTATTCTGTATTTTGACATGTTTACTTCTCAACTACGCATAATATTTATATATTATATTCATTGTTTTATATAATGCTATTTAGGTTAAGTGTTATCATTGCCATAAGCAATATTTAAAAAAAAAACTGTCTTTTATGAATTGCTTGCGGCGTTTCTTCTCAGCAGTGATCTCCTACCGGGAAGCTTTCTTAAAAAAACCTCTTTTATCTTTTTTTTTATCTAGAAGAGTCTACCGGTGCTTCGGATAAGAAACTACCATCAACTAAAATTGTTAATCCTTTCTCTACTTTTTGGCGAAGATTTCAACTTATCTCGTATTTTGTGCTATAAATGCCTCAGTGAATTTCAAGTTAATGTGATTTCACCGTATCAACGCAGCTGTGCTCGTCGACTTACCGGATATGACGACGAGACGCGGCTCAAGAGGCAGGAACTCACGTATCCACGAAACACTCTAATCCCTCAGCGCGAATGAATACTCTTTTGTATCGCAAGTTAAAGAGTTAAAATTAACACGTTCACGGACACAGCACCATCCTCGAAATTCATGATATGGCACAACCGTCACATTGAACGCTGTGTCAAACATTGTGCCACTTTATGACGGAAAATATATGTATGCAATTTCATACAATAAAAATCTTACCTGTTGTGGCAGCTCGTCCACAAATCAATTCAAATCAAATCAAATCTGTTTATTTTGCCTAAAATGTGGTACAAAAGATGTTCGATAAAGTCACACACATTTTCACACGCTTCGTTCCCCTTTTAGGGTAGTGCATGAGGTTGAGGTTGCCCTAGAGCTTTTTGGCTGACACTGGCGGTTTGTATTAAAGCCTAAAACGGTACAGAGTCCGTGCTTCCTACGTCTATAAATACTATGGGAAATAGCCTGCCGGGAACGGAGTTCCGTTTCTGGTGTAACTAAAAACACCGGCCACAACCGTAGTGCCATACTTATCATGGAATCTTAGTGTACACGTACTGTCCGTGAACGTATTAAGAAGACTTACTTACTTGCTTTGCGGTTTTAGAATTACTGGAGAAAGAGCGGAGGAATGTAGCAGATGGCGAGTGAACGACCAATCTTATTGATCAACACACAACAGCAGACGCGCAGCTTGTTGGAAGCTGAACAATCTGGTTGGAAGTTTCCGTTCTTCTTAAGTGTGTGAAACCGCACCTTAAGAGGGCGCGCTTTTTGCTAATCCCAATGTTTGTTTTAACGGTTAAAGAACATTTTGTTTTACTTTTCGGAATTAGAAAGAAGTGACCTGTACCAGCAATTAAACCCGAGTTTAAAGGCTCCATACTTATGATGTGGCGTCTGCTCGAAACGTTGGTGCCGATGACGTCAATACGTATATTAGAGGGTCATTGTACATTATCGACACATTACATTGAGATGAACGGACAGTAATAAATATCATCGAGTAACATCCATCTTGTTTTGTTTATGTTCTAATAACAATTTTGTAAGTTTAAATACATTTCTGCCTTTATTAATGTGAACCAAATATCTCGCTGAAGTGACAATCTTAAAATGATGATGACTCAATTTTTAGTAATAAATGGTGGAAAAAATACATCTGCTGTAGTCTGTATTTTGATTGCAATTAGGCTGTATTTGCCTATGAAAAGTTCACCGCTTTTTATTTTTTAGCAAATTTTCTTTATTGTACCTAAATTTTTGCTAGATGATCTGCACCAACAGTTCGACCCATGTTATGGTATGACACTAGTTAGATAAAACCACACTTAATAATGTGTAAATGGTTTAAAGTCAGTCATGTCATGTTGGATGGCCTATCCGGGATATCAGGAACCCTTTATAAATCGAACTAACACGTACATTTTCTTTGTTGTAGCGAGTGTTTATGTCAAAAACCACCCGTTAAAAGTGTAGATAATTCACATAAATAATGCGGTTTGTGGAAGTAGAGATAAAGTCAGACGTTTCTGAATAAATTTGGATCACTCACATTACAGTGCTTATGAGAGATTAGATTAAATTAACCTTCAAACTTGAATAGGGATGTTGACTCATATGAAACTTTACTTTATAATCTAGTAATAAGTACGGATTGAAAAACTACAAATTACAATAAAAATTTGAAAACAACCAAAAAATATCAAAAATGTTTCAGTTATGAGACCTCAAATTTCGAAACATTTGTGTTTTTTTTATTCAATAGTAAATTCAATGGTGGTATCAGGATTCTTGCCTTTAAATTAAATTAACTAACTTCTTACCAAACATTTCAGTGTTTACCGATTTGTGACGTCATAGTTCAGTGTAAATTTGTATAGGGCGTTTCCAACGCTTGTAGATACGTCTGCAAACAAAAAGCGAGGCGATCTACGCACTCTTAAAGATTAAACTAGGAAACCTTATCTAGGTAAGTTATTGCTCGTAATAGTTCTTGTGAGCCAGCCTTTATTGGACATTAAAAGGGATTTTATTACCAGGTTCGAATGGACGGCTTTCATAGAGACAGGTACCTACTTAGGTCTTTTGCTAGGGTTTTCGATCACAAAAGGATGGTATCCATAACATCTAGTAAACTGTACCTAGATAGCCTCGAGTCATGCCACAATGCGCCAAGTGCTCTGTGCCAAAACATGCGATAACTTTCTAGTTATGACGTTGGCGTGAAAACAAAGGGTTGAGTTACTACATAGTATGCAACTGTTCCGAGAAAGGGATCTTAATAATCAACGGGAGATAATAGCTTACGTTTTACGGGATTTAGGATTTAGACCACGATTACCGGACACGCACACTGAGGATTCCGTACAATTCTTGTACTCCTTTAATTAAAAAAATTGTTTTGTTTTTGTTGGTTGTTAAAGTGACAAAGTGGTTTGTGAAAATTCCAACTGTCTACCTATTACGGTTCTTGAGATACAGACAATTGACAGAAAGACGGACAGCGGAGTCTTAGTAATAGAGTCCCGTTGGCAACCCTAAAATCTGAGTAATGCCTACAACCCTCACTAATTATAAGTATTTGTTCGTTTGTGACCTCTGTAGTCTGGGGTGAGGTTTTGTTAAATAGTTTATATCCCAGCAGTGTCACAGGCTATTTCATTCGCGATTGACATGCATAGTTTAAAAGTAAAACCGGAATACTTTCGTGACGCACGCTACGCACGTACAGACAAAGACTTGGGGCCCACCTTAGGTCCAAAGTCAATCTGACATTCTACAACAATACGGTTGAATTTCTTATAAGTTACAAATGACTTGGCATCCCTAATGAAATTGACGACTTCATGCTTTTTGTTTTTTAAATGGGTCTCAAATGAACGTTCGTGACCTGTGATGGTACAGACAACCAATTTGATTTTCTAGGCCACTTTGGACTATGTTAAAGTGACGTTGTCAACCAAAACGTAAGAGACTCCCTATGATTTGGTTTACAACGTCACGTTGACAACGTCCATAGTGGCCTAGGAATCAAATTGATTGAGTGTACACACGTGAGCTGTGTGAATCAATTCTAGGCGTATATATGTCACCGACGTCATTTCGTACGTATGCCGCTGTGGAACGGCATAAATATAAATTAATTTAACAACGGTACCCTAAAACTCAGGCAGTCGGGTTCTGAAAGCTTGCTATTCGTTAGACTTGTTTGTATGAAACAAATCGCACCTTTAGAATTATAGTGACCTCAAAATTTTCAGCGTTCGACTTCGAGTCATAAATTTATTACTGTAGAGACCTAACTCGAAATCCAAATTTTGCGAAATATTGAGCATTACTCAAGTTAGTATCCGTATTAAATATGATACACTGACTTTGACTTATGCTTGTTTTTTATTCAACAAATTGCCGCCATAACTCTTTTTTACGGACTTGTTTTTCCACTATTTGTTTGTCGCGCAAAGTTTGCTCGTTCTTATATTTTTTATTCATCGCTCGAGTTTTTACAGGGACAGAATTTATTAATTGTAAGCCTAAAGATTTGTTAAAATAGTCAGGATATAGCGGGAAAAATAATATAAAGAAGCAACGGTTTACTCGTTTTTAATGCGTTCTCTTCAACGTTCAGCCAGCAATTCCGTCAAATTCAAAAATGGCGGCCTTTTATAAACTGTAAACTGACATAACAAAAAGTATGCAAACGATTCTAAATCAGATTGATATCCGTTACAAAAAAATATCGGAAAAATACTAAATTAATTAGAATAATGATTTTATATCAAATCAAAGTTAAATATTATTAATTATTAATGCTATTTGTGGTGAAACTGTGCAACTGGCGGAAGTGACGGAGTATTGCCCGTCGATCTTGCTAACACTCGGCCATCCTGGAACGGCCGTGCCCCACGGCGCTCGGAGGTGTTTGGGGTTGCAGCACTGGTTGCAGTTGAAGTGTACTCCAGACCCTTGAAATAAAAGAAAAAAAAAAACGCAGAATTTATTTGTTCGATGTACTGTACGTTTTTGTGAATAAAATATATTATGAGCCTATTGACTCCACAATATATTCGTATCACATAGTTTAGAGTTAGTCACACAGTTCTATTGTCCAAGGTGGTAATATAACTGCATGCCTATCACACAGTTTGATCACACAGCTATGTCACACAGCTTTAACACACAGTTTATTTATATAGCTGCATGCTCTAGCACACAGTTCTCACACAGCTATGTCACACAGTTTTATCTCTCAGTTATGATATTAGGTGTTACTGATTATTCACACAGCAGCTTATAAATCACACAGTAATTCTTATTATACCTATAGTTTTCTTGTAATATCCTGTTGTTTAAATAGATACACAGATAGATTATCGAGTACCAATATCACACAGATATTTAGCTACTATGTTTATTTTATTTGGTGGTTTTGTGAAATAAGAGATCTTTCTAATTTGATATATAATTGACTAACTATATACTATATTATGGTATAGCGACATAAAATAATATAAATGTTACCTAAAACAATTATAGGCTTACTACATATAGGTAGGTATAAATATATACAATGTTATTGCAATGACAATAATAGGTAGTTTAACAGACTTGACTTCATACATTCTAACATTATACCAATCATTCCTCCTACTTAGGTACATAATTCTGAATAAAATATCACAATACGAAAATATTGCATTCTTCAAAAGGCTAGATTATCTTATCACTTTAATTCATACATGTACCAACAAAATCAATTAAAAACTTTTGAAGCATAGGTATACCTACTTGTTTTTAATAACCCTTTAACTCTCTAGGAGATCAATCAAATCATCCCTGTCAACTTCTCGGTCACTACCCGAGCTTCCATCATCATCAGAAATGGTCGTCTTATAGAGACGCAGCGTCTCACTTCGCACAACAGCGCTAAATCTCCTATATCCCTTCATGCCCTTTATGCTCGATATGACGTAACGATCTAAGGCCTGATCGGCTTTGGTAATTTTGTATGGACCTGTGTAACGACCCAGCAACTTCTTAGTAACCGTGTTACTATCACTAGTGACACCACCTTTCCACAATACAAGCTGACCTACTTTATACTTCGTGCAACGTTTATGCTTTCGGTCAAACCTACTTTTGATGAGTGTCATGTTTTTGTCAATCCTTAATTTAGCCGTATCTCTGCGAGTTTGTAAATCCTGTTGTTGTACCTCAGGATCAGAGGATTCATTAGTTGGATAAGCTGGCAACCGAGAATTACTATGACCAAACATAAGTTTAAATGGGGAAAATCCGGTGGTTGAATTAAGTGTATTATTAATACCCCAAACTACGTCTGCAACCTGGTCATCCCAAGTGCACTCATTTTTGGACATAGTATTTAAACCGTTCAAAATAGTGCGGTTCACACGCTCTACCTGTCCGTTCGACCTGGGGCTCGCGATGGCATTTAGTATGTGCTTAAACTGGGAGTCTTCAGCAAATTGCTTGAAGTACCTACTTGTAAATGCCTTACCTCTATCAGTGATGACTCTGCATGGATTACCGAACTGATAAATAATTTCCTTAAGAAGCTTTACTGTCTCAACTGAACTACAATTTTTAGCTGGCTTAGCAAAAACGAATTTTGTAAAGGAGTCAATGATAACAAGTAAATAGGTGTATCCTCTACGCGTCTTAACGAAAGGGCCCAAGTGATCGGCATGTAAAGTGTGCATAGGAATAGCTGCCTTTGTTATGGGATGTAACTCCCCCTCTACACGACCAAAATTGCCCTTACCGTATGCACACTGCAAACATGCATTTATATATTTACGTATAAAACGTGTCATACCGGGAAACCAAAACTTTTCTTTTATAGCACTTTCACATTTTTCAAAACCTGGGTGACCTATCTGATCGTGATGTTTTTGTAATAAGCCGTACTTCGCAAGTTTAGGTATTACAAAACGTTCACCGGCCAACGTTTTACGGTAGAGAATACCTTCTTTAACACAATAATTAGATGTTATGTCCCTGTTAGCATTTCCCTCACGAAGCTGAGATAAAATGTTTTGAATACTATCATCCTGCATTTGTAACGTTATTAACCAGTCAGTATTATCAATCATGTATACGTCGCTCATGGGATTCCTGCTCAAAGCATCTACATGTTTCATGCGCTCCCCGGCTCTATTTTCAATAGTCATATCAAAATCTTGGATAGTAAGCCACCAACGAGCTATACGCGGTATGAGATCTTTTTTTACAAGTGTAGTTCGCAAGGCAGCGCAATCCGTGACTACTTTGACAGGAATTCCAACGACATAAACACGGAATCGTTTCAGCGACTCTACAACAGCTAAAGTTTCTAATTCGTAGCTATGATAGAACCGCTCTTCTTTGCTGGTCACCCTGCTAAAGTAGGCGACAGGCTTCAGACTACCATCCGCTTGATACTGAAGTAACATTCCAGCAAGGCCCAAACTACTTGCATCAGTGTGAATTTCAGTTACCGCATTCCTATCGTAAATGGCTAGTATAGGCCTTTCTATTAATCTTTGTTTTAAAGTTTGAAAAGCGTGTTCCTGTTCGTTTTCCCATTTCCATGGTACCTCTTTTTTAGTTAGTTCTGTAAGTGGCCGAGCTATTTCAGCAAATCCGCGGATGAATTTTCTAAAGTAGGATGTTAAGCCAATAAATTGCCGTATTTCGTGAATATTGCTCGGCCGCTTATAGTTACTAACGCAGTTAATTTTTGCCTGTCCAGGTTGAATCGATCCAGCTGTAACTTCGTGTCCTAAATAATTGGCACTTTGCTTAAGGAAGGAACACTTTTTCAAATTCAGCTTTAAATTAACGCCTGTAATACACGCTCTAGTAAGACGATTCCTTCCGCAATGCTCACACTAGGTATCATAATATCATCTAAATATAAGGCTATGTCGTCACTCACCTTACCTAACACCATACGAATAAGACGCGAAAATACAGCCGGTGCGTTAGCTAAGCCGAATGGCATCTTAAGGAACTCGTATTGCCCCGTTGGCGTGACAAAGGCTGTCTTACGAATGGATTGTTCGTCCATAGGTACTTGCATGTACCCTTGAGCAAGATCCAGTGTCGTAAAAAATACTTTGCCAGACAAGCGCGTCAACTGATCGTCAATATTAGGTAACGATCTTTCACAGTACGAGCATTAAGTGCACGGTAGTCAATGCAAAGCCTATAATCACCGCCTTTCTTCCGAACCAAAACTACGGGACTCGCGTAATCTGACATTGACTCCCTAACGATCTCTGCATCAATCAATTCCTGTACCTTGCTATTAACGATTTCGTTTTCTTTATATGACAAACGATATGGCTTAAAATAAACAGGTTGTTCGGTGTTTGTTTCTATATGCATACTGATTAAGTTTGTGTACCCTAAGTCACTAGTCCCCGTTGAAAAAGAACTAGAAAATCGGTTAAGTAAATTTACCAACTCGTGTGCATCGCCTTCACCTAAAATACCTGCATCTAAATCGGATAAACTTATCTCTCCATCAGCATTCACGGTGCACTGATCGACCTGATATATTTCAGGAAAACTGCGTTCATTAAACTTCATAAGTTCCGCGCGTGCAACTAACTGATTTGCCTTCCATGTTATTAACTCATCACCAAGATTTATCACCTTTAAATAACAATTTTGAGGTCCGATAACAGTCTCGGGAATATAATACGATTTACTGCCTAACTGATAAACTACCGAATTAGATAAGAACGCCTGTTCCGAGTTAATATCGCTGCCGCAATCAATATAAACTTCGACTAAGGTGTGACATTGTTTAGGCAAAACTAAATCACTCTTTAAATACACCGGGTATTTCGAAATATAATCACAAGTACCCAACCGAATGTCAGACAAATTGTTTTCCGATCCGTGGGTAGATATAAACTTCACAGAGTGGGCTGTAGTCACTAAGCTAATGTTTTGTTGATTTATCATCGGTTGTCCAATAATTAGCTGTATGTCTCCCAGATTGTAATCAGTGATTTCGACGCAGCCTTGTAAAGTGACATTGTCTATAGCTAACTGGATGTTTGTGTTGCCCAGTGAGTGCGAATGTGCTCCACCAAAACCTTTCATAACAACAGAGGATGGTCTAACACATAGCCCTAATTTTGTGACCTGATCTATCGTAAGTACGTTTAGCTTACTGCCAGTGTCTATGTATGCTATCAATTCACAATTATTTATGTACACACTTTTTTTGTAAAGGTCGAGAAATGCATTATAAGTTATATGCAGTATTGAACTGACCTTTTGTGTCTGTTGAGGCTGTCGCGAGGCGCCCGGCGCGAACCAGCACGTCGCAGTCTGGTGTCCCGCGCGGTGGCAGTGCTCGCAGCGGAGTTGTGTCCTGCAATCCCGGGCTTCGTGTCCTGCTCGCCGACAAACGTAGCAGATTTTCGGCAGAAGCTGTCTACCAGAGCTTGTAGGTCCACTTCCTCCTCTCCTCCATTCCGATCTTCTCGCCGCATTTGCCGACTCCACGCGTTTGTAGTTTTCTAGAGATGATAAGTAGCCGAAGTATAGCTGTTCTGGGGTTTCGCACTGATAGGCCTTTGCGTTGGCTCGCAGTTCATTCGGCAGTCCTCGGATAAGGCATGAAATAGCCTCTTCTCCTGCTATCTTGCACTTCTTCAATAAGGATATTTTCTCGTGAAAGTACTTAGTCATGGTTTCGGTATCATTCTTATTTCTGTACAACATTTCTTCAAGTTTGTCCACGTAGTCTGTAGAACGAGGAAATGCAGTCTTTAAGGCCTCCTTCCAGCCGTCCCAAGTTAAATTGTACTCCTCCAAATCATCATACCAGTCTCTCGCTGCTCCTCGAAGTCGAATTTGCATCACAAATTGTCGATCCTGCGAGTTCCACCCGTATACTTCTCCCAGCTGGTCGATTTTATGTAGCCAGCCGACCACGTTGCTAGACTTTTCATCTGGACTGAACTTTGGTATGACTTCCGCTTCGGTTGGCGAAATCCGTCGACGTTTTGGAGGTGTCACTTCATCTTGTTGGCCGTACGTAGAAAAAAAATTTTGGTTTTCTTCTTTTTCTGACGATGAACACCGGTGTCTCTTCCTTCTTTTGTCCTTTTGACCTAACCCGCCGATGTAAGGGCCGGACATTGTGGGCTTTTTTTTTTGGCAATCCCACTTCTGACTTGTTAAAATAGTCAGGATATAGCGGGAAAAATAATATAAAGAAGCAACGGTTTACTCGTTTTTAATGCGTTCTCTTCAACGTTCAGCCAGCAATTCCGTCAAATTCAAAAATGGCGGCCTTTTATAAACTGTAAACTGACATAACAAAAAGTATGCAAACGATTCTAAATCAGATTGATATCCGTTACAAAAAAATATCGGAAAAATACTAAATTAATTAGAATAATGATTTTATATCAAATCAAAGTTAAATATTATTAATTATTAATGCTATTTGTGGTGAAACTGTGCAACTGGCGGAAGTGACGGAGTATTGCCCGTCGATCTTGCTAACAGATTATAAATAAAGTCTTTTTATCCCGTAAACCGAACCGTTTCTAAGGTGTAATCCTCCTTAAGTGAATTATCATATCATTTAATACGCTTTTCAGCTAATATTAAACGTTTATCAATGATTGATACCTGAAGTGTTAAAAACTTAACGAAGTCTTAAGGAAGTCATTTGTCTTTCCCAAATCTTGGGTCTTATAATTTCTTATACCTACATATAATACCCATCTGGCAAAAGTCCACAAATTACTCCTACCATCCCGCAAAAAATTGGGATAGCGGGAATTAAACTTTTTTCGTTTGCTTTGTGGTTAGAAAGAGACGTATTATAAAAGCCAATGCCCTTGAAAGTAAAGATGCTTAAGTCGTTAGCAAACTGACGCCACGAACCGAGAGAATGTGGCGATATATCGTGAAGTTTAACGCGAGTTCGAATTCAGTGGATTGAAAAAACGCTTTAATTCTTTACCAGTTTTGTACGGTCACGAGCGTTAATTTGGGACCCATTTCAAGAAAAATATGCTTGAAGTCGTCAATGTCATTAGAGATGTCAAGTCATTTGTAACTTTTAAGAAACTCAACCTTATTGTTGTAGAATGTCAGATTGACTTTGGACCTAAGGTGGGTACCAAATTAAATCTCGTGACTGTACATTGTATGCTTACGACATGCATTTTATCAGGTTAAGGTTAGCGTCTCCGTTCTTTGTGCGTTTACGGCTAAAATATAATTGTTTTTTAGAGTTCCGTACCTCAAAAAGAAAAAACGGAACCCCTATAGGATCACTTTATTGTCCTTCTGTCTGTCAATACGCTTTATCTCGGGAACGCGTCGAGGTATCGATTTTTTTTAAACGATATTAAATTTTAAATGATATACTCAGGTACAGGCTACAGTCCCTTGAAGCTGTGAGAAAATCAAACTTCAAAGTTAACGTAAAAAAGAGATACCTACTCTCAAGGGAATCAAAATGTATCTATAGGTTTCCGTTGACCCAGAACTATGGAATTTGGCAAGTTTGTAATACCGTCTTACAAATATAGGTAAAATCTGAAAACTATATTTTTTTAATAAAATCACAAAAAACCGGGATTTTTACGCAACGAACGGCGGTACAAATTTTGAATTGAGTTAATCGTGGCATGTGGGGTATTGTATGAAAGGGCTTCATTGGCACAAGCTTTTTAATAGATTTTTATTTATTTTTTTATGATGTAATAATTTTCGATTTATGATTATGACGAAGAATGGAACTGAATTTCGGGAAAAGCTCGGTAAAAAACTGCGAGACTCGATTCCTGAACTATACCTACAAAGTACGAAACTTCGAGTCTGACTCGCCCTTGTCCGATTTTTATATTTATACAAATGGCGGCAGAGTTAAATACAATACCGTGCCAAATCTAAGGCAATATGGTTTTTACCACCAAGACTGGATGCCCCGATTATCCTTCCTTTTATAGTCATCGGGTTGACGTGAAATTCTTTATTCTCATGCGATTTTGATGATAGTACATACAATAATACAATAGTGATTGGGCTGGTATGGTGATGAAGACGAGAAGGTGGTCATAGGAACACCTCAATAATTAATAATAATAGAACCGTTGATTTAGGCTTCGTTTTATTCGTTTTTAGAAAACGAGTTTATCATTAGTGTAAAGCCGCCGTCAATAGAACTTGCAAAAGATGTAAACAAAACCAAACGAACCGATTCACCATGATTACTCGATAATCACGTACCTTTAAAGATCAAGTGAGGTGTTTGCAATGATTTATACACTAGATCCTTATTTTCATATTAAGTTTAAGATGAAATAACTATTCATTATACTTTATTTTGAATAAAAACACGCTTGGTGAAAATTGGAGGTTATTTGTCAAACAGTACTTATTTTTAGGCAAATTTAATAAATATTCAGTTTTTTTTTCATACCAGCTGGTATCTGCCCCCGGCATGCATTGCTATGCCACGTAAAAAGTGTTCATATTTATACATTTCTTGCTCGAGGAACGCTCGCGGGCATACACAAAAGAAACCCTTTAAATGATCATCACAAACGCATCAATGGTTTACACATAGAGGAAAAACATTGTGTTTTATTCATATGCATGACTTATTTGTCCCCAGGTGCTTCCCGGGCTGTACGTGGGCAACTACCGGGACTCGAAGGACCCCGTTCAGCTCGACCGGCACAAGATCACGCACATTCTGTCCATACACGACGCGGCCCGAAGACTACACGCTGTGAGTAAACACACATAAACATAATATGTCTATATAATATCACAATGGAAAGGCTCAGACAAGTTGCATTAGTAAGTATCGAGAACTGACAAAGTTTATGCAATTGTCGTATGCCCGTCGTAACAGATCGCTAGTTTACGTAAATTCAATACATAAACACAAAAGGGGGACTATCCCACGGCACTACTAACTAACCGCACTACTGACCAAAACGGGTTAGGCTTGTAAAGCTCACTTTCCCGGAATGTGCACTTTCTCTAAATGTGCACTTCTTCAGAAGGATCACTTTCTCAGATAGTACGCTGAACTACGCTGTCTCAAAAAGTGCACTTCCCAATGGGTACACTTTCTCAAAAAGTGCATTTTCCCAGGTGGAACACATTCTCAGTAGATACATTTTCTCAGAAGGTGCACTTTCTTTATCTCTACTATAATAAATCTGTATTATAGAATCAGCCAGTATCATACCAGAGTTAAGTCCTCAGCCACTAATAATTAAAAAACAAATTACTCAAATACTTTAAAAAAAATTCATTACTTTCAAAGTACATTATTATTACTTACTTAAGGTGCTAGAGATCTGTCAAAAAACGTTAACGCCAACATGACTCATGATCTTCATCGGACAAAAACTGTGTGAACTTTGTGGTGATGGAAATAGGGCATCTTTCCAGAAAGTGGAAAAGTGTACTTTTTGGGAAAGTGTGCGTTTTCGAAAAGTGCTCTTATTGAAATAGTGCACCTTTCGAGAAAGTGCCCCAGTTGCGCAAGTGTACCTTTTGGGAGTGTATATTTTGCAGAAAGTGTACTTTTTTAGAAAGAGCACATTTCGGGGAAGTGTGCTTTACAAGCCTAATCCACCAAAACTAGTAAGTATCGTAGATATAAGGTAGGTTTAGGTTATTTTAGTTGTTCAGCAGGCATCCAGAAAAAGTAGCTCCGCAAGGGTGGAGCTCCGTCGACTCCTTTAAATTTGAATTAGAAATAGAAATCATTGGTCAGTAGTGCGGCCTAGTAGTGCCGTGGGGAAGGAGGGTACAAAAGCGTGGCTAAAGCTTAACTTGAAATTACAAATTACATTTTAAACTAAGTCCACCGATGGACATCGTGCAGTACTGTCCTACTTTAACTTTTATCTATTTTTAACGAATTTTACTATTTTGCTAACATCTTAGGCATTTTTCTTTCTTTTCTTTAAATCCAGTCGCTCTTAAATGATGCGCTTACAAATTAACAGTGTGTAATTCTTATTTACATTGATTAAAAGCGTAACATATGCATGAACACACCCGTAGACCACCATTATTTTATACAAGCTAAAAACTGCCAACGAGGCTTACCTAAATACACAAAAAGAAAAGGCTGTGCACACATTTGATCAATTTTCAACCAAAAGTTTCGCGTACATCAGCGTAATCCCAATTTTATGTAACTTTCATAATTAAATATTCAGCAATTCGTCTGCTACATGATGTTCTCATCGTGCGATGAATTGGGAATTAGGTTGTTGGGATTGGAGACTGACGCGGTAATTGTTCGAGTGTTTCGGCGCTCGGTTGCCTTGGCATGACAAGCTGTTGTTAATTGGCATGTTTGGATTTGTATTAACATATTTACTGCGACTGACTAGCGACTGTAAACATGCAGTTTTAATAAGCTAGGTGCGTCATCGGTGCCGAAGTGATGGTTTGGTGTATCGTGAATTTGTGAATCGAATATTATCGGTAGAAAGTTATAAAAACTGTGTTTATTGGTTGGATGGAATCCCCATAATTTATGTAACAGCTAAATTTTACCCACGACTCCGACTGCGTAGAATTGATTTGTCATTGTTCGCTCAGAAATTACTCGCCGCATAAAAAGATAAAATATGTTTATTCAGTAAGTAGGTCGCACGGGCAGTTTTAGACGTCTTAAATCTACCAGCACATCTCAAGAGATCACTGTTGAGAAGAAACGCCGCAAGAAACTCAACTGTTAGTCTTTTTTTAAATATACAAGTGAATACCTTCGTTCCGACCGATCTACCTACCCGCTCCCGCGTTACAAATAGTTTTTGTTATATTTCATACTATGGGAATGATGACGTGGTCAAATGAAGGTTGAAAATATTCAGTTTATGTTAATGGTCAGGCAAATTATTAATCACTCCGAATCTGTGCTCAAACTAAAGTAGATATCAGAAGACTGTAATTTAGAACCAGAGGGCCCCGACAAGGTGCACTACGCTAGCTAGCGTTTCTCTTCGTTTAGTTTATAGATGAAGTGATACGAAAAGTCACGTGATGTGCCAGTGATGCGAATGGTTTAAAAACTAAACGAATAGAAACGCTAGTTAGCGTAATGGATCTTGTCTGAGCCCTCAGGGCCGAGATTCAAGGCGGTAAAAACCGTATCGTCTTTGACTTTATCACATTGTGAACGTTTTGATTTCTCTTATTTACTTGACAGTAATGGCGGCCGAGTTAAAGTAATTCATTACCATAACAGATCCGGCCCAGATCAATAATTTCCAATTTTGTTGTACCGTGTTTAATGGTAATGATTATGGTTATGTTTCATAATTTAGGGTCTAGTTTAAATGTATCGTGTGGTTGCCGGCTTAGAATAGCATCACTCCATGTCTTCCCGTGGAAGTCGTAAGAGGCGACTAAGGAAATAAAGGCTTGATGTGGTATTCTTAGGCGATAGGCTTGCAACCTGTCACTAATATACACTGGTTAACATCTAAGCCTGATTGTGCAAAATGTGGTTACAGAGTTAACAACAAGTTTTTAGAGTTGTTGGTAATTCTGTAGCTCTGCCTACCGCACTCTGGAAATGAAGGCGTGAAGATATGTATGTAGTTTGAATGTAAGTCAGGCTATGAATCAAGAAGAATATGTTAATTACAGTCACGTGGCTGAAACCGGTGGGTTAGTTGAGAAAAGCGATACCCAGATTCCTAAAGATTTAACGTAAATATGATTTTTTGAAATATACTAATTGCGTGTCCTAACTACCCTATCGAAATAGATTTACCATAGTAACTTATTCATTATTCCAGGTAATAGGTATTATATCCACGGTTAAGCAAATCGTTTTACATGCAAAACGGACGCATTGAGATGCAAATCTCAAGTGCTCGAAATTTGACGTGCTAACCTGTTTTTAGTGGCAATTTACACTGTAAATGATATGCCGTTTTCACTGCGAATTACTTCATAGAATAACAAAAGACGGTTAATAACGGTACACTTAAAAGTAGTACTTAATTGTATAATAATAATAATAATAATATATATTTGCATAAGTGGCGAGTGGGCACCTTATGGTCGTTTAAAGTCCAGAAGCACCTCTCCACCCTTAGCCCCTCTGGAACTGTTGCCTCCTTGCTGCTATATATATGCGGCTATTTCGGGAGGCCCATTCCATTGAGTTGGCGAGTCACCGCCTGCCATTTCAACCAAAGTAATTAGCATAGGCCAGGCAGGCGCAGTAGTGTCATCAATAGCCTAGGTCACCAATCCATATCAGTTCATTCATAGAACTTATTATTAATGTTCCTATCCTTCTTAAATAGTCTCTTATACTAACCGGTGGTTGTCCGTGGGAGCATACGAGTACCTCTATAGTTTGAACTCAGGGACAATCGCCGGTTGGTATCCCATCACTTTACTAAATTAAACTTGTCTAAAGGGCCTCTGCGTGTTGGCTTTGGCTCCATGTACGCCTTCCAAAGGTCCGGGACTCCTATAGTTCCGTGATTGGTAAAGACATACATAATAAATATCAGGGGACTATGTCACACCAATTGACCTAGTCCCAAACTAAGCTCTAGGCTTGTACTATGGGTACTAGACAACGATATAAATACTTATACAGAAATATATACTTAAATACATAGAAAACATCCATGACTCAGGAACAAATATTTGCGCTCACCACACAAATATCTGCCCTAACCGGGATTTGAACCCAGGACCGCTAGTTTCGTCGGCAGGGTCACTACCAACTAGGCTATCGCGTCGTATAATATTATTATTTACCTACATGTATATAGAAAATTCACTTGGACGTTGCACTCTTTTTAAAACATTCAAGGCCACTATTCAACTCGACAAAACCATAATTATTGTCTAAAGTAAATAAGAACTATCAAAACGTGGACAATATGATAGCAAGGCAATATTGTTTAACGTCGTAGAATAGAGCCCCAGTGCCAGTACGTAATGCTACGAGTGCTACGCCGTAGCCTGTGGCAGAAATGTTTCGCTATGTAGGGAAAATCTGCTACAAACGGTGGCCCTGACCACAAAACAGATAGGTACCTATCGGTTTGTTGGTACTAAATGTATTTGTAGGTATTCGTAAAACCAACACAATAATAATTCAGAGGAAAAGTGAAGTACATGCGTCACAGTATATTAAGTTGGGATTGTCTTTTTTTTGTACAGTGAATATGTATGCACTACAAAGTATTAAAAATATGTACACAGACCTTATTACTATTGCAATAAGGTTTATGTGTACATTTTTGCAACTTTGGGTATTTATTTTTAATCTTGACTATACATTTGTACAGTCGGCTGGTCTGCCATTTCAAGGATGCAATTAGTATGCACATTTATTATAATAAGGTTGATAATGATGTGTCTATCAATTTCAAATTCGACGTTAGCAACATTTTTATTTGATTTTGAAAACTGCATTTATGGCCGATTGTACCTACATGCTTAGTGGTACGCAAATGCAAGGCTATCTATGTATAGTGATGTTGCTATATTCCTATATTTTTTGGCAGAGTTCCCTTCCATTAAAATAAGTAGAGTATACTTTCCCACATTTTCTTTCCATTTCTTTCTATCTGGGATTGAATTCTGAACATTATTTAAGTGCCCCTGTTCATTATTACGTAGATGTCCATTTTCAATTTCAAGTTCAATAAATTAGGTTGTACGTCAGTCCAATAAATTAAAAGTACTCGTGCTCCTAAATTCTGTGTTCGCTTGAAACGATACTTCCACACTGAATAGAAATGAATTGCATTATGTCGGTTATGCGGAGAATGAGAAGGTATATAATTGAATTTCGATTGTGGGTGGAACTGCGGAAGGACATCGTTAAGTCGTTTAGTTTCCAGAGCTTTGCCGCTTTGTCGCATTGTAATAAGGTTAAGATTCACAGTGCAATTATGGGTGAATGTCGAATCGATTGTTATTATTTTTACAAGGTTTTATAATAACCTCGTGGCTGTAACATTAGTTTACTCTATTATTATGTGTGATTGAATCATTAATGAGCTCCCAGTGTTATACCTCTTTTGATGACTAGTTCACTATAAAAATATCGGTCAAGTGCGAGTCGGAGTCACGCACGAAGGGTTCCGTACCGTTATCTACAAAATATCACGTTTGTTGTTTTGTATATTATATTTTATTATTTACTACAACTAAATATTTTGTGAATATTTTAAGCGTCTACCTGTTGTCTAGCTATCATCATAGACTGACAGACAGACAGACAGACGGACAGTGGAGTCTAAGTAATAGGGTCCCGTTTTTACCCATGCCCCTAAGTAGTATTAGCCCAGGGCCCCCTAAAATTCAAAAAAATCTAAATTCAAAATATTTATTCAGTAAATAGGCCACATGAGGGCTCTTTTACACGTCGGTAATATAGGGTGAGTCTACCAGCGCTTCGGACAAGACCATCATTGCGGAGAAGAAGCGCCGCAAGAAACTCCAGCAGGTCTTTATTTTTAATCATAAAAACATAATATTTAGTACTTAAAACTAAGTTACATTAAGGGCCTGTTTCACAATCGACAAGTAAATTTATCTGTCACATAAAGTTGTCTCTCTCCTTGTCTATTTTCAAGTGTACGACAAAGAAAGGGCTAAACTTATCCGTCAAATATCCTTTAGGTACTTGTCGATTGTGAAACAGGCGGTAAATAAAATAAGTTACATTAGGTAATAAAGTAATAAATAATAAATTGTTAAAACTACCAAAGCTCACCACGGTCCGGCCCTGCATGCAATACCTTTGTTTCGCAGTGAAATGCAAAAGTGCCCACCCATGTAGAAACGATGCGATCCCCGATTCTATGTATTTTAAAACAAAGACTTCCTAATTATTTCTAAAAAAATACTCTTCTCATATAATTTTCTCTAGCCCACCCAACGGAGACCAAAAACTGGATGTCAGGGGAAATAAATCGTGTATAAGCGAATTTTGGCGTTTTAAGCCACATACTAAAAGTACTGATGGGTGGGGGTGAAGCTAACTTGTGAAAAGGTTCCTTTTTTTAGTTTTTCGTAAATAAGTCTTTAGCGGTGGCCTATAGCAAAAACTGTTCTAGAACACAAGTAGTACATAAAAAATTCTACATTTCTTTTTTTGGGCTCAATATTTCATGAGATATGGAGGGAGAAGATGAACAATAAAAAACAAACTTACATTTCTTTAAGTATGGCAAGTATAATTCATAAAAATAAAATTCCTAATTATCACCCATCCCCGTCCACTCTACCCATCAGCACTTTTATTATGTGGTTTAAAACATCATTCCCCACAACTATGCCAAAATTCGCTTATACACGATTTATTTCCCCTGATTTTCCTTCGTCGGGTGGGCTAATACGCAATTCAGTTTCTTAATAGAGCTCGGCTAGCTATCGCTATCACCCTTGCACTCGCAACTGACAGTATATCTGTCACTCGTGTGTCATACAAAAACGAAGATTTCCGAACTACATTAAGAAAATAGAATCACTGTATGTGGATGGTTTTACTCACGTTTATCCACAGCGATAAACTCAATAATAGACCCGTGTCGATCGGGTTACATACAACAATAAATTTCAAACTATATAATAACTTAGCACTAAACTTGCCAAAGGTATTCACGCTTCATTACTCAGGGTTAGCACAACAATGGTGCGGGACAAGTAAAAGCAAACCGGTGTGAAGCGGTAATTAACGAGCGGCCACTAAACCGGCCCTTTGCCCTAATTTGCGTTCGTTGACTTGAAAAATTACCTCCATATTTTCTTTACACGATTTTCTTAGAAGCCTATATTTAGCTGCGGAAAATGTTGTGGATTTTCCAAGGAAAACACAAACACGACAATCGACTGCTGTTTCGATTCTGTTCCAACCTTACGTGCTACTAAAGTGTACTTTTTCTGTAATGTGTTTGTGTGTTGTACCTACAAAAAAGTCTCTTGTAACTATTGTATTTATTGTATTGTATTTTGTTTCTAATATTCAAATTGGGTTATGAAATGATGATCAAAATGCCTAAAATGCAGGTTACCAAATCACAATGCTTAAAAGCGCCCTTAGTTTACCTATCGTTTTTATTGTGTCGTATAAGCCTAAGTACCTACTTTTTATTACCTACACGAACTTTTTATGGTCTGTAATCCCCTTACACTATATTTATTAGACTCGGGCCCTTACAGTGAACAATGATCGCCATTACCCCCCACGTTCTGCGCCTAATAACGTTCCTTATTACACCTGCAGCACAAAAACACATTTTCTACGCGATTACTACGAAAAACCAGGCATTTCGTCAGGATTTCGTTCCCAAGGAATTTCTTTATTCCCAAGTTTATCCAGACAAATAGCGGCACTAAAGGTCTGCAAGTTGCGTGAGCTTTCAACAAGCATTCGCCGCCAAAGAAACCCGGCCCCGTTTGAATTCCATATAATTGACGATCGTTGGCACTGAACGCATTAAAGTATTAGGCTGCGTTTTCACTATCTGCGAGAAACAACGAAGCAGTGTGCGTTAAAATATCGACTAAAGTAATTTTCCTAGCCTCGCACAGCGGACATATATCACATTTGGTGGATATTTCCTAGCGCACCGCTTAGCTCAGTGATCCCCAAAGTGTTCTATATCGACCCCCAGGGGTCCATGTGAGCGGAAAAATATAATGATGGTGTATGAGATCAAAATGGGGGTCTGCGATGGTGGATCCCATTTTAGCAGGTCGTGACTTTAATTTCGGCTTTTCATCAATGGAATAATAACATAACTACGTTGTGATTAAAAATAAAATATTCTGGATAATTAACTATGTTAACGTGTCCTGCTTGTAATGAAAGCTTTACTGACGGCGTGAAATGTGGTGGCTGTTTATCGGAATTTTGTTTCGGTTGTGCGCATATTACGGAAGCTAACTACAGAAAATTAACTGCAACCCGCCTAGCCCAATTACGTTGTGCGAAGTGTAAAAACCCTCCTCGTCATCAACAAGCATCTGAAGCTAGTTTCAACATGAGTGCATTGAGTGCTAATAACGTATCTTCGGATGCTGAGCTGCCTCTTGGGCCGATATTGGCGAGTATCAACGAGAAACTCGCTGTCCTACCCACTATCACCGTGGAAATCGCGATGCTCAAGGAAAGCTTCACTACGTTCCAAAAATCACTTGATAACTTATCCACAAACATGCAAAATCTGTCTATGGAGACCGACAAAGTCAAGGAACGTATCGATGTTTTAGAAAATCGCGATACTTTAACCAGCAGTCAACTTTCTGATTTAGAGGGTAGTCTGCTTCAACTTCAGATTGATATAAACAACAAGGAACAATGGCTTCGTCAAAATAACGTCGAGATTAAAGGAATACCTATGAAGAGAGATGAAAACCTGCTCAGTATTTTATCCAAGCTTGGCTTGGTGTGTAACGTGAATATCTCATCATGCGATGTCAATTTCGTGTCTCGCGTACGTTCCCGGATCAACTCTGAGAAATCGATAATTGCTTGCTTCTCGAACAGGTATTTGAAGGAAAATCTTGTAGCATCGGCGCGTAAGAACAGAAAGTTATCGTCAGTAGACCTTGGCTTCAACGAAGATAGAAAAGTCTACATCAACGATCACCTGACACCGCAAAACAAAGATTTGTTGAAAAAATGCAAGGTCAAGGCAAAAGAAAACAATGTTCAATATGTTTGGGTCAAGAACTGCAAAATTTTTGCTCGGAAATCGGACACTAGCCCAATTATCAACGTTTCGAGTGAAAACGATTTGTGTAAACTTACCCCTAATCAAGACACAAGTGGTAATAAGTGACTTTATTTTGATATGCTTATTTGTTTACTTATTTATCGAAACCTTTTTTTGTTTGTGATTGGCGCAGAACGTTACCAAACTACAATACATAAAATTGTGTCCTGCTTGGCGAGCCCTTATAGTTGCCTATGGTTTTTATTAGCTTATAAATGTGGATTAAAACTGTACAATGCATTACGAGATTACTATATTTACTATAACTATCCAATAACAGTATACTATCTAAACCGAATGTTCGCCGTATATACCCTCCAATTTAAATATACAATACTTATTATATTTACGGTTGCACCCGGTTTCGCTAACCTATCACGATCTATTGTGATCAGCTGTTCTACACCCCCGTGTCGACGACCTCATATACGAGTATCTATAGCTATAGCGGCCTTATACGAGCTGCGCCGCCGCCGCGTTAGCTACGACTCGTCATATGGGTATGATGACTCACCTTGTTTACGCTTCATGCCTCTTTCGAATCGTTCGCAATCCCTTTCATTTTTTATTTATAATATGTCCGTAATTTTTTACATATTCATAACGTAATGTCGCTTAACGTGTACTACCAAAATGTAAGGGGATTGCGAACTAAAACAGAGGCATTTAGAAGGAGCGTTGACTTGGGTGGGCATGATATAATCATTTTAACAGAGACGTGGCTGACAGATGGAGTTTTCGACAGCGAATTATTTAGTGATACTTATGCGGTGTGGCGGCGCGACCGAGACTACACGCGCACGCAACAAACTCGTGGGGGCGGCGTACTTATAGCCGTGCGTAGATGTTTGAGCGCTGTGGAACGTCCTGAATGGTGTTCCTCTGCTGAGGACTACTGGGTTACCATATCCTTGCAAACGAATGTTCATAATTCTAGGGCAGCAAAATTACACATGGGTTGTCTGTATCTCTGTAATGAAGGTGGCGATGGCTTTTCACTTGTTCAACAACTAGTAAATTTCGGTCGTAAAGTCTTTCAAATAATTACGGAATATCCCAATGATAAGGTTTTAATAGTCGGGGACTTTAACATGAGCGATATAGATTGGAGGTTTAACGCCGACGCTGGTAATTTCGAACCCCTTACGTCACTTGTTGATAGGCATGCTGAATTCTTGAACATTTTACATACTTGCAATCTCCATCAATTCAATGGGGTGGTAAATTTCCAAAGTAAATTACTCGATCTGGTGCTAGCCAACGACAACGAAACGGTTACCGTGCATGCTTGTACAGATCCTCTAATTAAGGAAGATTTGTATCATCCCGCACTAACCATTAAAATAGCTAACACTAGTACCGAATATTTGCTCACCCGCCCTCGAACTAAATTCATGTATGATAAGGCTGATTTTTCGCTATTTACGGCCGAGCTCGATAGTCACGACTGGAATAAACTTCTTTCGGCAGGTACAGTCGACGATGCATTATCCGCTCTTATTGAAATTATATGCGACATTAGAGATAGAGTAGTTCCTCAAAGAGAATCTAAAAGCAATACTTTTCCAGTCTGGTACTCACCTGCACTTAGAAAGATTCTGAAAGAAAAAATGAAATATCACCGGAAGGCGAATACTTACAATAACCTAGCCGACAGAAACGCCTTCAGTATTCTTCGTGATAGGGCAAGCTTAGTTGAAAACACCTGCTATAACCGGTATATTAGGCATGTCGAAAGGGCTATTCGTTCTAACCCGAAAGCGTTTTGGGCGTATTTAAAAAGTAGACAGCAGAATAATGCCTACCCCAAAACATTATCTTACGGTTCTAAAATAGTGACCTCCGGTAGTAATATCTGCAATGCTTTCTCTGAATATTTTGGTTCTACCTTCCTAAGCCATACTCATGTATCTTCTGGTAGTGTTATAGCCTATCGCTCAACCATGTCGTCTGGTACTGGATTAGGGAATATTGAAATAAGTGATTCGGTGGTTCATCGCTTGCTCAAATCACTAGACACTAATAAATCTGCTGGCTCTGATTCTATTCATCCAGCACTGGTTGTAGGGTGTGCGAAAGGTTTAGTTAGTCCGTTATGTATACTGTTCAATAGGTCTTTGTCGGAAGGTATTATGCCACTACAATGGAAGACAGCACTTATAACGCCAATCCACAAGAAAGGGCCTAAACGTAAAGTTGAAAACTATAGGCCAATTTCCAAATTATGTGTCTTTGCTAAGGTTTTCGAGAAGATAATCCACGACCAAGTTTATAGGGCTCTTATACCTACCTTCAGCCTCAGGCAGCATGGATTCCTGCCAGGCAGATCAACAACGTCCAATCTTTTGCTTTTTATAGACCATGTTACATCAGGTATGGAAGGTGCGGGCCAGGTAGATGCTGTTTACACGGACTACAGTAAAGCCTTCGACCGCATCGACCATACTATACTCCTACATAAATTGGCAGTGGCAGGAATTCATGGTGACCTTTATCGATGGTTTTCATCTTATGTCCAGAACAGGTCTCAATGTGTTGTACTGAATGGATTCGCTTCGACTCCACTCCTGATTCCCTCAGGAGTCCCACAAGGTTCAATACTTGGACCCTTGCTTTTTATTATATTTATATCAGATATTGACAAGTGTTTCCATCACTCCAACATATTATTATTCGCAGATGACATGAAGATTTTCAAACCAATTGAGTCCTTAAATGATGCTAAATTGATGCAAGATGACATTGATAGGTTAACCCAGTATTGCGCGGACAATAAGCTAGACCTGAACATTGAGAAATGTGTTAGTATAACCTTTACCCGTAAAAAATCTCCAACTCTGTTTAATTATAATATAAATAATACTAGTCTAATAAGAGTCAACGAAATGAATGACCTGGGTGTAACGCTTGACAGTAAACTTACGTTCAATCAGCATCTAATTAAAATTGTAGCCAAAGCAACCAGGGCATTAGGGTTTATTTATCGTGTTTCAAAAAATTTTAAATCTGCAAAAACTATAAAAATATTATATTGTGCATTGGTGCGCAGTCACCTAGAATATTGCTCGCAAGTCTGGAACCCCACGTATGTCACCTATATCGACATGATAGAAATAATTCAACGCAAATTCTTGTCGTATTTAAACCGAAGATTTAAAACAAATCTTGAAAACTACATTGATAGATGTAAGCATTTTCATCTACTACCCCTTAGTGAGCGTCGTGAAGCGGCCGATCTGGTACTATTGTGCAAACTTTTCTCAGGCACTCTGGATGTGCCAGATCTGCTGTCGTGCATAGGTCTCAGACTTCCTTCTTTAAGAACATCTCGCCATGGCAAGTTTCTGAAACTGAGTGCATCGGAATCCTTTTTAAATTACCGGCAACATTCTTTTACTCATCGTGTTTGTAAAACTTTTAATAGTAATTATAGTATGGAATTGGATATGTTTGAGAGCAAACCAAGGCATTTCAAAAATCTTATCAACATAAAGTTTTTTGGTAGCTGCAAGGTATCGCCAAATAATGATAATGGTAATAATTAGTAAATGTTATTTTGAGTACTAAATTTGTGAATTGTTTTGCGCTATTCAATATTAAATTTTGTCAAAATTTATTATTTAAGCACCTAAGGTTATCACGTGTATTGTGATTTTTGTTCGCAATTTTGTTATATAATGTAATTGTTTGCTTAACTGCTCGATAGTATTTTGTAACATACTCATACAATCATATGTTTAGGTGAAAACTTATAAATGGCCTAGGTTATAATACATTGTAAAATCTGTTTAGTGATAAGAAGGCTGTTAGTTTTCCGAATATAAATAAAATAAAATAAAATAAAATAAAATGGGGGTCTGCGATGGTGGATCCCATTTTAGCAGGTCGTGACTTTAATTTCGGCTTTTCATCAATGGAATAATCCACATTCATACTACAGATAGTAGATACCTACCTTAAAACTTTCTTAACAATATATGAATAAACACAAATCTTTCTACATAAATTACGTTTTTATTTTGTGTGTGTGTAAGTTTTTATTTTGTAATTATAATATTTTTCCGCAGTAAATTTTAATTGTAGCCTGTGTCAAGTTATAGCCGGCTAGACCTCCCATTTTATCCGTGCAAAAGACCCCGATTTCCTTTTTATATCAGTTAAGTTGGTCTACGAGACAAAAAAGTTTGGGGACCTCTCTCTTAGCTGCTTCGCAGGCCTAATGGGAATGCAGCCTAAATCAGAGCTGTTTGAGTGTGTGCGACACTTGCGCAGTGAGTAGATGGTGGTGTAGAGCTCTTGAAGTCCCTCGCTCTTCTCTAATGATATGCTCTAACTGCGGGTAGATAGATGTGGTAGGTAACAGTAATCATGGCGTCGTTGATACAGTTTGTAGGACAGCAAAAGAACACGTTTTAGCGTTTCGGTCATACTAATAAGAAATCCACACGAATGTAGGTATTTTTACATGCTTTTATTTAACTAGCAATGTATGTATGTACGTAGGGGTCAAACCTTGCAAGTTAAATTTGACCCTCTTTCCGGTTTCCGATGAAGCTGAAAATTTGCATTTTGCCTTTAGTTGTGATGACAATACAATAATATAGTACCATCGAGCTGGTTTGATGATGGAGACTCAGGGTGGCCGTAGGAACTCCTAAATTACATGATAAACCCGTCGCGTTAGGGCTTGTTAGAATTATCTTGACGAGTAAACGACGAAAGTGCAAAAAAAAGTACAGTCGGCAACAAAGCTTGTCCCAAGAATGTATTTTTTGACAGAAACTTATTCTCGAAAGCAATTGATTTCTTTTAGTCAGAATTCAACATTGTTACAGAACATTTTATAAAGAAAACTGCGCTCCATTTATTCTCCATTAAAGCAAATTGTTTTGTATGACGGCGCAATTTCTTTTCAATGAAGTAGGTATAATTTCTTGAGTGGCCGTTTAACATAATTATGAAGCTTTTCATTTTACTTTGCAGACAGTCAGATTTTCTTTTAACAGTTGTAATGAAGAATCATGACTCTGGAGAACGAACATTATAAAAGCGTTTGAGGGTTGGGTTTTTGGATAAACTAGACGACGCCAGCGACTTCGTGCGCGTGGAATTCGTTTCCCGCTACTCCCCCTACCCTCCATTAGGGGATGAATTTCGAAAAACTCTTTCATAGTGCACCCCTATGATATTCCTAATTTTAAGTCCCTAAGGTCAGCGGTTTAGGCTGTGCATTGATCGATCAGCCTATCAATACTTTATATACATACATAATAATATATATATACGAGAAGGCCCGCAAAACTAAGTAAATATCAGGGGACAATGTCACACCAATTGACCTAGTCCCAAACTAAGCTCTAGGCTTGTATTATGGGTACTAGACAACGATATAAATACTTATATAGAGAAATATATAGAAAACATCCATGACTCAGGAACAAATATTTGCGCTCATCACACTAATATCTGCCCTTACCGGGATTTGAACCCAGGACCGCTAGCTTCGTAGGCAGGGTCACTACCAACTAGGCCAGCGCGTCGTCGAATTGTATATATTACACTTTTTATGAAAATATCATTGAAAGTGTGATACTTAGTTTTGCGGGCCAGTGTATATTGATTTAACGTTTGTTGCGACACTAAACATACTACTCGTGTATTCAAACGATTGAGCTACCTAAGCGTGTGACACAGTGCATACGGTGACCTTGCATGCAATGCAGCAGTTTACATTATTATATTAAAGGCATGCGAAACCTCTAGCAGCTGCTCAACTTTTAGTATTCCATCTACTACAACTATCTATACATAAACGAGAACGTTAAGTAAAGCTATTTGTTCTCTTAGTATCTATAACGGCATGTTTTAAGACGTCGTATTTTTTTAATTACTCTTAGGATTAGGTCCAGCTAATAAACTAAAGCACCACTTCCTTTCGGGATAAAGTGCCTCTTATCACACTGCGGAATTCCTCGAGAAACGTTTAAGAGGAATGACTGACCTTGACATAGTTAAAAGCCTTTCGACAGGGCGTTTTAAATCGTTGAGCTTCGCGGCGATAGATAAAATCTACGCGCGACGGAACATAATGTTAATGTTTAAAACTATCAGTGCCTAGTTACACGCGTAAAACCACCATTTAAAAGAGAAACTGGTACATTAGTACGATATCAAATTGTATTGAGCATTTTTTAATTATTTTGTATATAAGTACGTAACTTGAAAATCTTAAGAAGAACCATTATATCTTATTTATAATGAAATAACATTTTCTAAATACTTACTTAACAAGTAGGTATAGTCAGGGTAAAAAAAGATTCGTCAATTTTGGACCTTAAGAGTGTTGAAATAGAGTCGAAAAGTGACGAACCTTTTTTTACCCTGACTATACCTAGTCTTTTAGCATGATGATTGCTGTTTTAACATGATACACTAGTTATTCTCTTTGTAAATTGAAGAGATAAGTCCTCGTTTTATTAGCCACAATGTTTATTTAATGGTGCGATCATTGATTTTTATTGGATGGTTACAAACCCTCGTTCTAACATTTAATAGCCCACTTTATCGTCGTGCTCCAAACTATTCGAGTTAGCGTTGAACGCACCGAATCGTTTCTACAAATCCGTGTACGCTTCGTTTGTTGGAAGTTGCTTCTGTAAATAAAATAGGTGTCGCGGAGCAATTATCGTTCGACACAGGAGTGCAATTTACGCGACAATATAGGCCAATGGCTGGCAATTTGTTGAGATTAAATCCGACGTTTTATTTCTGTTCAATTTAGTTTGAAGTTCGTTTCCATCCATTGCAAACGCAAACGAGTCAGAATTTCCAATTGTTTCAAACCTTGCACGTTCGGAATTATTGAAGGCAAATGCATCAGAATATGTTTCGACACGTGCCGATGCAAAATGGAATGCCGCCTACAATCAGCGAGAGCCTCCGGCCAACATTCGGATCCTCATGAATTTTGCATGCAGCGTTGCGCGGTTTCCACATGCAAAATAGTTTCAAGTTTGCTCTGTTACAAGCTCACGTAAGCATCTTAAGGCCTATAATCGACGATGGTTTGATGATATGGAACCGAGAACTACCGCGTGATTCACTGTTAACGTCCTAAACATTAAGTTTTGCCTTGTTGAGTTTTGCTTCTTTGACTAGGCTCAGTAGAATAATGGCTCTAAATCACACAAAATCCAACAAGCTGTCTGAAACAATAGACGGTGGAAAACTAAATGAACGTTTGGGCAGCTTTGTAAAGAAACGGCTAATGAATATTCTAACTATTTTGCGATTCGTTTTCGCTCCAGTTGATTCCCATTGTCCCCGCGAAGTGTCCCGGATCAAAGCGTAAACAAAGACTTTTATTTAACGTTCAGCGGTTTCATTGTCTTCAGTTACACTGGAATTCCGATCAAACAATATTGCGAACGACAATTTATTAGAACCTGTACCTAATCCTATGCAAATTGTCGAGTTAAACGTTTTACAATGCAAATACACGTGACAGGCCCTGTCACTGTTTTTTGATAGAATTATCTTGTAAATTATGTCAACCAGAGTCGACAGCTCTGGCGAAAAAAAGGGATACCTGTGGACAAATCCAAATGGAGCGGGAAATAAGTATCATAATTCAACAAAGGTCTCGTCTCGTGCTGTTTGCTTTACGAGTACATATGGCGCGGCGTGTCGTAATTTCGGCTTGGACTTTTGGACGGAAAATACTAATAGATAAACGCAGCCATATAAGGCCCCCTGGTAGGGCACAGCAACTTACAAACTAGTGAGGGGCTTGCTTAATTACAACATGGAGGAACATTTTAGTGATCATTTTCGTCTAAACATGCTCTGAAACACTAGATTAGGGTCGAGATTCTACACGGTAAAAACCATATCGTCTTTGACTTGTTATCGTATTGTCAGCGTTTTGATAGCTCTTATTTACTTGACAATAGTGATGTGATACCTACAGTTTTCGTACCTAACATGAATCACGGCTTAACATCGAGGATAGCGTTAGCGAAATTCCCAATTTCTATTAGAGTTCAGGACAAGGGTCAATTTCTGGTCGCACGTAATTTGTCCCTCTGTCCGCCCGTCGTCCGCTCGGACGTCGCACGAATCACGATCTTGCAAATCTATTCCGGCCTCATAACTTATTCACGTGTTTGCTATACGGCGCGTATTGTAACAACATTTGCGATGATTTGTGGCCTTTGGTGGGAAATCTTTTTGTAGATATAAAGATTTTCGATACGTACGGTACGTACAGTACATACCTACTACGTAATAACAATTTATTGATTTACATTCACACAACATTAACCATGGTTTATAGAAACACTAGCTGCTACCCGCGACTTCGTCTGCAGATTTTGATTATCGTTGTTCCCGCGGGAACTTGGAAAATTTCCGGGACGAAAATGGTAGATCATGTTATAATCCAGGGTATACCTATCCTATCTCTGTACCAAGTTTCACTGAGAAACAAACACCCAAACTATCACATGTATAATATCAACAGGATTGATTAATTTTTCGGTTTTTGTAACCATGCTCGATCGTTAAAGGTAATTAGTTCAAACGTTAAGCCTAGTTAGTTCGGCGTCCTCTCTGACCCCGGGTCAACACGGTGCGTCCCCCGGGGAGAGGTTGCGGTAATTTATTTGTATGGGGTAATTTATGGGCTCTATTCAACCACACCTGCCGTATCGAAAGATATTGGTAACTTATAGCATATGAGAACGTTTCTGACAGTCATTACAAGTAATTTATTGATTATTTGGAGCTATTGGTAATTAGCGTGGCTAGAAATAAGGGATTTATAGCATACCTAACCAAGGACATATGTATATACTAAAGTGGAGAAGGCAAACTAGCAAACAGGCCACCTAATCATAAGTGGGATCTGAGATGTATATGTTATACATAACAATTTCAAGACTGCAATCAATTCGTGGCGATCGGCGATCCCTGAACACTAAGGTGAAATGTCTCTTTGGTTCTTCGGAACACAGCAATGCGAACGCTGCTACGGACGGCCCCGTACAAGGCCAACAATCACTACGTGGAGTTCAACCATTAAAAGTAATAAAGAAAGAAACGGAAGAAGACCAAGCTACAATGAACTTGTTTACGACTGATTGTGATCAAGGTTCGCTAAATAAACAAAAGTTCAACGCTAATACCAAAGTTTTTTTGATTAAATATAAATGCTAAGTAATACGTGACTTAGCTAAGATACAATTGGAAACTAGCTAAGCTAGCGAATGCTAGCGTGCCTTTCCTTGAATAGAGATGTCGCATTACAATTAATGGCTTACAGTGAATAAGTACCTACTGCTATTGGAGGAATTTATAGCCTACGGGCGTACGAAAAAACGCGTCTTCTTTTATTCATTGAGTTATTGAAAACCAAGTTATCGTTCTTGTGGTACGAATGTCTAATCAAAAACTTTTAAAAAACGTTGAAACACGAATTACCTACAGTTAGATCCAATTTGCGTCAACCGCCATTGTGCCTCCCCGTTAGCCAGAATTACTCAATCTACGCCACGTTATGAGAAGCGCTGTGCTTTAATCGACTTTGTAATCTCTTGTCTGCGGCAGATAATACTGTTTGCCGTAATGCTAGACGCCTAGAATATTGGTTCATCCGCTAATCCTCTCTCGGAATCTCTACGTCTGTATATTTAATTACTACTTTGCATAAGAGCAGCTAGGCAAACACGTATAAAATATTGGCGTCATATGGGGTTATAAAAATAAAGGTGACTGCCTAAAAATGTTTAGATTACAGAATACATTAAATTAAAAATAAATAACTCAACGTCATTCAAGATGCGGGCGAGAAAATTCAATTGTATTTTGGAATGTATTTTTATTTTCACACAACGTCACGCACGGCTGAAGTTGGATTGAATCATGGCGGCTTGGAGCCATTGTGTTACGAATGAATGTGAATAAAACGTTATTATTCCTCTCCTTCACGTGAGGGCCTTAAACCCTCTATCTTTTGTCCTCCCATTCAACAGACGTTTGACGTAGGGTATAGCATCATCATAATATGTTTGTTAACTCGAGTGTTTACTAACGAAACGATTCTTAAAAATTCCCGGGTCGTTGTTTTATCCTTCTCATCGTGTCTTTTTAGAGCGCGTTATGTATTTGTTATGGAAGATAAAATTATTATTATGAAAAGCGGTAAATGCTGTGAATCATTTGGCTGTTTACTCTAATAAATAATGAAATGCCGTTTCGGATGCAGGAAGCGGCGGGAAATTAATTTATCTTCTGACAACACATCTGCCGTCCGCGAGCGGGAGTTATTTATCCGCGAAGATCGTATCATATCGTTTCGAATATTTTCGAATCATATTTTGATGTACTTACTATAACTGTGCCCGCGACTTCGTCCACGTGGAAATCGCAACAACATTATGTCTGTGGCGTCCCAGGGTTTCTTTGAGTACCTACCCCTCGGAGAGCTTGCAATCTATTAGCTATCAGTGCTATCAAGTATTAGTTGAAGCGTACTTCACAAGGACTCTTATACGCCTAAAGATGGAGAAATAATGATTATTAATTTGTACCGATATTTAAACATGGAAATTGGAAACCACTCTAAACACCATTTATCAGTTTTATCTCTAAATGGGCGACCTATAGGACTAACAGTCAGCCGGCCGATTTTAGCCTGTCTCGTCATCGTATTTGAACAGTCATTACTTTAAAAGCTATCTGCGTCCTTCTAGTATTGTACTTATTAGGTGTCGCACTGCGTACTGCTATAAATTGGATGCCATCAATAGGTTACCTATTACTCGTATTCTAAGAAACTCTTAATCTTACTTCGATTTCTTGTATTTAACATTCTACATTCGTTCGCTTTGATAGAACTTGCCTGACAAATTACTTCTCGCTTCGCTCGCTCGGCTCGTGTTTGTGTCGCAGCGTTCAACTCCCCATATTTGCCTAGTTTTAGTTTCTTATAATAGTTTTAGTTTAGTTTGTTATATTTTGACTAAAACTTGATTAAAATTCTACTTTTTGTCTTGCTGACTGTAGCCGCGAGATATAAATAAGTACACTTTATTGAACATCACATAAAATAACAAAAAAAACATTAAATTGATAAAAGAATCGTTATATACAAAGATAAACTAGTAACGTGATGCCTAGTATAGTCCCATTTTACCAATTAAGTATACGTATTAATTCATTCGGTGGCTACCACTCGGTGAACTTTGAACTAACTAAGAAACAAAGGAGCCTGGCGTAATGGTTTAAACGGTCCCGCGTAGTTCGATGCCGCTAGGTATTTACAATTCAAATTGAAAACTCACTCAACTATTGTGTTCAACAATAAAGCCGAACTGTTCGATGGACAACTATTAGCGAAGTTTCTCTTTACCTAACAAAGGCATGTTCACTTACGTGTCACTTACCGAACTTCAGATTTTTGAGAAGCGTATGCTCGAAAGTAGAAAATAAAACCCAACACTGAACTTTCAAAATAACGGTTTCACCGTTCCACGTTCATTTTCTAATATTTTTTTCGAATGTTCTATTCTCGAAAATCGACCCCCAATAAATCAATATCAGGAGCCAATCTCACACAAATTGCCCTAGTACCGAACTAAGCTCTAAGCTTGTGATATGGGTACGTACCAGACAATGATAAACATAGGTACCTAAATATTTATATACACAGAAAACATACTCGCACTCAAATATTTGCCCACCGGGAATCGAACCCGGCACCGCTAGCTTTGTGGGTCACTACAAACTAGGCTAACTGGCTGGATATAAGTACAAGCAAATACAACTCGCTCACGACTTTTTTTTGGCGTTCAGTTATCCCGCTTTGTTCTAGATATAATACGCACGTTTAATCAAACAAAGAATTAACTCAAAACAAAATTCAGTTTTAGATAAAACTCTACTTTCAAAAGTTAGGGTTAAAATTCGAATGTATTTCTATTTAGAGATATTTCTTTGTTTGATTAAACGTGCGAATCTTACCAGGTGACTCCTAAGACGTGAACGCAAATTGGTTTTCCTGGCTCTTAACCGTTAGTTAAAGCACTTTTATTAATTTTAAATTTGCTGAGTCTCGTGGTTACTTCTTACGTTGAACTGTCGTTGACTTTGAGTAGGTACTTTAATCTACATAACTCGTAACTCGTATAGGGTGACCACACGGACGGTTGGCAATTTTTAATCATTAAAGAACTTGAATTTTACTTTAACAAAGTTTAATTTAGAACCGCATTAAACCGGTTTTTGGAGTAAACACACTGAATTCGCCATAATTTTCGTTCAAGACTTAGGACTCACCCTGTATTGAAAAAGACTCACAACACACAACAACATATTTGCGTTATCGCCATAGGATTACATTTTAGTGCGCGTGTCGACCTTGGTTCATTCGATGCTCATCTTTTTCCTACATAATTATATGTTGCTCACGAGTCCTGTTGTACGCTTGTCACCGCCGTCTGCTGGACGCTTGCCCTAAAGGTCTGGCTCGTGACAGAATGACACTCCTTTGGATAAATGTGGATAAAACATCCGTATACCCACAGCGAAAACACGAGTTTCACCAGTCACTGCTGGCTATATCATAATTTGTTCGTGAAACCTCCAGTCAAATGATTATCGCAGTCACGCACCATTTTGCGAGGGTTTGCCTGTTTTTACATAAAATAAAACACTACCAAGCCACTATTCACCCCACTAAGTTAAGGCGGGACCAGGTGTTATTCTCTCAAAAACAAGGGACGGGCGGACGACCTAGCGAAATCGCAGCGGCGAGGGTAGTCCCGTCAGAGCGAACAAAACACATTATAGCGCGGGCATTTTCAATTAAGCAGCCTTATACGTTCGATTCATAGGCAGAAACGCGCTAAAATATGTTTTGTTCGCACTGGCGGAACTACTTAAACTCGCCGCTTGAACATTCACTCGTCCGTCCGTCCGACGGTCGAGTTCGTCGTTGTTCAGAGAATCACTACCCAGCAAGGCAGCTCTGACCGACATTAAAATGAAAGTCACATCCTCGCGCACCATTGCTGCTCAACTTCTGAAATTAGATTTATCTCTAAACTTTATTCTGGAAGTAAGTGATAACGTGAATTTACTCTTATGAGGACTAATGTGAATCTCTAATGCAATTTACGATGTGAGTTGTTCCAATGGGATTTCTTAAAGCTTTTGCTCTTCTTTATACATCTGAGAGAAATCTCTTTTAATGTTGGACTACCATTTTTAGGGTTCCGTTCAAGAATGGTATGGGTCCCGTCGCGTGCTTATCCGACTCGCACTTGGCAGTTTTTTTTTATTATTACTATATCTAAGGGTTATATAAAGTCTCTTCACACTACTTTAGTTTTACGTGCATTGACGCCGATCAATTTCGAAGCGTGGTTGGAAAACACAGAAAATTAAGAAATTCCTCGGTGGATAAACAAAAGAAATGTCTGCCTCGTGTGAAAGCTAGGTTGTAGGTAAAACATAAACCTTAAAACCTACCTTTAACATTTTGTGCTGACGTTTTTAGGCTTATATTTATCACTTTACCGCACCGTTGTGGGAACTTTGCATAATGAGAGGAAATTCCGCTAGACATTTTTTGCCTCTCATGCCTGAAGCGGTTTTGTACAATGCTTTGGCAAAAATATTTAAGTAAAGTACACTTGAGAGCATGTTGTAAATGTTTTATAAACGAGACATTTGGATTTTCTACAACACTTCTTCTTATTTGATACTTGATTATATTTTAATTGAAAACAGTATGTTTTTCTTTTTATTTAGTTTTTTATTATAAACATCTCCCACGTGAAAGGCAAAAGAATAATAAATTACATTACATTATAGGCAGAACTGTAAGGATTTTACAAGTATGAATTTGGTACTTAATACAATGGTTGCTCGGAAATAAAAGGCAAGAAGGCGGACTAAATCTATTTACCGGAGTCCTAGGTCAACAAATGGATTGTTTTTGGGGACTTACGAATTAAGGACCCTCGACGCAGGAGCCTCACAAAAAATAACAAATATTTTTAAAAATTTTATTTGTCTCAATTATACCGAGAGTAGGGTTACTTATATCTGTTCGCCTGGTTAAGTTACCAATAGATATATGGCTCACGGTTGGACATGAAATTGGTCTTTCATCATTAATAACCGACAGTAGGTAACAGAGGGGTGTTATAAGTTTCGTTTCGTTTAGTTTAGTTCAGTTTACTCGTAATTATTAAATAAAAAAATTACAATATTAGCTAATATATAACACATAACATAATTGTATGTGGGTTACCTTTATTTCGGCGAATATGTTTGCCAAATGTATCGTTTCCCAACCGTTTCATTTGCCGACCCGCTTTGTTTTCTAAATCCGTAAATATTTCAAGATTTTATAAAAACTACACCTAATCCTCAAATATTTACTTATATAAAATTGTATTGGCAAATGAAAAATACATTTTTGCTAAACGGCAGGTTCCGTATAATACTCAACGTGTGTATCTGTGTATCTATGCATCATAGCTCCTAAATGGTATACATCGATTTGGGAGCTGTTTATTTTAAAAGAAAGCTAGTTTAATCGAGATGGTCCTTAGAAGATTTCATAAAAATCGGTTTGGCCGTTTCAGAAATATTAATTATGAAAGAAGGGGTCGTCCTTAAATCGGGTGTTTTAATCTATTTAATAGTTATAGTCGTTATATTCAAACATCGTTATCGCGGGAGCAAAAACGATTTGACAGGTAGTGAATAATATGTCTGTCTGCTAGTTTTAATTAGCATTTTTTAAGTAACGTTAATTTTCTTCTAAAACTAATAATTAAAGTCCTAAAAATGTGGTAACCCTACATTTAACGTCTAACTGTCGTACGTCACTCGATGTTATCAATCTAATTTAAACATAGCGGTAGGGTAACCGCATTAAGACAAAAAATGGGATATTTAAAAAAATCAAGTAACTTTTATTCATTTAGCATCAAGAGACTTACGAGAGGGGTTTAGTTTAAGGAAGATTTGTGTAAAACATTGATTTTGTATTACCCATTTGCATTAACCCGGTATTTTTATCTTTTTCGCAGGATAAACACTACCTCTGCATAATGGCGTCCGACTCCCCTGAGCAGAACCTCACTCAGTACTTCTCTCTATGCAACGACTTCATCCACGCCGCGCGCCTCCGCGACGGCAGCGTCCTCATACATTGGTGAGTGGCGTGCCAAGAGTGCCAGTGCTCCACATTCCCATATTAAACAGACCCCATATTGTGCTCTTAGCACTGAATGAGAATGAAGACATTCAATGAATTTGTAATCGCCAACTCGATTGAAGTTTCGTGGTGAGCGCGTTTAAATAATGAGAATGTTACTGAACAGGGTGTTAGATTATTAGGTTGGGGTTGAAGCATGGTTGGAAATTTTTGGTAAGTAAGTCTTTGAATCGTGATTTTATAAGAGCCACTTGCAGCAGACATAAATCTGGATCTAAGACCAACATTTCAATACGTATTGACACAACTAAGCCGAACTTATCGTTGGTCTAGATTTATGTGTTTGCTGCAAGTGAGTGTAAAAATCTGGGTCGTTCAAAAAGTTTTGTCAGTTTCATATGGAGTTATTATTAAATCCAGATATACCACAGTGTCTGGACAAGTTCGATTTAACTTTACTGTTTGGTCTGTTTGTTACTGTTTGGCCCCAGAATATTCTAACTGTTTACCGATTTTTCTTTGTTGCTGTTGGTTTCACGTTAAAAGTAGAATAAAGTATAAATACGTATGGCTTACCCTATTCTATTTCACACCAACAAGCATAAAAATAACCTTAAAAAACTGATAATGCACGTTCGTTCTGGCTTAACATTTTGAAGCACAATCAGCGCATATTAGGAGAGCAAGAAGAAACTTGGTTTTAAAAAAGAAATGGTTCATATACCCCAACCGTAATGATCACCCAACGAGAGCTAGCAATATTTTATTAACTGCGGCCGTTTAAATTTGGCCGGGCCGTGGTTGCGGCGCCCGGCACTTAGCTTTGCCGTTAAATATGGACTGAAGCAAAGTGTTTTATTCTGTGTCATTATTTCACGCTCCCGCCCCGTGGTACACAGGTTTAACTGACCAATAATTTCTATCTGAATATCAAATTTAACAGAGTCGGCGGAGCTTCGCTGTTGCGGAGCTCTTATTTCTGAGTATTTGGCCCTCCGGGTCTGCTGAAGTTCTAACGTAACCTAAACCAACCTTATATTTATGACACTAATTAATTTTGTTCAGTTGAACATAGCAGTTGTACTACCAGGTCCGTCATTGTACATAAATATTAGTCTTCGTCATAGTAACAGAGTTCACTTTTAGGGTTATTTTAAGTTTGTAAAGAAAGATTTAGCGTAGTTGTGTTTGCATAGAATCTATGATAAATTTACCCGTCGATTTGAAATACCGTTCAGATGGGGTAACCTATAATTAACAGCTATATTGGAACGATAACATAACAGGTGCATATCAAAACTACAAATCACTATAGGTATTTTTATTTTAGGGGAGAATTTGCTCTGAATATTTTATTAACAAGCGAAACACGAACCTGTGTTGTAGGAAATTGGTGCCTGGGGAGCTCCCTACACCCTACCTGACCTGTTCAAACTATCAATAATGTTAAAGAAATGGTGGGTTAATATAATAACAATTCCAGTAGTTGATTGAGGCTGGTTTGTGACGAACTGACCCGCGTCGGAACTAGGTTACATTTTTTGTTTGTATTTTCGTCCGAATAATCGGCCGGTGGTGATATAACTTTGATTCAGTCCAAACCCATTAGGTTAGGTACCTACCCAAGTTAGTTTTACTATACAGTCCTCACTGTAATAGGAATGACCGAACATTTTTTCAACAATTTAATCAATAGTCTTTTTTAGCAATTTTTGCGCTTTTCACAAGTGATTGCTCGGAGAAATTGCATTTTACAATGAGTAGTAATGTAGGACGTACTTAATGGTGAAAGAGGAGTCGTTTAAGACTTAAAATTTCTTCTAAATATGTATATAATTATGTGAACACTTTATTGTACCAAAGAAAAACCTGAACAATACAATTAATATAAAAATATGTACAATTACGAACCTACCTAAAATACTGGACTTGTAACACCTACTGTTAGATCAAAAAAGGTGCCTTTGTTCTGTCTTGATACTGCCTGCTATTCTAGCGTCTAGACAAATGTAATTAAACAATGTTCCAAAGTTGAGCTCTATAACGTAATCTTCCCTTTTGTTAAAAGGGCAGAGGAGCTGGGGAAAGAATTCCCAGTTTTTCTCTCCTATTCCACAAAAAAAGAAAAGCAACTAGAGAGAATATTTAATTGGTGCTTGCAATGCATATTGGTGACGTCATCGCATCGTCCTCCCTCCGGCTTGCTCCTTTATGGTCAACAACATAGCTTGAGGTTTAGATATATACATGCAGTTTAACTTGAAAGTCATTATGTACCCAATATGTACCTATTCTGAGGTAGAATATACTATGTCATCCGAAGTAACGTTCTAAAACTTAAAAAAAAACTGTTGTTCGTTTTTAAGAAAAGTATTCAATTGCCAGTATCCATAAGGTTTATGTCCACTTTCCACTGCAAGCAGAGTAGTGGCTTCAAATGTTTCCAACGCCTCAACCTTTTTAAAGTCACCGCAGTCTCGCAGTGGAAAGCGGGCATTAGAATTAAACGATTACTAATTACACTCCAGCCCTACACTCCTTTGCGAGCTGGACAGTGAAGCAGGTAACCTTAAAGAGAGTTTTTCTGTGTAGCTTGGCGGGAATGTCCCGCAGCGTGACAGTGGCGGTGGCGTACATCATGAGTGTGACCAGTCTGAACTGGCGCGAGGCACTGAAGGTGGTCCGCGCCGGCCGCGCCGTCGCCAACCCCAACCTCGGCTTTCAGCGGCAACTGCAGGACTTCGAAACTTACAAACTTCTTGAGGTACGCTCCTTGCTATCTGACATATGAATGAAAAGGTGGCCAACCCAGATCATCATCATTCAGCCCGCAGTCTTCCACTGTTGAACATATTTCCAACGAGAACGATCCATCGAGGCCTGCATCGTTTATAAGGTCAACTGTCCGTCGTGCAGGGATAAAACATACAAAAGATGTTTATTCGGTAAGTGGGCCGCACCATTTTTAGACGTCATCAATTTACCAATGTCTCCAAAGAAGAAACCACTACTTCTGAGAAGAAACGCTGCAAGAAACTCAACAGCCAGTTTGTTAGTATTGTTACTTAGTGGAAATGTAAAGAGTGAGGCTCCGAAGGTGGTGCCCGCACCGTCACCAAACTCAACCCAGACTTGGAGACCTCGAACTTGTAGAGGTATCCTTTGCTACTGTGTACGGGTGACATTTGAGCTCACTAACCGTAGCCCAGGCTTCAAGACTCCAGGATTGTGACAGTTACAGAGGTACGCGCTTAGCCTATTATCCATTATAGAGCGCGACAAGTTTAGGTGGTGGCCATGCTGCTGGAGCAAACCGTTATAAGAACTTCAAACTGCAGTTGTAACACTTCCAGACTTATGACTTCGTTGAGGAACACCTAAGGGCTATTTGCGAAACTATTGCCCATTAGAAAATGCATACGTCCCTTTGCACCAACCTACTCATCAAAAAGAGCACGATGTAAATAAATATGCGGGTCTGTGCAGGGACCAATTCTATATCTAGATCATCGTAGCTCACGTTACCCACGCTGGCGCTATTTTGAACTTCGGTGGCAGGCATCCTTATGTATCAAATTACAATATTACCAAATAGACAATGTAACTGATTAAATATTCTACCTACTAATGTAATGGAAATATAGCCATTCAATTGTACCAGTAGGTACATTTACTCTCCGTTACATGACTTGCATAAAAAGTCACTAAGCCCCAAGATTGCTCTACCTTTAAAATCATAACCAACGAAACAAAACATTGGTTAAATTAAACTCGTTCTATCTGATTGCTTTGATACCATTGTTTGTTGACTGCGCGATTACGCCGAACCGCAGGCGCCAGTTTATTATATTTGCTTCCTGTTCCTGCACAACGGCTGTGGAAGCCTCACCCTTTTCGGTTCGTATCCGCTAATTTGATCGATATGGGTCGTGAGGTCGTCCGTTCCCAATATAACATTAATTTCCGCTGAGTATCTTAGACATTCCACATGTTTTATATTAGATACAAATGAATTCCGCCGTGTTGGGAGAAAGGCTGAAAAAGGCTCGAGGATTCTTTGATTCAGAAGTATTCCTTTTGACACTGAGAGTCGGTGGGTGACCTTGTCGCAGACAGTGAAAGGAATGGACAGTCATTGTAAATATCGTAGAAACGACGCTTTCGTTACATATTGTTATACAGTCACGAGATTAAATTTGGTACCCACCTTAGGTCCAAAGTCAATTTGACATTCTACAACAATAAGGTTGAGTTTCCTAAAAGTTACAAATGAATTGACATCTCTGATGACATTGACGACTTCAAACATATTTTTCTTGAAATGGGGCCCAAATTAACGCTCGTGACCGTACTACTGGCATGGGGTGCCGGGGTTCTTTAAGTTTCTATAGGCCGACGAAGGACGACGTTCCGATTCCGTTTGTATTTTTGAAGACTCGTCTAACCTAGCAGGGCCTCTATTCTAGACGTTAAAATCAATATCGACTTTGACCTGTTATGGTATAAGTAGTTTTTAACTCGGCCGCCATTACTATTAAGTAAATTAGAGCTATCAAATCGTTGTCAATACGATACAGGGCAAAAACTATATGGTTTTTACCGTCTAGAATAGAGGCCCTGGTTAGTTCTCTTGCCTATCAATACTGGCTGTCCCGGGTTCAAATCCTGGTAAAGGCAAATAGTATGGCTGATTTTTCGATGTTTTCTATATATTTATAACCGGTATAAGTATGTTTATCATTGTCACATAGAACAAGCCCAAAACTTAGTTTGGTACTAGGTTAATCTGTGTAAATTGTCGCTTGATATTAATACTTTCCTAATCGCAAAAATATACAAATACCTACGACATATTGCTGCCATAAAACGCTGTACAGTCAAGGGCAAAAATATGTATACACTTTAGTACCTTGTCACTTTAACCACTGTGACAGTTCATATATGGCAGTTCAAACATGACGAAAATAGACAAGGTACTAAAGTGTATACATATTTTTGCCCTTGACTGTACTGTTTCAAGTTAATCACTCATCACTATTCATGGCAGTGACGCAATCAAAATTCACGAGTAAGGGGGAGGTACGTCTAGCGAGCTAATTAGCTTAGTTGTAAACGCACCCCAGGGCGGCATGGGCCTGTTGATCACGTTTACATGGACGGTCGCTGACTTTTAAATGAGGTCATTCCGACGTAGCTGGGTACTGTACATACAATAGTAGTCTTTAGGGTACCATCACATGGGCAGCACTGGCGCACATACATTTGAAGGTCAAATACGTCGAGGTAGAAGACCATTGAGGGATTTTCTTTGTGAGTATCCTCATGGAGTGGTCAATCCCACATAAACCCGGTTTCTTCCCCTAACAAAGTCAAGTATCTAAATATTTGACCAAGTTTTTTTTTGTATGTAGATGCCTCTTACGTTAAGTCTTAAATGGCCTGGCAAAGGTGGTACTTAGTCCGCAAAGCAATCTTTTGGTGTAGTGATAAAGACAATATAACAAAAATACAAAACAAAATTAACGCACACAAACTACGTGTACGAAATTATAATTGTCATTGTATTATACTATCAGAAAAGGAGAACTGGGTCACAGTGAATGACGTTATAAATGTATTCGGAGATAATGTCAAACAAATTGTTTTATCTTGTTACAATGGTACAGGGTCTCTATTCTACTGGGTAAAACTACTTGCCTTTGAAATGTAATCGTATTGCCAACGTTAAGATAGCTCTTATTTACTCGATAGTAATACATAGTAATGAAATGACAACCGGGTTAAAATATTACGATAACATGCCAAAGTCATTATTCTCAGTAGAATAAAGCCAATACGGGTTCAGTTTAATGGTAGGTCAGGGTTCCATTTTGTCGATTGTACGTGATTTTAAGGGGCTTCTACACTATTAAAATTTTAAGGCAATAAGTGGTTGACAACAATAATACTATCTATAATACTAGCTTACGTATAAAGAAACAATATTGGCCAGGCCACTGCGGCCAAACATTGTCTTGAGAATAATATAATGCCCCATGCCCATTTATACATACAAAAAAATAACAGAAAAACTAACAAATCAATTATACCACGTTTTTTTGTTGTAACATGTACCAGGAGAGAAGACGACTGAAGGAGAGATACCCGTCCCTGGCGCTGGCTGACAACGATATGTTGGAGTGCCGTGTCATGCTGGACTCGTACCAGACCATGCTGAACCAGAGGACCATCTGCGAGGGCAAGTGCTCCATGGGCCGCCAGTGCCCTACTGGTGAGTGGATCCGGAACACTACATAAAACACAGTCACCAAAATTTGGTTCAATAACTATTGAATAGATCAAAACTCCCGACGTTTCAAAGCTCTTCGTTTCTTGAAAAAAAACCGTCCGAGTTCAAATCCGTCCATCCTTTTGATACACAGATGCATAGATACATGTTAAACTACTTATAACAACCCTCTTTGTTGCTTGGGTTAAAAATATCTGACACGACTCTATTATGAGGGAGGAATAAGAGCAGATCAGATGTTTTTGAACAACAGCGCTAAAAATGATGTTAATGCTGGTGACCGTATAAAGGAGAATCAACAGCTTTTTATAGCTAATAAACCATCAACTTAGCCAAATATATGTTAATAAATAACGTCACCCTTATTTGGTTAAAATATTCTTATCGACCACAAACCTCCGTACAACAACATGGGAATGCTAACCCACTTGTTACTCGTCATAAATTATGACTCATAATTTACGCGAGTAATACATACTGGATAAACGAGATAACCGACTAAACCCGATTTGCATTACACGGCTAAAATACGAACAGTGGCAATATTAGTGGTAATATTTTCCAACTTTAATTTTAGATACAAGACGAATTGAATTTACGTGAAAGTCAACCGGAGTCCTGTACCCGGAGCACGTACTTTTACATTCTATCAAGTAAGCAATGTTAACATTGGTATCGCTATCGATACAATCTGTACAGCGATTGGTATCAGCGCCCCGTGTCCGAATTTAGAACTAAAAATTGATGGCAAGTTGACATTGACGTTGAGTTTCGTATCATCATCGATTAAAGGTGAAATTTACATAAAGTAAAGTATGAAAATGTCATATTGTTATAGGGGTTCGTGCTATAAGTTCAGAACACGTTTTCGAATAGAAATCGCCATTCGAAAACGGGACGTATGAATTAAATATTTAAGCTGGAGCTATTGAAATTAAATCCAAGACTCATATGTAACTAACTTGAATACGATATTAATTGATTGGCCATGTATCTGGATTAATATGGCTTGTATACGAGTAAAAATACTATAATTGTCCTTTATAGAATTATAACCCAGTTTTGCCAGAATTTTCACATTATTATATGTACATAATTATTGTGTTGTATGGTGGTTTGTTACTGTTAGATGATTGCTTGAACGTTTTAGACGCATCGCAGACTTGTCCTGCAAACCGGCAAATGCTAGTTATATGTATTGTTTAAAAAGTTTAAATAAATAAACAACGAATTTATTAGATTCTATAGAGAAATATTGTAAATGTATATGTCCTCTATCCACCTATTTATGGGTCCAAAATCGCTGGACAGAATTATACTAAAATTTCAGGCAATCTTCAGATTAGACCAGCGTGATCCTGTGAAGTTAGGTAGCGATCGGGTCAACAGATTTTTTTTATGCTACCCGTGCCAATCCGGTGCTGGTTAGTTAACTATAAAAGGTTTGGGTGAAAGGTATCTCAGATCAGATCGCATCGGAGCGTGGTCGAGCAACAAGGCTATCCTGCCCTCATAAGCCAATAGGCAGTATGTTAAATTCAATAGCCAAAGAAGATTCAATCTTCTGTCCTTAGTATTAATGATTTGCTACAGTAGTTTTGACTGAGATACCGCCATTTGCCTTAGCAGAGCAGTATTGTGTATCATCACGCGGTCTGCAACTGACGTTCTGCCGTCCTTCCAATGAAGGAGGAACTGAACAGTAATAGTACAAGCATTTTAAATTTAATGTAGTTACCAATTGAGTATAGAATGCTTTGACTACTACATTGTAGTTAACCGCCTTCTTTGGACGGTAACGTTGCTTTTGCTTCCCGATAACACCCGCATCGTGTCTCGATCTCAACGCTAGGGCAGTCCCTAGCGTTGAGATCGATATAGATAAAAGGGTATAATACTTAAAGTAAAAGCTTTTAAGGTTGGCGCTGACGTAACAACTCGGCACCGGATCTGCTCAAAGTCAGACATTGAAAAGTGAACTTTAATTTGTGTAAAGTACGATAAATTTTTTGAATGAAAACAAAAACCGTGCGCGGTGTCCATATTTTATACAAATAACGATTTGTGACTATAGGACACATCATTACTCCGAAAAAATTTAGCTCATACTTTTTCGTTCATACTTTTTTACGTCATAATGATCGCATCTCATAGTGTTTTTTTTTTCAAAAAACTGTTACTTTTTTAGATTTTATTACTTTATTAAATGTAACCTAACCTAACATAATTTTATCTAGACGTAAGATATTTAAGAAATTCTGAAAAGTGTACGGTTCCTTGAATATTGGCGTTATAAGTTCAGATGATTATAAGTTCCGATCATTAATATAAAAAAAAAAAGAGTGATCATTAGGTTGTAAAATTATGTGAGATACATTTTCGGAGTTCCAATAATCTAATTTTCAAATTTATATGAACTTTTGCGCACCCCCGGGCGCGTGCCTGACGTCCTACATTGAAAAATGTATTGTACTAACACAAGTCAAAGCTCACTTCTAAATGTCTAACTTACTCCTTCAACGCAAAAAAGATGTTTAACGTGGGATCTGTGCCTATATGTGCCAGTGTAAGTAACAAACGGATGGACTGATTTGGATGCGTTTTTTTTGAAGAAAGCTTATTAATTAAATGTCATGGTTCCGGGCAAACCACGCAATTAGAATTCGTAGCAATGACAGGTTGAAGGTGACATTTTAGTGCACATAGCGTAAAATCTGTGAGCACTTAGTAGGTGCTTCGGGTTTGCAATTCCCTCTCGCTCGCTCTTAATAAATAACATTGTAAGATATGAAGCCCAGTGATGTAAAACTTTGCCAACTTCACAATGTATGCTGAAGAAAAATATGCTTGAAGTCGTCAATGTCATTAGAGATGTCAAGAAATTTGTAACTTTTAGGAAACTTAACCTTATTGTTGTAGAATGTCAGATTGACTTTGGACCTAATGTAGGTACCATATTAAATCACGTGACTGTATGTGAAATCATAAAATGGGGGGTAAGCAGAGAATAAGACGAGGACTTGAGTAATATTTACTAGGAGTAATCAATAGGGATTTTTGCGTGTTTTTAATGAAGCTTAAGTATTAGCTCATCGCAGTAATTTAATCATTTAATAATATATTTTTTAAAGTGATACAGCTTATGAGTATCCACGAAACACTTTGACGGTTTTGCTCCTTTAGGTATCGTAGTTATGTGGATTATATTGTTGGTAACTAGGTAAAATCAAAAGCAATTAATATCTACGCCCTATGCCACTGACACGTAGATATCTTTGACGACAACAAATATCCAAGAAATAAAAATATTGAAAATAATATTTTTTTACTCAATTCTGCTGCTTATTTACGTTGCCAAATAAGGCAATTAATTAAACGATTCTGAATGAAAACAAATTTTCCACATTCACGATGTTTCCAAATAGAACTCGTTTGAGTAACTGCTCCAGATCGCAATTTGTCGGCTACGTGTGGAACGTGTGGTGCGTGATCCCAAGACGAATGACTTAACTAACCAATCAATACCTTTCTAATCCTCGAGAAACTTCAACTACAATACGACGAATTCTAATGTAATTGTTATTGATCATACCTCATTAGTTTCTTTCCGTGAAGGTAAGACCTTGTACAGTACTGAACACCTGCTATCAAACAGCAGTATTCTCATTATTGTGTTCCGGTGCGGGGGCAAGACATCTGGTGAAATGGCTATACCATAGAGGCTTTCCATCTAAGTCATGTATGTTCATTTATTTATTTATTTGGGTTCAAACAGCAATATATAACACATTAAGAAACAATCACATTTAAAAAGTACATCAACAACATGACAATGCATTTGCAGTCTTGAGATGGCCATCGTCAGATTTCAATCTTGAGTTTGCAAATGTCTACGGGCTTCAGAGTCTCCATGCCATAAAAAAGGCGATATTTCTCTAGCCGTCGCGTGTCTACTGTTCATTTCCTTCATCCAATAATAATATTGTAACCGCTCGTAAACTCTTATTGATCGTACGTTAGGAGCTTCTGTTGCGAAAACTTGTTTGTATGTAAATCAGTTTACCTCTCAATTTTACCCTTGGTGGTCTTGTCTTATCCTGCTTATAAGTAGATGAAATTATAAATATTATTAAAAAAAGTGTACATTATAATTCATTTTGTAAGGGATACCCAAGAGACATAAAGACAGCTGACACGATTTTTCAGTTCCGTACAATCACGTCGAATAAAATCTTATTGAACTGTAATGTACGATAATCTTTTGTAATAATGGAAATGTATCCGCCCGCAATAACTACGTGCGGGTGCGGACACAATATTTTACCCGAATGACTCTTTTGAAACTTGTAAATACTGGTACAGTCACACCGAGTTAATGTCAACCACTGACTACGTACGAGTATTCCCACCCTATTCAAAATCGACAAATCGAAAATTTGTATTATAAGCCAGTAGCTCAACATTCGCAAGCCCAAGTTCTCCCATATTTTTTTGTGGTATTTGCATACATACAGAGTTCCTAAAACATATAACTTGTAAATTACGCTAGATTAGATTAGGTAAAAAATCGGTGAGCAAAAAATAATTATATCTTAAAATACTAAATGACTAAAATAACTATGGCCGACAACAGAGACTTCCTGTACAATCAACGTCATGAATATACGTACACTCGACGACAAAGATATGTTTTCATTTTATCACCTTATTCCATTGAAATAAGGTCCAAAAATGTAAACATGTCTTTGACGTCGACTGAACGATCTCGATGCGTCAAACAGATTTACACGCCCCTATACCATTGATAATACAATACAATCTATGTTTACAAATATTTGGCACCATGACCGTTTAGATATTAGTGCTTTGGACTGTACCCAGATAAACATCTTCTAAGCTATACTCCATTTTCAGCCTATTTAGTTTGAAATATATAAGTTCAGCATTGGTATTCTCACCGAAGGTTTCGTGTGCCACTCTAGGCGTGTGTAGAACGGGCTCGAAGAGGCAATCGCGACCCAGACGGCCGTCCACGACCCCCGGCGACTCGCCGGGCCTGAAACGATCTCCCTCCACCATGTCCACTCTCTCCACGACTTCTACAGTCTCTGGCTACCGCCCGAGATCCTCGCCTGCTGGACTGTTCAGTTATACTGGTGGTGAGTAGAATTATTTATATCCTTGACTCTTTATTGTATATTTAATGTTTTATCTGTAGTCTCCGCCCTCTCTGGCCCTGAGACGATCTCCCTCCACCATGTCCACTCTCTCCACGACTTCTACAGTCTCTGGCTACCGCCCGAGATCCTCGCCTGCTGGACTGTTCAGTTATACTGGTGGTGAGTAGAATTATTTATATCCTTGACTCTTTATTGTATATTTAATGTTTTATCTGTAGTCTCCGCCCTCTCTGGCCCTGAGACGATCTCCCTCCATCATGTCCACTGTCTCCACAACTTCTACAGATAACATGGATTGCTATGTGTTTTTGTGTGATCATTGCTTTATCTGTAATGTATGGTCCCGAAACGATCTACAGAATTCCCCTGGTAAGACAACATATGGATTTGTGATTCTTCATTCGACTAGTTTAGGAGAAGAAAGTTTTATTATAAAAAATAAATGGTGTTGAGTTTAGGGAGGAATTACTGGATTTTAGTCATATGTAAACTATTATACTCTTCATATTCTATTCTTCTTATTATATTATCTTATGTCATTGGCGAAATTACTAAAATAAAATCGACGTGAACGTAAACCTTTAAAGAAAGGTCGTCAATGCAGTTTGAGGTAACTATATGAGCCAAAAAACTTGAAAATTATATAATTGCGAACGTTGTACTTTTATATTCATTTTATTTAAATTATATAATTCCGAACGTTGTACTTTTATATTCATTTTATTTGAGAAAAGAAAACCCATTACAGTCTTTTGTGAGCAGTGTATAAGAAAGCAACGATTGGATTTAAGCGAGGTTTAACAATTTACTTTTTTCTCGGTCCGTCGATTCCACAACTTCGGGTAACGTCTAGCAGATAACTAGAAATAAATTGCTTCGTATAGCCTATAGTATTTTGCAGATTAGAAATCGATCTCACAACTATGAAGTTTCTAAATATTGATAATGTTGACAGCAGCCAAACAATGGTAGACGTATTTGTTGCGTGTGAAGGTTGAACTTCATGGTTGTGCATGTGTCAGGATTGACTTCTTATCTGCCTAGTACTGTAGCCTGAAGCTATCTCAAAAACCACAAACATATAGTTCCCAAAAAATACCTACATTGTCAAGATGTTCTTCTGACGAAGTCAATTTGCGTAGCTCTTAGACAGCTACGGGCTACGGCGTAGAGGTCTACGAACTTTGTAGAGAATTGTGTAGCAGACACGCGATTCAGAGTTAACATGTTGCGCAAATGAATCGCGTCACTCGTACTTTAAAGTAATATGTTCGAATAACATTCATATTTTTGCTAATCGTTTTTAGGGTTCCGTACCTAAAGAAACTCTAAGATACCTACGCTGTCCGTCCTAACTACATCTTTTGAAACGTAATGGATAGCGGGTTAAAAAAAATCAGAATATGTGTTATTACGGCGGATTTACTAACAAAAAAAAGTGAGATAAAAGACGGTGCGTGAGTCCGGGTCGCACTTGAATTTGACCGGTTTTTATTTTGTTAGTCAATAAATACTTAAAGAGCTCTGATCGTTTGTTTGTTTGTTACATTTTCACGACAAAATGGACTGAAGGAGATAGGTTGTATCCTGGGGAATGAGATAGGATACTTTTTTTCCCGCAAAAGTGGACACTTTCCTAGGGAATAGCAATAAAAGACTATTACGCCGGCGCTCGTAACTTACATGTAACACTAAAATAATAGTTATTTATGTGACTGGTGCATAATGAGAGGTATTAAAACACTCGTGTGAAATTAGCGTGTATAATGCGTACAGTCGCATATATAACTTTATCTACATGCATATCATAAGTTTTCAACAATATGTGAGAAACCTATATCTCTGTCGTTGCCGGATTGGGGACCGATACTTTAAAATGAACATTAAGATGCAACTACATCGATAACCGATACTTTAATGACATGTTATACTTCAATGTTAACATTAAAGTACAATCACAGATACAGGTTTCTTAATATACCTAGACCTTTTGCTTATCGTTTCTGAACATACATACATAAGCTCACGCCTTTATTCCCAGAGTGGGGTAGGCAGAGCTACAGAATTACTAACAACTCTAAAAACTTGTTAATAATTATGTAACCACATTTTGCACAATTAGGCTAAGGTGTTTACCAGTGTATTAGTGACAGTTTGCAAGCCCATCGCCTAGCAGTACAGCCTTTATTCCCTTAGTCGTCTCTTACGACATCCACGGGAGGACATAGAGTGGCACTATTCTTACCCGGCAACCACGCGGGGAAAACATATTATTGGGAAGTCTTTTTTAATATCTAAAAGTGTGTTACATCGGCAGCTACAGCCCGGCCGACCCGCTCGGCGTCTGGCATCAGCATCACGCGGGTGACGGACCCCGGCGGAGGCACGACGATGGCCGTCGGCGGCACGGAGTACTCCCGCCGCCGCGCCGCCTCCGCGCCCGCCACGCCCGCGCTCTCGCCCGCCTCCTCGCCGCCCGGCTCGCCACACAGGGCGCCCATGCACCGGTTAGACCAACATTTAAAATAATTTATAAACTTAGATTGTAGTGACCCTGCTTACGACGCTAGCGGTCCTGGGTACGATGCCGGATTAGCCACATAGCAAGAGTAGCAAAAGCCCCGCGCATTAGGAGGCCCCGCGTATCCACACGTCTTCCTGACGTGTATTTCTATGAATAAAACATCATGGGACAATGTCACACAAATTTATCTAGTCCCAAACTAAGCTCTACGCTTGTCTTTACTACTATGAAAACTATGTAGATAGCATATGATGTCCTATATTTATTTTATTTATCCACTTTCAACACGTTGCACAAACGTTCATTAGCACATTGTCATGATAAACACTAATGTCCCATTAGTACAACTTCTGCAACCTTTTAATTCGACAAGTTACAAAATCACAGCACGCGACTTAGTACCAATTCTACCAAACGATGTAAAACTTAATCAATGTTAATCGACTGTTAGTTCATACATTTTGACAGCTGTTAACTAATTATATATGTTAATTTTTACTAAAGGTGAGATCAAATTAGAACGTTAGTGCAACTAAGCATTTGTCTAACAAATCATATCTTATAAATAAATTATATATGTGCCACCGTACATATGGGCATTTAAAATTTAGAGACGTGAAAAATTCATCTTGAGGAGTATGTTTTGGGCAGGCACGTCTGGATAGTTATATTATAGCTTTGTTGTTTTCTGGTGTTGTGGTAAGACAACATTTGCAATTACAAAAATGGCATTTCACTGTAGTCCTCAGAATTGACAACGCACTTGCAGACTTGAGATAACCATTAGATGATCTCAATAAAAAATGACAGTCAGCCTGTGCGTTAGGAGCCAGCTTGTATTAAGGCTAAGACATTTGTTATTGAATCGCTTTAGTTTTTTAACGCTGGGGTCGTCTGTAATTTTATTTGCCATAACTGCGATACGCTGAAGCGAAATTAGTAAAGATAGAACTAAGCGTTAGTAAGATGAACTTTATCGTGTAGTTAAACTTATACAATCCAAACGTATCTTAATACTTATATCTAAAGTGACTTTAGAAACACTCTCTTAAATCAGGTATAATGTCTTATGTTGCCTTCACATAACATTTTTATTGAAGGAACAATTAATTACTTATAGATGGTATTTTTAGCTACTTAAGATCAATATTGTCTCATAATCATTCTTATATTACAAGACCCCAGCGTAATAACTTTTTATGATCGCTGTAAATAAAAATGTTATGTCTTTTTTACCTCGCTTACTCGTAGCTATAAAGAAGCTATGAAAATAGTGGTTTCTATTAAGCTAATGGTAACTTAGTACACTAATAGTAAGTGAAACACCTTCTTTTATTAAATCATGAAATTTGAGAAAATAAAGACAACACGAGTAGTAGTAGGTGCTCACCTACAAGGAAACTATCAGAAACCATATCGCTAGTTAAGAACAAGAAT
>OZ014450.1:6810909-6881254 GCA_963966035.1 Acleris laterana | reverse complement strand
AACTGTACTTATTGTCGTAGATCTTGGTCATGTGTTGTCACTATAAGTAAATTTAATGAAAAAGGGTTCAAAAAACGTACGCTAGTTAGGTATACTTAAGTATCTGGGTTTCAGAATGAGTCGGAGAACCAGTGCATATTTGCACATGCGAATTCACTTGGTCTTTAAAAATACCAATTATGAAAATGGTTTGGAGGTTATCAAGGTATGCAGCGCATGGAGGGCTATTGAAATGGTGCAGAACTGTCACGTATGAAAATTTTAAAAATAACTTACGAGCTGTAGGGTGGGAATGGGTGATTTGAACCATTTATAAACGATGTGGAATGGAAAATCAGAACAATGTGGTCGATTATTAAACTATAGAGGAGGGATTTTGCAAGGAACTCTACGTTGGGGATCATTGTATGCTACTAATTCTGTAAAGAACAGAGTCTATTAGAAACCTCAGTGGAGTAAGGCACCTAGCATCATACCGAGAAATGTCTTATAAATGGATAGAGGTTAAACCAGTGGAGGAGTAGTAGGTACAACTTGCACGTCTAGTGTTCTCAATTCACGACGGCTTGGCCGCAACTAAAATTGACGTTGCGTGAGCGTGGTTGCGTCAATGTTCGTCAAATTAAGTAGTGGGGCGGAACTTCGCGGACTATAAACACTAATAAGTACAGTACAGTCGCGGTATGAAGAGGTTTGTTTATGGATCTCATTAAAAGCATTAGAAAAATTTGAAAAATCCGGCCTCTAAATTCCGCTACTGTACATAACCTTTGCGAGTATAATACCTCATTTAATGTTTTGGCATGTGATTAGCGTTATGGTAATTTACAATAATTTTAAGAATATTCTGGCTGGTTCAGGCGAATAACTGTAATTCTAAAATATGTTTACTCAAAAATGTAGATCTAGTTTATACCTATCTATGTGAGAAATGTACATTTTAGATAGCGTGTCATCCAATTATCATGCGCTTTAAAGCTTTAAAGGAACTAAATAATAACTCAACTGTAATAATGACTTAAAGTCGTCATGTTTAGTGCTGTGCTTGCGCTTTATACCTAGATTGGAAAATTAACGAAGCTGAAACTTCAAACGAGAGCTATTCTTTGCAAACTTTACGGCAACACTGTGTGTTTGGTAAGGTACTAATAATACTTTCTCGCACTTAATGGCCGTTTCTTTTACTTTATTTTTGAGCAAGAAGGCCTGCAAGGGTCAGTTAGTGGTGTTAGTAATATTAACAAAGACAAAGTGCTAATAACGATGAGGTGCCTCCTCCACTAGCAAGTGTTGCGACGCTATTATCGTGCTGCTACAATTATTTAGGCAAACAACTGTACTAGCGCGTTTCAACACAGCCGATATCGTCGCGATACACTCGCTTGTGGAGGTATCTGGGATCTACACTAGGTACAGTCACGAGATTTCATTTGGTACCCACCTTAGGTCCAAAGTCAACCTGACATTCTACAACTACTTATACGGTTAAGTTTCCTAAAAGTTACAATGACTTGACATCTCTAATGACATTGACGACTTCAAGCATATTTTTCTTGAAATGGGTCCCAAATTAACGCTCGTGACCGTACATAGGTATATGTATGTAACAGAAGGTTCTGTTGCCAACATTATTATAATTATACTTACCATACCTTTCATTCTCATATAACCAGGGTCTACATTCGACATTGCAGACAATATTGTTTTCCGAACGTATTTCTCTCTATATTACTTTGTTTTGTTCTACTCTTACCTTGCCAAGGAGGGAAACTAAGAAGGTGGCAGAACATTAATGTAAGCCCCGTTTAGTCATTGCTCAAAGTGGTGAACCCAATCCGTTCCTTGTGCACGATTTTATACCTAGGTATAATTTAGATCTTTAAAGTCTTATTCGCACATTATAGCTATAAGTATTTTCTCTTTAAAATGACTTTTCTAGTTTAAGATTGCATGTCACTCACTATAGGTAGCGGGGCTCGTTAGAACGACTGGGGGCTAAGTTTAAGTAAGTACAATGTTTTGGATCAAAAGTGTTGGAAAATAAAGGGTTTGAAAAAAAGACCCTTGAAAAATACCTACTACGAGTAGCCCCAAGTTTGCTTAACGTGTAATTTTTAAAAGCACTTGCCTAAACGTTTTTGTTGTAAGGTTCACGAATCGCGAGGCTGAAAATTTAAGCACCGATTACAATATACGGAAGGCTTAATTGTAGGAGGAAAAGTGAGTGACACACTATGAAGCCTCTCCACTCACTGCTGAAATGTATATGGAGTGAGCATGTCAATCCAAAAAAAATTTTTTTTTAGAAAATGCATCGGTGTAAGGGTTCGCTTGGAATGGCAATGAGTGGAAGACTTTACCTAAGTTGTGAGTTTTTGCATATCTCTTCTCTCTCGCTAGGGCTTAGCCAGATTAGGAATTGTGATTTAGATGCCTTTAGCACGGTGGCGTTAGGTGATTAGTCTTTATTTAATTAATATTAAGAAATGCTGCCACTGTAGCTTTGTTACTCGTTAATGTACCTGTTTTGTATGTTACTTATTCTTAATTTAGGATGAATTGGCTTTTGGTTCAAAGATTTTGTAATATGAATGTGTGAAACTACCTGGCTTTTATAAATAATTTAGTCAGGAATTTTATTCACTGTCTATCGGCTAAGACATGTAGCATTCTGTGCACGTTAACCACTGCTGAAGGAAACCAAAGCGAATGTACTTATGTAATGCATGTAAGCTGCCGTACGGTCACGTTGATCACTATACATTTTGAAACGTCATAAAATCTCGTAAAATGCAATATGTTCCGACGACCCTCTAGCGACAAATCAACTGAAGGTGCACGAGATTTTTTATTATACGCCCCGACAATATATTATCAAATATAGAAATATGGAGACACTTTACAACCGCCTTTACAACGAAATAAAATAAGGAATTACATACTTATGATAATGTAATGTATAGTAATGTTTTAAATTTCCCGACCATTTTATATTTCTTCAAAAAATATCTTTATTCGGCTGAGGTAGTTCTTGCATACCTACATGTTTCGCGGCACCTCTTCTCTAATATCCTTCGTAGATAGAATATTTTTCAATCACTTTTATCTTCACAATTGAATTATCTATCAGTAACGGGTTCGATGTTAATCAGCGTTAATCAGAACGGACAATATTTTATGAAAGATTTAAATAGCACTATTTTGTCAAATCGTAAACATTTACGTGGAACATTAAAATATCAGTATTTTTAGAATCCTAGGAGTACAAACCCGTGTAGTTAAACACGTGCAAACAAAAACAGATGTCTATGTTCATATTTACACCATTGAATAATATAATACTTATATAAAAGTTAAATATTTATCGAAAAACGCATTGTACCTACTGTTAAATGTCCCAGTTTTGAAAAATATTTTTATACCTGTGTTAGGTACCATACGCACTTAATTTGTTGAAGTTTAAATAATTTTAAATCAGAAGCAATAATGTAATATAGTGTCACGCGATTTGAAAGAGATATGGTTGATTGTAACTGTATATTTTTATTAAAAAACTTAATTTAATAGACTTTTGTTTTTTCTTTCCTACGCCCCAATTTTAAACCCTTTAAGATGTTGTTTCAGCACTCGACTCTGGATCTGGACACTTTTAACCTAAGTGGCTAAAAGTGTGCTATCACTTTATAAGCTTTATTTAACCTTTTGAACGCCTTTCGGTCGAATACAAATTGCGTACACGCCAAACATGTTTTCTCTGCTATACAAATTACAACAACTAATTGATACGAAACAAAGCCTCTTTTATTTAATCCCTTAACTATATACAATATTTAAGCAATTCACCCTGCTATTATTATACCCTGTATTTGCTGATCAAATATTTGTATTTAATGCGAGACGTTGAAAAGTAAGTCTTGCAAGTCAATATTGCACCTGTAGGGATCGTCAAAGTAAGTTCTTATTATTATTTTTACTCCGAACGTATTTTATTTCATCATCGTTGCAAGTTCGAAGATATTTCTTACTATAGTCATTATTGATTCAGGGATTTTTAAAATATCTAACTGGTAAATAAGGTTAAGTAAGTTTTAATTAAAAAAAACATGAACAGTAGGTAACGGATTTGTGAATTCAAATTAATTCTGAAAAAAAAACCGGTGAGCGAATATGGACCCGGACCAGTTACCGTTAGCAGACCCACCGAGAGCACCCAGTTTGAACTTGTAAGATTGGTGTCGATAAACAGCTGTTTAAACAAGTTTACCTCAAAATCATTTCTTTGATAAACTTATTTAAGCAACAGCGGTACTAAGTAAGTGGCGAATGGAAGGCGGTTCAATTGAATCCGTTTTTGCTTTTGAGGCAGTGATCCAACTGAACAATGATTTACATACATACATTAAATCACGCCTGTTTCCCAGAGGGGTAGGCAGAGACCACTTCTTTCCATTTGCTACGATCTTGACAAATTTCTTTCACTTCTTCCACATTCATACTGACAAGTCATCACGTCGGTTTCGGGAACTTAAGAATCGGCCCTTTTCCAGTACATAAATACATACATACATACCTTCACGCCTGTCTCCCAATAGGGTAGGCAGAGATTATGGAACGCCAGGTGCACCGATCTAAACACACAATTTTCGCTTCCTCTACATTCATCAATCTCTTCATGCACGTACGGCGGTTTCGGGTGCTTTTGATTTGGCCCTTAATCAGTACATCGCGAATCTGATCACTGTAGGTCCGTCTAGGACGTCCCCTACGGACATCTCCGCTCATTCTCACTCGCCATATCTCTTTCGTAACTCTTTTTTCATCCATCCTTTCTAAATGACCAAACCACCTTAGCACCTTTTCCAGTATTTCTCCGATTTGACTCGAAAAAGTACGCCTAGGGCGGCCCCTTCCGACCCGTCCACTCACTTTCGATCTGTACATGTCTTTCGTCAATTGAACAATGATTTATATTTGAATATTAAAAATTAACAAGGTCGACGGATCAGGGAGCTCCTATTTCTGACTGTTTTGACCCTTCCATCAAACTGAAGAACTAACATAACCTAAACCTGCCTCAAATTATTTAAGATACTATCAGGGAGCAGTTGGATCACTGCCGCGACACTCCTTTTCACCATTTTTTTTCATTTATTGAGGCAAATAACAATGACATCAAAGATTTTAACAATAATAGGTAAGTAGATGTGTGATCAAACTGACTCGTAGGAATATGTTACAATAGGCACATAATACTGCCCTCCTAAGTCAATAAGCTGTATCTTGAATTAAATCACCAAAGGTTGATATTAATAAGGTTGATATTACTACAGCAGGTTTATCTTAGTTACTGCGTTTTTGCTTAGGACGGCAGAATACCGAAAATATAACATCTCTTTTTTGGTAATGCTGTTTTCACTTGGGATAGTCAAATAAAACAATAGATTAATATATCAATATTGTTATGTAGATATTTACTTACATTAAAACTTCGAGCTAAAACATTTCAATCCATATATCTAACGTTATCCGTTAAAATTTAGTTTAACAATGATTCACAAAACTTTTGAAACTGTTCTGTGTCTGCACCTTCAAACTTTCTATTTCTGATACAAAAATAATTTCAATTTGTAATCCGGAATGAAGCAATTCTTACTTACGTCTACATTACATTGGCCTATTCGATCGCCCTCATTCCTAGTATATAATCCAAAGGTGTAGGTATTCACAAAAATTAAGTCCGTGTCCTACTTATCTTTAATTGACAACCATAAATTACAAAAAATAAGCATGGCTAATTTTTTTTATAAAGATGTAAAAACAATAAGTATAACAAAATAAATATTTTTAAATAATTAATGGCAGGTAAAAGCGACTATTGTGAAAATTAAACAGCGATTATTTACAGGTTCGTTTTATGATTGAAAATTTAAAAGGCGTGACAATATTAAGGGGCGTTTTCAAAAATATTGTACAGAATTAAAGGCTTATTGAAAACAAAATCACGATCGCTTCCTCTGTGTGACGAAAGTTAGCCATACAAACTATATGGGTAACTTTCGTTACACAAAGGAATCAATTAAGTTTTGTTTTAATTATTGCCCTTAACTATATACAATTTTTTTGAAAACGAAATATAAAGCGGGCTACTCACACTCACACCCCTGCCACACCAGTGCAATCACCGAATTTGACCCTTAATTGGCCAGTTAGTAGCCCGTTTAACAGTTATGTTACGCAAACATCAGATCATCGTAAAGCGAGCGTTCCGCCGGTAGCAGCGCTTTTAAAAGCTCGCAAGCAGAAACTCAGCTCGGCTGACTAGCAAGCGCTGAGCGCTGAGTATTTTTAAGCTATCACAAGAAAAATGGCGAAATGTTAATAATGTCTTTCGCAAGCACTATCCTATCATGAGCTCAAGCACTGCTGTCGACCGAACACGCCCGATCGATAATCAAATTTTAAAACAAAATCGCAAATTAATTTACCTTATATAAAACCTAACGGCAAGATTTCTAATAATAACTTCTGAGAGCATTGTTATAAGTTAATCTAAAACATAATAATTATACATTAGGCATAGGTTAAGTAAAATGCGTATAAATTGCGATATAATTATACGGGTACATATACACATAGAAAAGGAAACTATTAAGTAACGTTAAGACAAAAGAAGTAAAAACATGGTTTTTAACATGGCATAAGATAAGATTTATCGCACAAAGCAGAAATTTTAAGTTAGCTTTATTGTTTGGTTTGGAATGTTAATATTTTTTTGCCGTTCTAAATAAAGCAAGAATTAATAATTTAAACGTAAATTCCTTTCACAAAGTAAACGATTTTTCTAACAATTAAGAGTATGTTGTGGGTGTAATTTAAAAGTTGTTTTAAATAAAATGATAAACGTCCTAATAACTATCTATACACATTATATTATAAACATCAAATATATTTCAAAGTGTGTGCATAGTTAAAAATGCATTAGAATCCAATGGTAAATATTTTTAAAATAGTTAATTCTGAATCTGAGTAAAGAAATAATTTATTGTCATGGAAAGCAACTCTCAATTTGTAAGCGGTTTCATAGTACTCATATTTCGTGAAATAAATAGTTTACAAGGCTTATTTTATCTACATAGGTACTTACAATTTTTCTTTGGTTTTATACAAGATTTGGATGATTAGGAACTTGTAAATAATGACAACGTATGGTCAAGCAAAGTGCTATAAAAGTGTATAATATGGCGTACCGCCAACGTCACAACCGGTTAATCTAACAAAAATAACTTAGTCCCAAACTTAACCCAAGGCCTATGGATACCACGGCACCATAAACAGTTTATAATAAAGATAAATTATTTAAAAAACCTCCATGATTCAGAAACGTCAACATTTGTGAACTGTCGCAAGCTGTACGGTTAAATGTGGTGTTGACGGTACAACCAAAGTGGCCCCTAAAATACAAGCCTTTCCACACCATTTAGGCATTTTGAAACAGATACAAAGACAGTGTTTAAAAAGTAGCATTTTGCTCGTTATCAACCGCCTTTTATTTACTTTGCTGGACGGCGAAGCACTTTAAGCCTAATATACATATTTTGATAGAAGCAAAACATTTATAGGCATACCAACCTTGAAATAAGGAAACGCCAACGCTTTTGGAAAAAGGATTTTCGTCATCGGGACAAAGGTGACTTGACACTGGCATGCATACAAAACAACGATAGGTCACATAATTTTATGCATTCAGTGTCAGTTTTGGAGATATAAGATACAATCATACTTAAAGAATACATGAATTTGATAACTCAATTGGTAAATAAAAATAAATATTTTAATAGGTAAATAACTAGTTTCCATCTTGGGTTACAGCTACATAGTGGTATAACAAAATAATGACCGTAATTTCTATTTTTGTTACTTTTGTATCATGAATAACTACTTTTCTGTACACTCGGCATGGCTTATCTGTTTTATCTCACTAATTTCTAGGTACTTACAAGACTATACATATTTTCTTTATTCGAGCCATGGTCGTCGTAGAAGATATCGTATTCCGTAATCTAACAACCAGTCAGCGTCAAAAATCTAAGCATTCAATGTCGTCAAAATTACAAGACGTACAACTATTATTATTTCCAAGGGCATCAAAGCGTGTTCAGTTATTTTTGGTTATGGAATGTTTAGTTTTTTGACACTGGTGGAGACTTAAAGACCTTCGGTTTGAGGTAAAGTCGCGTGTATTCGAATCTCGAGCGCACAACAGCTGGCGAGAAACCTGTCCAAAACCAAAGGTCGTTTTAAAATAAATGCAAATAGCAAACAATTTTATAATAATTATGTAATTTTAGTAAACACTAAGGCAAATTTTGCCTTGCGTTAACCATTGATCATTCAGTTACATTATTTAGTTCGGTTCTTAGATGTAAAAAAATAATTAACACAGCAGTTTACAGGCAACTATACCTGATGCAAAAGGTCTTAATACAAGAAAAATTGCATATTTTTGAGGGAACATATCAATGAAACTTTGTTTATAACTTTATCTTAGCACTAGAAATGAAGATCTGCAGAGTCCTACCAATATTTAGGGTTCCATCCTCATTGGAGGGGTTTGGGCAGGGGGGAAATTTTATTAGGCGAGTGAAGTGTAATTTTCCATGTAAATAAACAAAGTTTCATTAATGTACATAATTTGCCGACCAACTGTCATATTTAGTCTTACTTTACCTGTACTAACTGTTAGTCTATACTATTTTTATCGCCACAGCCGACAACATTCTAGCGTGCTCCAGGCTCTAGGACGTCAAAATGTCGACCTTAAATGTATGTATAGAACAACTTGAAGGTAGGTACGAGTATATAGGTAGTTGGGACACGAAAACGCGCTCGCCTGTCTTGCCGACCACAGCATCCGATTTTGATTAATCAATTACAATTAAAGACACGCAATGACTTGGTTATGTGCCAAAAATAAGCCTTACGGTAAAGTGTTATTTCCAAAGATCAGCGCTTATTATTAAACATTTTTATACTTAAGGCAGGTGATATAATTCGTATTTAACCTTATTTTATGTAAATTAGTTGTAATATTGACGTGGAATTGAACATTAAGCTCTTGCCAAAAGATCTTGCATGTACCGCTAACCACAGGAGGGAAATTAAAAAAAACATATTTTTTAACGAGCTGGCTGCCCGGTTGGTATAGCCTGGTTTGTACTAAGCGAGTTTACTACTGCTAGCCGGTTCATTCAATTACCTAGTAAACTTGATAAATTACCGAGTAAAAATTAGAGAATGGTGAATGAATGAATGTTTGAATTTTAAATCTTCGGAAATGTATAGTTTCTCCTTCTCAACACATTCATCATCAAGAATACTTGATATTTTATTTTGACTAGTTAGTAATCATCAGCCAAATTTCGATAAGGATCATAAATCATAATGCAATGTAACCGTGTTAGCAATACAAAATGTTACTTTAATAATTTTTAAATGTTTTCACAATTTAACAATGCTCGCATTCGGGCTATGAATCACATTACGGGTCAAAACTGCGTCTCGCCTTTCAAACAAAAACCTACCTTACGGCATATGGGTGAAGCACAAGAGAAGACCAAAAATGTGCTATCGCAGCTGACTGGTAGGTCCCCTAGCGCTTGGCCATCCCTGTGAACCTTGCACCGGTCACAAGGTGTACAGGGCCTCTATACACATACTATATTGCATTACGTTGTAATTATATTTTGTTTAATTTTTCCTCCTTTAGAAGAATTAGACGAAATATAATGACATTGTCAAAGTTTTTCACCTACAGGAAAACTTCTGCGCGAAACATCCGACACTTTGTCTGACTGCCTGAGTGGGTACAATTTCGAGTGATATCATGTGAGGCGCAACTTGTGCAAGCTACTGTCAGACCAGTGTTCTCACAGACAACAGACACGACGGTTGGTTTATAAAGTGTCTTGCAGTTGGAAAGAGTCCTAGGAGTATGACAAAACAGAGATATAGAAAAGGATCAAATTCCATGTTTAGGCCAGCTATTCCCAACTATCCGCGGAGCAAGCAATCTACACAACGATGTTATGTATGCTATTCCTTTAATTTTTCACTCACGAAACCTAAAGCGCGTAAAGGGGTTTGTGCGGGTGGTAGGACCTTGTGCAGGGCCCGTCCGGATCGCTACCACCATCTTATCCATTAACCTACCGCCAAACAGCAGTGTTCGCATTGTTGTGTTCCGGTTTGGGGATAAGACAGCCGGTGAAATGACTAGCATAGAGGCATTCCATCTTAGTCCTCAGGGTTGGCAACGCATTTGCAGTCTTAGGATTGCATCGCAGTCCTGTGAATGCGAATGTCTATGGGTCACAGTATCCACTTACCATCAGGTGGCCTGTGTGCTCGTTTGTCTTCTCTATGACATAAAAAAAAAAAAAAAAAAATCTGCGACTCTATAAAATATTTTCTTCTTCAAAAGGGTTCCATTGCTAAATAAGTTAAAGAACTGTTAAGGCAATCAGACAAAAGCGAACTTAGGTATATGTAAGATATGTCAACAAAATATTCGTGGTCGACATTAGATTTCGAAGAGGCTTGCAGAGATTGAACTTTGGGAATTGAAGGTAGGTTGGGTGGTTCACTGAAACTCGTCGTCGGAGCTGAGCAGCGTGGTCTTCTCGTGGTAGTTGGGCGTGTGCGAGATGGTGGCCACGCGCTGCGGCGGCGGGCGCGGGGCCAGCGTGGCGCCCTCGTCGGCGCGCTTGTCGCCCGCGCCGGCCGCGCCGCGCATCACTGGCCACAGAACACGTTTTATTCTCACTACGCTCAATGAAGCTCAATATTTAACCTCTTTTTTTTTTAATAACCTTTGGAACGCCTTACTTCGGATACAAAATGTATCACTCACAGGTCCAACATGGTTTGCTATGCTATGCAAATTACACCAAGTCTCTTTTAATCTTGAACTTGTGATGGCTGTAGCCGTCGTGGCGTCAGTGCACGACTTTCAGTTAACGGCTAGAGCCATCTGTGGCGTTCAAAAGGTTAAGGCATCGTGAGACCAAATCTTTGTGCATAGTACTGATAGACTTGGGCATTTACTTCGCTAGAATGATCGACGAAATGTACAAAAAGAACTCTAGGTAATATGGCAACATTAGCAAGATTGACTAAGGAAGCCTCTAAGCTATTAACTTCACCAATGGCGTTATCCGTACACCAGAACAATGAGAGGTTTAAGGATAAGATGGTGGTACCAACCTGGATGGGTCCTACTCAAGATGTCACAAGATGTCAAAGTGAACGTCAAGCCATAGAAAACTGACATTTTGACGCAGCTTGAGACGAGCATTACAGTCGAGATCAGTTTACAGCCCTAAGTAAGGTATGGCAAGTGTCGAAGTAAATTGCTCAAATCTATTAGCACCATAAGAGGTTCAAAGCTAAAATATGTTTCATGGGTTGTTCCACAATACTGAAAAGTCAAGTGATTCAGAAAGAAGGAAAATAAAGAGTAATAAGAGTAACTAACACCTTTACCAGCCTGATAGGTTAGGTTAGCCCACAACGCCACTGAAGATATAATGAGAATTTTTACTTAAGGCAAAGTTCACCAAGCAATTTAACAGACGGTTAAGTCGTAATCAGCTGTTGTTAGTGAATACATTTGACACCCGTCAAACCGCTAACCATAAGTTTAATTGTGGGTGAACACTGCACCTACTGACTTAATTTCATTATAACCTGTTACCAATAATCTAAATCTCAAAACGAAATCGTATCATAATGCCTAAATACAGAGACACCATTTTTTTCTCAAAATAGATTCCTAAGATGATTTCAATTGGTAAAACTTTTATACCAAAATGCCTGAATTGAATTTTAACAGGTTGATTAACCTTCTTTTAGGACTGCAAAATCATTTATTGCTGCTTTACTACCCTGTTATTATTTACTAGCTGTCGTCCGCGACTCCGTCTGTGGCTCTGCGCATATAAATAAAACAGCTTATGTTCTCAGAGATAATGTAGCATTCTAATGGTGAAAGAATTTTTGGAATCGGTCCAGTAGTTTTTGAGTTAATTCGTTACAAACATAGAAAAATACAAATCTTTCCTCTTTATACTATTAATGTACATTTATTTACGATTTCGATACACACAAATAGAATAAAGAACTAAACTAGAAATTCATTCTAAGATTCAACCGAATCAGTGTTCAAGTATTTAGGAACTCAGGTGTTTTTGGTTAGAAATTACGAGTTTTTAAAGAAACAATGCAAGAATTTCAGGCATTATGGGACTAAGTTATTTCAATTTGAGATTTAATCCAATTAAAAATCAAGGTATTGTTTAATTCCATTTAAAAAACTCGATCATACGCTTCAGAGGCGCTTTTTCCATTCTTTACTATAGAGACTTAACTAACCTGAATCTTAATAAAAATTCTAGGCGGCGAAAATGATTTCTATATTTATAATAGAACCAGGCAGTTCTAAGTCACCATTTGTCCATTAAACATTTATTTACAAAAATCAAGCTATTAATAGTATTTTTAAATTGGTGCGATGTTACACCTATTGTAAAATGTTTTGATCAAAGACAAGCGGAAAAAAATTGAAGTTTTCTTTGCAGCGATCAAGGTTATAATATTAGGTATGATCAATTAATTAATATAAGTGACCTTGCCCAAAACCTTATTAAAAAAACCGGGCAAGAGCATGTCGGACCATGCTCAGTGTAGGGTTCCGAAGCCGTAACGACACACACAAAAAACTATCTCAAAAATCAACATGTATGAAACAATTTTCTATTTAAAGTTATTTGGCGCTGTCTTAGATGATTTTTAGTAGGTATAAACCCGTTAATCGCCTGTATCTCAGGAACTAATCATGTCTACTTAGCCGTGATAGTTTTCCTTTAAAATTCGTTATATGCGCTTTCGTTGAAGATTTTTTTCAGATTTTTAGTACTTGTAGTTTTGGCTGTAGGGGGGGGGGACACTTGACTCTAACAAAAAATAGCGCTTTAAAGCTTAATATTTCATAAACGGATCCCTTAATCGAAAAATTGTTTTCATAAACCCGCAATATTTTTGAAAGACCTATCCAACGACACCCCACACTATGGGGTAGGCAAGAAAAAAAAAAGACATCCCCATGTTACGTGTAGGGGAGGTGCATTAAAAAAATATATTTTTCAAAATTTTATTTTACCACTTTGTTGGCGTGACTAATATGTACATTCATGCCAAATTACATCTTTCTAGTACTATGAGTCTCTGAGCTAGACTGGGGACGGACGGACGGACGGACGGACATGGCGAAACTATAAGGGTTCCTAGTTTGACTACGGAACCCTAAAAAGGAGCTAAATCAGTCTGAGAAATCTGTAACTATAGTACCTATAGATAGACTGTGTAGTGCCTACTACTATAATGAATGATGAGCACAGTGTGTTAGTATAATTATAATTATAATTTATATGCGTAAAGTATTTAATATAACCGTTACAATAAATAAAATATAAGATAAGGTCACCTGCAGGATATCACCGTCTACGAACATATAACTTTAAGGGCCATATACTTCATACAGCGAAGTGCAGCGGAGAATTTCTACCGCCGAAGCATAATAGCCTTTGGACGTGTTGAAATAAGTTCGAAATTAACCACCAATACGAGTAGATGCTTGAGGAGGTTCATAATCATTAAATTCATTCAGTGAGCGTTGGTGTAATTGAGATAATATGGTACTAAAGACTGTACACGATAAAATCTGGCCATGCATGATCTGGTGTATCTTTGCGATGAATGCATATTTTCAAGCAGTTTTTTTTTAATATGTTGTATAATTATAATACTATATAATGAAATAAAATCGTATCATAATGTATGGGTATGTGTTAGTTTTCGCCAAATATATTCTATCATACCTTTCATCTCTTGTACAGCGTTTTTTGACAATATTCACTCACTTCCTGCTTCTACGCCACAACTGTATTTATATTGTTACAAGCAGTTTTACCCACAATAGAATGTCGTCTTACGAAAAAAATACTTTTTGAAACTCATTTCTATTTGTAGTAGTCAGGAAGACTTTTTACTCCAAGCACTGAAAGTTGTTTTTGTACGGGAGGCATTTATTTGTCAAAAAGTCAAATTCGCCAAAGTTAAAAAACCTCAGAACTATCTTAATCTGAATATAATTAGGAAAGTTTTAACTATTGTGGTAAGATAATTTAATAAGGTATAATTTGGCTTGTATAATTAATAATAATAAAATGTTTTAAAACGGAGAATTTGGTAAGACTGTCAGAAGATCGTGAACAAAAAAATAAAGGTACTGTGGATTATATAAGGGTCTAAGATACAGACGCTCTTACATTTTATTATGATTGTATTTTTATTATGTAGTTTCATAACCACTGAGTATTACAAAAAAGTGCTGCTTGAAAATTAGCATTCATTAAAAAAATACACCAGATCATGCATGGCCAGATTTTATCGTGTACAGTCTTTAATTAATTTCGATCTTATTTCATGAAAAACTATCTGCAGTGCGCTTCGCTGTATGCGGCCCTAAGTAGGAACTGGAACTGGACTTGAAAGGTTTCAAACCGACCATGTCAACAATGACCTTTTCAGTCATCATTTCCAATTCTAATATTGATTGTAACGGCTAATAGATCAGAACCAAACTATTTACGTTTTTGCACAACGGAATCATATAGCGATGAGATGATTGACGCTACAGTGTGTTACAAGACAGTACGTCATTGGGCGACGACGACGCAAAGAATTCAGCATTTCCCAAACAGCCTGACAGGTACAACAAGTCGTTAATCTCAACAAACACGATAATGATAACATTACTGATCCAGATGCAACATGCAGGCAAATAAACATTAAGAAGCTTGACATATAAAAAAATGTTCTTACCTTCCTTGTCTCCTTCCAACGTCGATAGGTATTATACGTTCATAAATTTGAGATTAATTATTAAATCAAAACCATATTGGGATGAATTGGATGTTTATTTATTAGTGAGAGACCGAATACAAAGTGTCTATAAATTTAAACTCTTGCCAACTGACGGGAACTGTAACTTAAAGCTAGTAGAACTTATTGATTTATGAAAGTTTAATTAGGTGTAGCTATTATCTATGATAACCTTGTGTTTTTAAAGGTTAAGAACTGTCGTGTAACATTAAAATAACAATAATCTTAAGGTAAAAAAGATATTAGTATGTTTAAAATTATAACTAATTATTAGATTGATTTAATTATTTAGGGCAAAGGATCTGTTTTAAAAGCATTGATTGTTCTTCGCTATAAACTCTGATAATTCAATATTATGCTCTCTTCTTCCAAGACCCGCTATAATAACTTAATAACAAAGCATTTTTGCAAGTAGAAACGGTGGATGATTTCGAATACCGTTCTTTGGTCTTTGGGGCAGAAAATTAGGGTATTAGTTCCGAACTACTTGACCCTGTGTACAAACACTATCGTCGCCATGCAAATAATGGAAAAAAAAACTTGTAGACTAATTATCCTACAAAAGAAAGTTACATTAAACAAAATTAATTTACCATTTTTCGTTATCAAGCCTAGCTTCATCTAATGGATTTCATCCGCTAACTACTCAAGTAACAAAAATACACTAAAGAAAGGAATAAAATCACAGAAAATTAAACATTTAAATACTATAAAATGCTTACGACAATCAGACACTGAAGGCATTGAGTACAAAAACTAATTGATATGGCAATGATTAGTCCGATGCGTCAATAGGTTTGATGTCGACTCAGACCTTAATCTAAATAGATAACGTAAAAACCTCAATCTGTACGAAACCCCACCGTGTCACTTTTTTTCTACCTACTGTGACGTCACAAGAGCGAATTTTATTAGTGATGTGGATTCCCCGTTGTCCGCGCGAAACAGATTCAATTCGATAGACGCCGCTGCCCGCGCCGCGCTGCTGTGTTAGTCAGTACACACAGAACGAACATAATTTTACCTAAGAATCGATTAGAATTATGAAGAATCGAAAGGTTACATCACTATCTGCTTCATTAGACAGAAAAATTTCAATATTACTGATTTTATTCTTCTTATTATTTCTATTGCACGTTTAATTTAGGCAGAAGCCACAACTTTACAACTAAAGTAGGCAATGTATCATGAATATGAAGTAATCCTACAAAGGCTTATTTTTCATAGTAAAACTCGGACAACCCTAAATTTTAGAAGAAATGTACTTACTTATGAAAGGAAACTTGTCCATTATTTAGATCAGCTTTTCCTGTATAGTTTTTACAACATACCGAACATCCAGTATTTTTTTCTAGATATCAGTTGACGTCTGGAGGCGATTACAGTCGAACGCGGACTAAACGAAGCCGAAAAGAAAGCAGATACTTAGATTGCTTTTTGACACGCGAAGTAGGTACACTCGCGGTGTCTAGTTAGATTAAGGTCTGTGGCCGTCGAAGTGGTCAGAATATGGTTTGTCATATACTCTAATTATTTCAGCCATTATAAAAAAACGATACGTTTTTTCATCATTGTTTTTTTTGGATAAATAGCAGAACTTACTTTAACAGCCTGTTTATTCGTATTTCGGACTAGCCAAGTACCCAGTATGTTACAACAATAAAAATAAAAACATCTTATAAATAATAGCATAATTTGATTAGAGGCCGAGCACCGAAATACCAATCAAAAATAGTTTCAAATCGCAATAAAAACTTCTAACAGCACCGCGAACTGTTTTACATACTTTTGATTGCCGTTTTAGAATCTAATAAAGTAATAACGTATGACGTAGTCTAATTGAACAACCAGTCAAATGTCAGTTTTAAAGTCAGCCGGTTTCGAATGGAAGAAAATTATCTTTGTAATATCACTTTAGTATCGTCTTAATGTTCGTCAGAATAGTTTATCCGTGTTAGTGGTGTTTCCATGCTCGGGCGGATGTTAAATCGTATTATGTATGTATGTATGAACGAACACAAATACAGCAATGCACTTCATGCACAGCACAGCTATGGCAGAGCCTATAGTTTCTCATAAGGCAGGTGAGAAGTGACATCTGAAAGAAAATGTAAATCATATGAAGGAACTTTCTAAATAAAATGAAAAAGTAAACCAAATGGGGATAAGTTTGTAGGTTAGGGTTACACTAAAAAGACGTATTGCTACAGGATCATTATAGGTTTAAAATTATGTTAAAAAAACTCAATGTAAATGTTCCTAGGTTCATTTTTAAATGTGTTATATAGCCTATTTCTATTTAAACAAGTGGCAAGATTAGAAGTCACCTCACAGCAATGATCTCAGTACAATTTATAACTCACTAGCTATTTTTTGTGCAATCGGGTCACCTGCCACCTATTTCATTACCGTGTACAACGACACGTGACAGGTGACATTTCAGTGTACATGGCGCAGTTTATATGAAACCCAGTGATGTATAAGCGTGTTAACTTTGCAATGTACACCGAATTGTCACCTGTCAAGTGTCATTGTCAAGATGGTGAAATAGGGCGCTGATCACCGCTGCCGATGGACACTTGCAACACCAGGAGAGGTATTGCAGCTGCGATGCCGGCCTTTGAGAAAAGAGTATGCTCGTCTTTTCAAGGTCCCAGTTCGTAGCGGTAGTAAGCTGATTCTATAACACTGCCGTGCGAGGCAAATAAATCTTGGAACTCGTTTAACGTTATTCCCTCGGAAACAATAATATTTACTGGGTTAAGGATTACGTTATGTCCTAATCCAGGATATGGGCTACCAGTGTGATGTTCGGCCGTTTATGGTGTTTAAAAGTAAAACATCCAAACATCCTCACAAACTACATTTATAAATGAGTAGGAAGTTGATTTTGACCGTTTGAGGTTATAATTTGTACTGGGACGACAGCAATCAGGATTCATTTCTAATCTCGGCGCTAGTATAAACTTGGGTCTTTTTAATCTACGATGGTGCACCCCATCAGTTAATTTTACGTGCATTGAAGAATCACGCAACGTTAATTTAAGTGGTAGGGCACGCCGTCGTGGGTTGAAATCACTATAACACGCTATATTGGTATATTAATATTCTGGTAGATATTTTGTTTTTAAAAAATTTACCTCTAACATTCAGCAAATATATATCATAATACGGTTTTACAACAGTAGTTTATCACTATAAACCCTATGATCATGGCACTATGAAAAGAGATAAGAAGCAAACAATAATGAGCTAGCTATGGGCGATGGGCATGCGCAGTGATAAGCGGCACTCACCGGAGCTATACTGCGTGTATTGTTGGTACTGCGGGTGGAAGTTATGGAAGGCATCCGTCATAATGTCCTTGGGGTTCATTGTCTCCTGAAAAAACAAAAAACAACGTTTTACAACTAGTCTATGATATTTTCATTATCTATGGTAAATTTGTACTCTACTGTAAAGTGGCTTGGATATAAGGCCCGTATTAATAAACTCATCTTGGCTGAGATGCCCGTCACAAGATACGTCAAAGTAAACGTCAAACCATAGAACACTGTCATTTTTGACGCATCTCGAGACGAGCATTAGAGTTGAGATTAGTTTATTAATACGGCCTTAAATGATTTTATAACGTATAAGAATACCTTCTAGGGCCAAGATATTTACAGACAAAAATACAATAAAGCAATTCTTAAATTTAAATAACAATTGCTTTGTTTACACTGTAAGACAAGCATAATTCAACTATACAGATATATCATAAGCACAGCATGGTATAAAACAGTCGTCGTTAAAAGATATGCAAATTGTTTTCCCTTCGTTAGGCTAACAAACGTCGTCACGGCATGACGTCGCATCGTTGCAAAACAATATGACTTTATTGATCTATATCCATATTTCCATACTAATATTATAAATGCGAAAGTGTGTCTGTCTGTCTGTCTGTCTGTTACCTCTTCACGCTTAAACCGCTGGACCGATTAAGGTGAAATGTGGTGCAAAGATAGTTTGAATCCTGGGAAAGGACATAGGATAGTTTTTTTTCCCGAAATTCATCCCCTAAGGGGGTGAAATTGAGGGTGAAAATTTGTATGGAGCTACGATATAAACGAGTTCCACGCGGACGGAGTCGCGGGCGGAAGCTAGCCTATCATAAAAAACAACACACTAGAGGTTGTGTGTGACTTTCCCTTCGTGTAATTCCGAATTGCTATGATGGTATTACGGCAGACAGATTCCTTATTTTCCTTGTTTTGTTGAATCATTTGTATATTTGTGTGTCTTATGGTTGGTGAATAAATGTATTTCATCTTCTTCTTATTTCATAGTAGCCCTTACCTTAAGGCTGCTGGAGATCGACTGCATAGTAACCGAGCGGTGTGGGTCGCGGTGCGCGTGCGCGTACACGGCGGCCGGGAACGCGTACCGGAGCGCGATGGCCGCCGCCAGCATCTCGATGCAGATCAGGAAGTTCTGGTAGCCCGCCGACACGGTACCGGCTGTGGTCGGCACTCCGTTCGCATCCGTCAAGGGCATTATTACTTCGGCTTTCTCTAGGATGGCTAGGGCGACGCCTGCGGAGGAATTAGTGGGATATATCAGTGTTGGTAATGATAGATGTCAATTCAGAATTTGCTGATGCAAAGTTAAGTTAACCGATCAGGGAGCACAGAAGATGAACACTAAGTAAATTCATATACAACTGCATTTAAAGTGAACTTTTTCTATAGCTATTAAACCAATAGTGGCATTGGATTTAATTTTACTAATGGAAGTCTTAATAATGAAATGTTAACAAAGTACTAGACTAATTATTATACACCCTCCTAAGGCCCACCATACCACGAAATTGTCCGTGGAATATGAATCTATTATGACTGAAATAAAGTCAATTTTCTAATTTGATGGCTTGGCGCTAAATCTTCATTAAAATGGCCGTATTTTGTACTCTTATTAGTAAAAGGAACCTCAGGAGGTTATAAACTTCCCAAAATACACATTCTTCCAAGTTTATATTATAACTAACTTGTTTTATTAACAAGAACTATAAAAGAGTTGACATACATACATACATACAATCACGCCTGTTTCCCAGAGGGGTAGGCACTAGGCAGAGACCACTTCTTTCCACTTGCTACGATCTTGACAAATTTCTTTCGCTTCTTCCACATTCATACATCCGAGTCATGCACGCACGTGTCGGTTGCGGGTACTTAAAATTCGGCCCTTTTCCAGTATTTCTCCGATTTGACTCGAAAAAGTACGCCTAGAGTGGCCCCTTCCGACCCGTCCACTCACTTTCGATCTGTATATCTCTTGCGTCAACCTTCTTTCATCCATCCTTTAGAAAATGACCGAACCATCGAAGCATGCCCTTTTCAATCTTAGTCTCTACAACTTCTTTTATACCACATTTCTTTCTGACTTTTTCATTCCTTACTCTATCAATCAGTTTGCATTTACACGACTTTCATGCTTGTCTTACCAAACCCAACATTCACTGCCATACATCAGGGTAGGGGCCAGCACTCCATTGTGAATATTGTAAAAGAGTTGAATGATTATTATATAAAGTAGTATTGTGTCTTAATAATGAGATGTTGACAGTATTATACTAGACTAATTATTATACACTATACTTATGATATTATGAACTTCCCAGAATACATATTCTTCCAAGTTTATATTATAACTAACTAGTTTTGTTAACAGGAAATACAAAAGAGTTGGATGATTATTATTGAAAGTAGTATTGTGACGTCACAGAGCGTTATTTCACACCAAACTCAACCAGCTATCGTTTTCTCGATTCAGTCATTCGGTTTTTAAAAATACATAGTTATATTAATAATTAAAATAGCAGCATAATAAAAACCAGTTGCAGGCAAAAGTGAGTGAACCCCGCAGAACAGTGAACATTTTTTTTGTAAAATGGTTTCCGCGAATTAGCCGTGATTGAATGGGACCTTTGTTTGGAACCTGTGTTTTTCACACATGCTACGCTTTGTATAGCAGATAATTGGCCACACGTCACTATAGTCATGTCACAATGGAATTATAATAAGGTCATTGTGCGTTGTGCGATAGATTGGCAATCACACTAACAAGTTCATCGGTCGGTCTCTCTGAAATGTCAAAGAAATGGAGAACAATTCATCAGTGGTTTCACGTCAAGACAACGTACAATTCGTAGTGTGACCTGAGGAGCACACTAGTTATTTATTTTGCACACTAGTATAGGTTTCCTCAGCTGTGTAAAGTTTACACAATATGACGACAGGTAAGATACACGCATTGGCAAAAGTTAGGGTCCTGTGTTTTGCTTACACACATAAAAACACGGTAAAAGACGTAAACTGTAAAGTATGCAAATATCTACCTTAAAATAAGCCCAGATACTAAATGTATTCTGTAAGGTATCTACACTAATATTAGTCCTTAATAAAGAAATAAAAATTGTCCCGTTTGATTAAAGGTGGAGAAGAGGAAGGATTTGTACTTTGGTACTACTGAACCGAATTCAAAAACTCTTTCACCATTTGAATGCAACATTATCGCTGAGTATTATAGGCTATATTTTATTTCTCTGCGTGGACGGAGTCGCGGGCAATAGCTAGTTAAGTCATATAGTGAGCGAGTCACATGTTTGGACCATTAGGTTCAAGGCATCGGAATATAGTTACGTCATCTATTTCATTTCAATCAGAAATAAGTGAGCGAGAAATGAGCTGCTAATTTTCAATCACAAACATAACAAAGCACGTTGAATCGCATTTTAAATGAATGATGATTTTATCCCTATCTCAAGTTTACAAACATCTTCCACAATAAGAAGAATAAATACGACGCCATCGTCGTTCACGCTACAGCGAATGATAATTCTCACTGAAGAATAAGATAGAGATTGTACAGTCACGAGATTTAATTTGGGACCCACCTTAGATCCAAAGTCAATCTGACATTCTACAACAATAAGGTTGAGTTTCCTAAAAGTTACAGATGACTTGACATCTCTAATGACATTGACGCCTTCAAGCATAATATTTTTCTTGAAATGGGTCCCAAATCAACGCTCGTGACCGTACCATATGTAACCTGAAAAAACTCACCTTGCCAAAACGAGAGGAAGATTACAGACTTGACGGTGAAGAACTTGAGCACGGGGTCGAAGGGCTTGAGCATTTCGCGTGTTGCGCCCAGGAACAAGAAGAGCCCGTAGAGCGCCAGGGACACGGAGAAGTTGTACACGATCGTGATGTAGAGGTAGCCGCCGTTGGGGCTCCAGTCGCCATCGTGGTAGTGCCCTGCCGACTGCGGAACACACAGCTGTTACGATTTCCTTTGAGAAGTTCTAAGGGTTTGTGATAAAGGCTATGCTATCGTAAAACCTATTCCACGCGTAATGTATGCGAGAGATGGTGCTGGTTTTTATGCCAAGATTACGCAGATTACGCAGTGTTGTTTGATATTGAAGCATAAACATGAGCGTCTTTTATTGCTTTTTACTTCCCTTCCCTTTACGAAGGAAAAATTCAGGGGCAGACTCGTGGTCACACCAGATTGTCACACCACTGCTATTCGCTTTTTTCGGAAATTCGACAGAAATCATTCTTATTCCGCAAAAGTAGGTAGGTTAGGTTCGTTAGGTATCTTTAGATGCCCGAAGGGCAAATCGCTCAGAAATAGGAGCCCTGCCTCAAATAGTAGTGGTGTGACGACCTGGTGTGACCACGAGTCTGCACCCAAAAATTCATCCTTTAAACATTTAATTGATTTCTGAAACTAGTGATCCGATTATGGAAATTCATCTACTAGTGGGAGATCTTAGGTCCTGCACCTTGCATTTTTGAGACAAAGCAAATCCCTTGGACCAGGTGTTCCTGGGGGTGATCTGAGCTGATTTAGGCCGGGTGCCCAGTGGTACCCCCCCGCAGGTGGGCAGGGGAGGGGGGGGAAAAGTGCATCCGGCGCACCTCACTCTAAATTTAATATCTCCATACATCTAGCAAGTATATCAAGTTTGGTGTCTTTTTCTTATAATTCGAGGACGAGGAATTCATTTCTGGAACAAAAATTTTACCCACCCATACAAAAAAAAAGAGAAATTCAAAAATAAAAAAAAATCTTTACATATTTTTTTCCGACAATTTTATTTTTTCTTAAAACTATGGTGATTTGCGTCACAAAAAAAATACTAGTAAATAGCCCAGTTATCTTACTATATAAAAAAAAATACTTGTCATACATTATTTGTCTGAAAACTGTGTTAAAAAAAAATATTTTGTGCCGCGCGGCGGACCACGCCCAAATAGGTACACGCTGTCAGATTTAGTATAAGGGACGCATTCAATTTTAAACTTTGTTCTACATACACAAGTAGGTAATAAAATAAATACGTCCTGTAATTATAAAAGAAAGGGTAAATAAATTAAAAATTACAATATATGATGAATATGGGATTATTTTATTAGAGATCTTAGGTCCCGATTTCTAAGGGAACCTTGCATTTTTGAGACAAAGCAAATCCCTTGGACCATGTGTTCCTGGGGGTGATCTGAGCTGATTTAGACCGGGTGCCCAGTGGTACCCCCCCCGCAGGTGGTCAGGGGGGGGGGGAGTGCATCCGGCGCACCTCACTCTAAGCTTCATATCTGCATACACCTAGCACCTATGTCAAGTTGGGTGTCTTTTTCTTATAATTCGAGGACGAGGAATTCATTTCTGAAACTAAACTTTTACTATCCCACACAAAAAAAAAACTTCACTTATTTTTCAAAAATCCTCTCCTTGCTTAAAATTATGGTGATTCTCCTAAGAAAAAAATATCCTACTACTTATATAAAAAAATAAACTTGATGTAGGTACATTTTTTTTAAAAATTGTGTTAAAAAAAAAAAAAATGTTTCGCGAGGCGGCCCACGGTACGGTCAGCCACACCATGTTGAGACAACTTTTCGTAGGCAGCCCCCTCTCGGCCATATTGCATAAGTATACAGGGTGATAAATTGAAATGTCACAGTACGGGGAGTTCGGAAACTAAAAGTAAGATAATGTTTTAAGGAACCAAAGCCTTGATTTTGGATAGGACGTAATACTTACTGCAATTAAAGGTTTCGCCTTGGTATTGGAAAGGGAATCGAACCAAGTACTTTGACGACGCGCTGGCCTAGTGGGTAGTGACCCTGCCTACGAAGCTAGTGGTCCTGGGTTCGAATTCCGGTAAGGGCAGATATTTGTGTGATGAGCGCGAATATTTGTTCCTGAGTCATGGATGTTTTCTATGTATTTAAGTATATATTTCTCTATATAAGTATTTATATCGTTGTCTAGTACCCATAGTACAAGCCTAGAGCTTAGTTTGGGACTATAGTGGGAGATCTTAGGTCCCGATTTCTAAGGGAACCTTGCATTTTTGAGACAAAGCAAATCCCTTGGACCAGGTGTTCCTGGGGGTGATCTGAGTTGATTTAGGCCGGGTGCCCAGTGGTACCCCCCCGCAGGTGGGCAGGGGAGGGGGGGGAAAAGTGCATCCGGCGCACCTCACTCTAAATTTAATATCTCCATACATCTAGCAAGTATATCAAGTTTGGTGTCTTTTTCTTATAATTCGAGGACGACGAATTCATTTCTGGAACAAAAATTTAACCCCCCCATACAAAAAAAAAGAGATTTTCAAAAATTAAAAAAAAACTTTATATATTTTTTTCCGACAATTTCATTTTTTCTTAAAACTATGGTGATTTGCGTCACAAAAAAAATACTACTAAATAGCCCAGTTATCTTACTATATAAAAAATATTACTTGTCATACATTATTTGTCTGAAAACGATGTTAAAAAAAAAAAAATTGTGCCGCGCGGCGGACCACGCCCAAATAGGTACACGCTGTCAGATTTAGTATAAGGGACGCATTCAATTTTAAACTTTGTTCTACATACACAAATAGGTAATAAAATAAATACGTCCTGTAATTATAAAAGAAAGGGTAAATAAATTAAAGATTACATTATAACTGAATATGGGATTATCCTATGCTATAGGTAAAACTTTTACTTTACAAGCAATCAGAATGGGTCAGTCAATGGACAAATTGGAAACGATAAGTTACTGGGTATTATTATGTTGTTAGAAACCAAGGCCTTTATTGTAAAAAAAACCGGTCGCGTGCTAGTCGGACTCGCGCACCGAGGGTTCCGTACTGCCGCACATTACATATTATTATATTCCAATTTCGAATCGAATCCACGCGACCCAACTCACAATTGAGTATATTTTAGTATTGGTGGTTTTTCTTCAGGGTTTGTCATATAATCATACCCAATTTGGTGCTTGTATATGTTTTACTGTTCTTACGAAACAGTAAAAAATTTAAAAACCTTGAAATGGAACGTGTCGTGTATGAGGGGGTACCTCTTTATTATTTTACTCTTTTTTTTTTTGTTCTAAATCTTCCTTAATACATACATAGTAGATATTATGGACCCGATGGTCTCCATTCGGAAAAGTAATCCTTAAAAGGCAAAATCTTCATTTAGGGATTTAAATAATAAAACATACCTACGAGGTCCGGTCCGAAATTTTTTAGTTAAACAAAAATTAAAGAAATATAATTAAACTTTATTTACAACTTTTCAAAGTATTGCCCTGCTACATCTATGCACTTATGCATTCGAGTAGACCAACTTTCAAAACAGGAAAAAAACCGTTCTTGCGGAAGGTCAAAAAAGTCCCCTGAATTCGTCCACTGCTTCGTCCGCAGTCGAAAATTTTCGTCCACGTAATGATTTTTTTACCGTGGGGAATAAAAAAAATAACATGGAGCCAGGTCAGGGCTATAGGGAGGGTCGGTGGTAGCCGCTCATTCCCGAAATACCAGAATTTTAAAATACCAGACTACTCTCTTTACCAGATTCCCAAATCACCAGCTTCGAAATATTAGGTAAGCATAATCAACGATACCGAAATTTAAATGTTATTTTTTGAGAATCATGTATATTGAGAATCTGGTATTTTAAAATTCTGGTACTTATTTCGGGAATGAGCGGTGGTAGCAGTTGCACTCCCGATTTGTTCAAAAAATCCATGGTACTGGCAATCGACACGGCCAAGCCAATGGTAACCGTTTTCCGATCTTCTAGTGGAATTACGGCTACAGGCCCACTTCTTCGAAAAAAAACAGCAACCATTTTTTTGTTGACGCTTCGTCCGCGAACTACTTTAGTGGGTAAATCATCTTCTTCAAAGACCCATACTGTCGATTGTTGTTTTGTAAATGGGTCTTAGCTGTATATCCAAGATTCGTCAGATGTCACAATGTAGGTCACTTGTTGTGATATGCCTCCTTCGAATTTATTTAGCATAAATTTGCACCAATCGACACGTCTATCTTTTTGCTCCGGTGTGAATGTGGTATCTATCGAGACGAAACCTTCCGAACTTTAAGGTGATCATGCAAAATGGTTGAAACTGCCTGGGATCCAACCTTCAGTTCGATCTGAATCTCTCGCTTGGTAATATTTCGAGACTTCTTGATTAGCCACTCCATCCTGATGACGTTTTCTGGAGTGACTGCCGTTGGCGGTCGCCCCGGTCTAGGATAATCTTTGACGTCGCTCCGCCCATGCTTAAATTCACGGAACCAGTAACTGACAGTGGCAAGAGATGGAGATAATGCCCTAAAAGCACTGGTTAACTTTTCATGAGAATCCTTGTAAGTTAGCCCTCGTTTATAATCGTAATATATCATAGCACGAAATTCTTCCCGCGATACCTCTATCGTTGCGAATAAAAAGTAACAGACATATTTTTCTTCTAATTTGTAAAAAAATAACTGTATGTTACTGGTCAGTGACATTACACAAAAGACTTTGTAATGAAATTTGCCTTTAAGCTGTAATAAAATGAAATCAATAGGATTAATAATACGCCGTTGACTAACTTTTTTTGGACCGGCCCTCGTACGTTAGTAACTAACCGGGAAACAAACCCAGCGGTTGACCTTTTTTGCATAATTTCTCTTAATTTTGTTCAGTTTGGAAACAGCTGCTCCAATGTTACTCATTGCTTACCACTTTACGCATCAAATACGGCAATAAAACGATGTAGGTATACTTATTCCGGAAAAGTACTTGGTTCGATTCCCTTTCCAATACCAAGGCGAAATCTTTAATTGCAGTAAGTATTACGTCCTATCCAAAATCAAGGCTTTGGTTCCTTAAAACATTATCTTACTTTTAGTTTCCGAACTCCCCGTACTGTGACATTTCAATTTATCACCCTGTATACTTATGCAATATGGCCGAGAGGGGGCTGCCTACGAAAAGTTATCTCAACATGGTGTGGCTGACCGTACCGTGGGCCGCCTCGCGATACAATTTTTTTTTAAACACAATTATTAAAAAAAATGTAAGTACCTACGTCAAGTTTATTTTTTTATATAGTAGGATATTTTTTTTCTTAGGAGAATCACCATAATTTTAAGCAAGGAGAGGATTTTTGAAAAAAAAGTGAAGTTTTTTTTTTTGTGTGGGATAGTAAAAGTTTAGTTTCAGAAAAGAATTCCTCGTCCTCGAATTATAAGAAAAAGACACCCAACTTGACATAGGTGCTAGGTGTATGCAGATATGAAGCTTAGAGTGAGGTGAGGTGAGGTGCGCCGGATGCACTCCCCCCCCCCTCCCCTGACCACCTGCGGGGGGGTACCACTGAGCACCCGGTCTAAATCAGCTCAGATCACCCCCAGGAACACATGGTCCAAGGGATTTGCTTTGTCTCAAAAATGCAAGGTTCCCTTAGAAATCGGGACCTAAGATCTCTAATAAAATAATCCCATATTCAGTTATATTGTAATTTTTAATTTATTTACCCTTTCTTTTACAATTACAGGACGTATTTATTTTATTACCTACTTGTGTATGTAGAATAAATAAAGTTTAAAATTGAATGCGTCCCTTATACTAAATCTAACAGCGTGTACCTATTTGGGCGTGGTGCGCCGCGCGGCACAAAATATTTTTTTTAACACAGTTTTCAGACAAATAATGTATGACAAGTAATTTTTTTTATATAGTACGATAACTGGGCTATTTACTAGTATTTTTTTTGTGACGCAAATCACCATACTTTTAAGAAAAAATTAAATTGTCGGAAAAAAATATATAAAGTTTTTTTTTTATTTTTGAATTTCTCTTTTTTTTTGTATGGGTGGGTAAAATTTTTATTCCAGAAATGAATTCCTCGTTCTCGAATTATAAGAAAAAGACACCAAACTTGATATACTTGCTAGATGTATGGAGATATTAAATTTAGAGTGAGGTGCGCCGGATGCACTTTTCCCCCCCCCTCCCCTGCCCACCTGCGGGGGGGTACCACTGGGCACCCGGCCTAAATCAGCTCAGATCACACCCAGGAACACCTGGTCCAAGGGATTTGCTTTGTCTCAAAAATGCAAGGTGCGGGACCTAAGATCTCCCACTACTAGGTCAATTGGTGTGAAATTGTCCCCTGATATTTATTTATTTATTTATTTATTTATTACTTTTCCGGAATAAGTATACCTACTTACATCGTTTTATTGCTGTATTTGATGCGTAAAGTGGTAAGCAATGATTAACATTGGAGCAGCTGTTTCCAAAATGAACAAAATTAAGAGAAATTATGCAAAAAAGGTCAACCGCTGGGTTTGTTTCCCGGTTAGTTACTAACGTATGAGGGCCGGTCCAAAAAAAGTTAGTCAACGGCGTATTATTAATCCTATTGATTTCATTTTATTCCAGCTTAAAGGCAAATTTCATTACAAAGTCTTTTGTGTAATGTCACTGACCAGTAACATACAGTTATTTTTTTACAAATTAGAAGAAAAATATGTCTGTTACTTTTTATTCGCAACGATGGAGGTATCGCGGGAAGAATTTCGTGCTATGATATATTACGATTATAAACGAGGGCTAACTTACAAGGATTCTCATGAAAAGTTAACCAGTGCTTTTAGGGCATTATCTCCATCTCTTGCCACTGTCAGTTACTGGTTCCGTGAATTTAAGCATGGGCGGAGCGACGTCAAAGATTATCCTAGACCGGGGCGACCGCCAACGGCAGTCACTCCAGAAAACGTCATCAGAATGGAGTGGCTAATCAAGAAATCTCGAAATATTACCAAGCGAGAGATTCAGATCGAACTGAAGGTTGGATCCCAGGCAGTTTCAACCATTTTGCATGATCACCTTAAAGTTCGGAAGGTTTCGTCTCGATAGATACCACATTCACACCGGAGCAAAAAGATAGACGTGTCGATTGGTGCAAATTTATGCTAAATAAATTCGAAGGAGGCATATCACAACAAGTGACCTACATTGTGACATCTGACGAATCTTGGATATACAGCTAAGACCCATTTACAAAACAACAATCGACAGTATGGGTCTTTGAAGAAGATGATTTACCCACTAAAGTAGTTCGCGGACGAAGCGTCAACAGAAAAATGGTTGCTGTTTTTTTTCGAAGAAGTGGGCCTGTAGCCGTAATTCCACTAGAAGATCGGAAAACGGTTACCATTGGCTTGGCCGTGTCGATTGCCAGTACCATGGATTTTTTGAACAAATCGGGAGTGCAACTGCTACCACACCCTCCCTATAGCCCTGACCTGGCTCCATGTTATTTTTTTAATTCCCCACGGTAAAAAAATCATTACGTGGACGAAAATTTTCGACGGCGGATGAAGCAGTGGACGAATTCAGGGGACTTTTTTGACCTTCCGCAAGAACGGTTTTTTTCCTGTTTTGAAAGTTGGTCTAGTCGAATGCATAAGTGCATAGATGTAGCAGGGCAATACTTTGAAAAGTTGTAAATAAAGTTTTATTATATTTCTTTAATTTTTGTTTAACTAAAAATTTTCGGACCGGACCTCGTAGGTACGTTTTATTATTTAAATCCCTAAATGAAGATTTTGCCTTTTAAGGATTACTTTTCCGAATGGAGACCAACGGGACCATAATACTATGTATGTATTAAGGAAGATTTAGAACAAAAAAAAAATGAGTAAAATAATAAAGAGGTGCCCACTCATACACGACACGTTCCATTTCAATGTTTTTAAAATGTTTGCTGTTTCGTATGAACAGTAAAACATATACGAGCGCCAAATTGGGTATGATTATATGACAAACCCTGAAGAAAAACCACCAATACTAAAATATAGTCAATTGTGAGTTGGGTCGCGTGGATTCGATTCGAAATTGGAATATAATAATACGTAATGTGCGGCAGTACGGAACCCTCGGTGTGCGAGTCCGATTAGCACGCGATCGTTTTTTTTTACAATAAAGACCTTGGTTTCTAACAACATAATAATACCCAGTAACTTATCGTTTCCAATTTGTCCATTGACTGACCCATTCTGATTGCTTGTAAAGTAAAAGTTTTACCTATAGCATAGGATAATCCCATATTCAGTTATAATGTAATTTTTAATTTATTTACCCTTTCTTTTATAATTACAGGACGTATTTATTTTATTACCTACTTGTGTATGTAGAACAAAGTTTAAAATTGAATGCGTCCCTTATACTAAATCTGACAGCGTGTACCTATTTGGGCGTGGTCCGCCGCGCGGCACAAAATATATTTTTTTAACACAGTTTTCAGACAAATAATGTATGACAAGTATTTTTTTTTATATATTAAGATAACTGGGCTATTTACTAGTATTTTTTTTGTGACGCAAATCACCATAGTTTTAAGAAAAAATAAAATTGTCGGAAAAAAATATGTAAAGATTTTTTTTTTATTTTTGAATTTCTCTTTTTTTTTGTATGGGTGGGTAAAATTTTTGTTCCAGAAATGAATTCCTCGTCCTCGAATTATAAGAAAAAGACACCAAACTTGATATACTTGCTAGATGTATGGAGATATTAAATTTAGAGTGAGGTGCGCCGGATGCACTTTTCCCCCCCCTCTCCTGCCCACCTGCGGGGGGGTACCACTGGGCACCCGGCCTAAATCAGCTCAGATCACCCCCAGGAACACCTGGTCCAAGGGATTTGCTTTGTCTCAAAAATGCAAGGTTCCCTTAGAAATCGGGACCTAAGATCTCCCACTATACCGGTGGAAAACTACATTATTCTCGAGTGAGCTCGCGGGAAATAACATTAGTTTTACATTACTCAGATAAGCATTACTATAATCTTATTAGAGTTATTCAAGGTCCTGATAAGGTGTGACTAATGCATCATTTATTTTTGTGAGTTTGTGCAGTTGACAAAATGCCACAATCCTACTAATAGGTATTATAAATGCAAAAGTATGTGTGTGTGTGTTTGTTACTCCTTCACGCTGCAACGGCTGGACGGATTTGGATGAAATTTAGAATGGAGACAGCTTGCTTATACACTGGATTAACACATAGGCACTTTTTATCCGGGAAAATTTAAAAGTTCCCGAGGGAATAACGATAATCGAAATCAAAGCGGACAAAGTCGCGGGCAGAAGCTAGTACAAAATAAACCATGAAGCTGAAACAATATAAAAGCGTCGAACGTTAACATAATGGTATGATGCAGTCGTAAAATGTTACGTCGTAGTCTGCGAGCAACTCTGGCAGAACCTTGTTACAATTTTGTAAGGTATGCATTATTCATAGCGGCGCAATGCACTCGCAACCACATAATCACACGAACTTCTTGCTGTTCAGTTCTATTCTGTAGATACAAAATTGTGCCACCAGTAATACTACTTGAGAAGGAAATCGAGTGCGACCTTTACTTCGCTAATTTGCAAACGATCGATAAGCTTAATGTGACCTTGAGCTGGACTTTACTCGGCAACTTTTGCATTGCGTGGACCGGAATAACAAAACTTTTTTTGTGTCTTCTTTAAACCCTAATGTTTAATTTTTCCAACTTTAATATCACTTGACACTGAGAAAGTTGTATTTGCTGCTTTTTTGGAAGCGCTTATACGTATATTTTGTTTGCTTTGAAAATATTAGGTATAGTTCAATACACGTGTAACCTGATCTGAACCTTCCAGAATAAAGTTAGAACTCATTCTAACTTTATTCTGGAATGTAGTGTTAATCTAAAACGAGAAAGCTTAACTAATACTTACAACGCATTACCACTTCTGCGCTAAACAGATAGCGAAAGTATGGATAAAGAAGTTCAGTATGGCAATTGACCTTTGTAACGTACCTATAATATCAGACTCCGAAAACAGAGCAATCTCGTAGCAGTGATATATTATGAAAGTTTTAAGTTTATCACTGCTGGCGACCTCGTCCGCGCGGGATTCCCGAATCAAACAATCCCGAGCCAATGTCACTCAAAACTTACATACATTTATATTAATTATGTTTTAATTACAATTGGATTAGTAAAGCCTAATTTAATTTGATACATTGTAAAATCATTTTAAGTTTTTAATCTAGGTAAATTTCCCACTGTTTTTTACACCAAATAAACGTCTTTTTTTGCTTTTTCTAAAGATCACCTCATACGAAGACAACCGCTTTATCTCTGTATTATTAAAATAGGTAAACAAGTTTTTTCCATATTTCAATAACATCTAAACACAACAATAACGAATACATACAAATCTTTATCGATGCCGGTAAGAATGAATTTATCGTAAATTCGTAAAGGTCTAATGGATAAGTATTATTTCTCACGAGATTGCAACTTAACTCCGGTTATATCTCCTCTGTTCTGGTTGTTTACCCTTGAACGTGACCAAGTTAGACGCATTGTTCTATAACAGCGACTGCCTATTATGCAATCCAAATCAAATATTGCTTGCACTTACCTATAGGACAATAATAACGAAGGCGTAGATTGGCTTAACTATTAAAAAGGAACAGTTTTGGTATTCAACATAAATAATAATTAATATGAGGGGACAATGTCACACAAATTGATCTAGTCCCAAACTAAGGTCTAGGCTTGTACTATGGGTACTAGACAACGATATAAATACTTATATAGAGAAATATATACTTAAATACGTAGAAAGCATCCATAGGCGTACCTAAGAAACTCTGGGTGGAATGGTCCACCTAGCCATAATTAGCCCTGGTGACCCGCTTATTTTACAAACCCTGACTCTGGTCATATGCCTAATAGTGCAACCAGATCATGGGCTTATTAGACACGGTCACGCTTTTCCGCTGACCATTATGAGGATTAAGTTGGTCACAACTCCAATAAGTCCACATTACCCTACAGCAGACTATAATCTCATCCTCCTCTCTCTCGCGTCAAGTTATCTTGATCATTTGGCATCGTGAGGAGGTCTGCCATGTGACCGCTTCTACTCTTACCTGTAAGAATATAATAATGAAGGCGCAGATGGGCTTCACGAGACAGAACTGAAGCGTGGCTTGCTTGCAGAAGCGCAGGAAGCCGATGGTGTACGTGGCACCAGCGAGGCAGCAGGTCCCGTTGACGCAGGACGCGCGCACGGGTCGCCCGCGCAGCTCTGACATAATGTTGCCCTCGCCGCCGAGGTACTCGTAGCAGAGGGATAGGAAGCTATAGATCACAAACGCTGAAACAAAAAGGTTACAGATTAGGGCAGTGCAGACCAATGTTGTTTTTTTTTGACGGAAAAAATAAATAAAAATATTACGTAATTATATATTCATGTTTAAATAACAATTTGTTGGAATGCCGTCTATGTGGTTCCCCTTAAAAACAAAAAACACGTGGTCAAAAACAAAAGCAAACACCGGTTAAACTTGAATTGAATAATACGAAAACTTTTTAACGTTGACGATAGATACAATCTGAACCTAAATAAGACCAAATCTATAAGCGCTGTATATGGGCAAATTTAGGCCTAATTATTCCTCCGAAATATACAGGGGACTTGGCAAGAAGATTCTCGTAGGGCATATTTCGTTTATTTGTCGCCGTAACAAATTCAGTGGCAGCAATAAATACGGGGAATTAGATACGCTGTGAATACGTGACTTTTTTTAATACTTAATACTTTATTGCAATTCATAATGTGTACCGTAAATATATGTGCATTATGAACCGTGTCGGGCACTTCATCTAATCTACTTATAATGTCATGCTACTACGCCCATTACACACATAAGGATTAGGTTATCAAACTCAGAAAAAAAATGCAGCATCCATTTTTTTTTAGTTACATCACAATCAAAACTGCAGCGGGCATCTTGGACGTACCTAGACCGATATATCTTAAAACGACCGTCCCTAGTTAGGTAGTTCTCAAGAGTTTTTAAAAACGCGAATCTAATCATAAGAAATTCCAAATGGATGAGAGTTACATACATTCATAGCAATCCCTGACGGTGAAGAAGTAGACGTAGTAGGAATCTCCATTGAAGAAGAGCAGCGAGATCCAGCTGTAGACGCCGTAGATCGGCACGATGAACAGGATGCGGACGATCCAGCGCTGTTCCGAGGGGTTCGTGTACCATCGCAGGTGCTGGTAGATCTGGAACAACATGGAACGTTTAAAAATCTAGTTCCCGCTATTTAACATGCCGACAATTTTTCGGGTGGCAGAAACAAAGAGATCTTAAGGCATTCCATGTAAGTCTTATGGGGCATTCTTGAGCACGCAAATGTGCATGGGTTTAGTCATTAAAAAAAAGTGCCATGCATAATTTACGTAGGTAACCGAGCAGAAAACCACAGTAATTATATTGAAATTGTACACTGCACTGCTGTTTTGGGCACTTAGTGTTTATTCTAATCCGTATATTTTGACCCATTGCTCTAAGGACAATCGTTTTATCCAGAGGAGCTCCCAACCCAAAAATGAGAGCAGAGGTAGCGCGATGCGGCGCGTTCCCATGGCAAAAAGCGCTTGGGTGGCACAGGCGATTTTTGTATGGAAAGGCGTTGCACCGCGTCGCCTCCATTCTAAATGTTTACATATGCTGCTTTATAGGGACATAAAAATAAGCCACATAGATAATGCCAGTCGATGCCGACTAACAACTTGTAGCTCGGGATTTTTTAACTCAAGAGTAATAGCTAGGATTAGAAAAAGCATATGCTTGAGGACGGTCGCTAAACTACAGAGCAAAACCATTTAACGTACATAAATCTATCACTGTGCTATGATCTTAGGTACGTGGCAAAATAATGTACAAGCCCCAAAGTTCGGGTGATATCATATTATTTCAGCCTTCCGCCCTCAATTCGGCTGTAAGTTTATCAACCTTTGCTCTACGGGGAGCTATTAGTGAAACAAAGAAGTAATATTTAGAACAGCATCGTGACGTCATCACGTCTGTATAGCTAGCATAGTATACCTAGGTTTTTCTGTCTCCCATGTATGTACATTCGACGTCTTAAGTGATTATTTTTAACCTTGTCACTTTAACGGAATGTTAACTGCCGCATATAATTATTTAACGAGTGAAAGCGACAAGATTCAAACAAAAGCGATGATACTACCTACAGATTTAGTGAATTATCATATGATATCGTATTTCGACGATGACGTTGGATAAGTTCGTACTCGCTTTTTTAATTCTGGGGTCCTAGTGAAAAAGGGTGTAAGTATTCTAAAAATCAAGTGAAAAAGGGTTTAAGTCTAGTATACTCCGGACATGTATATACCCTTTTTTATTAAGAGTTAAGTCGACTAGGACCCCAGAATTACCCTATCGATGGATACTGAAGTCGACTGAGAAACTGTAGTGACATTGACTATACTCTAATCTTGGGTGTTGCGAAGACGACCGTAGTGTTGATTTTAGCGTGGCTATATCCCAAAGAACTGTAACAGCATGCGTATCAAGTTACATCAGCTCAACTGTATCAATAATGAGGTATAAGTTTAATTTTGCTTTGATACCAAAAATGAGTAAAGAAAGATAAAGATAAATTTATAAGTTAACCGTCCATGAGTTACCATTTTATTAAGATGACAGAATTAATTTAAGATCGTTACGTTTTGCCTTTCGGCGTACAAATTAAAGTTGGTAAAAATTAATATAGTTATTGGACAAGAATTGAATTAAGACCTTCATAACATAACATAAGACATGAGTTATTATAATAACATTAATAACGCCAGTCTTAGTTTTACAGTACGAATAATAAAAGTATTTTTAGGAAAAACTATCGGATCCTAAACCAATGTTTTTAAAATGAACTTTCATATGGTAAAAAACACGGGAAGTTTCATAATTTCGCAGAAGTAATTACTACCTACTTAAGTTATTCGTTCTGAGCTATCAGGAAGCAATTACATGATTGACTTTGTGACGGAGAAGCGATGAACTAATTAGATGGAACTGAAGCAATATAATAATTAGGTTAGCCATTAGCCTAATAACGCAGGTTCAGTGGTTCAAGTTAATTTATAGGTCGGCCAACTCAGGTCAGAGTTTACCTAGATTCATAACTGGTGAACTCAATTTTACCGAAGATGAAAGATTTTAAAACTTCAAGATCTCGCGTGTAGAGTATAGGATAGGTTAACGGTTTCAAAAAACTGTAATCGGGCAAATGGAATTATTATAGCATATGAATTTCGGGCAAACAATAGATAAGTAACCCTTTATTCCAAATTGTATCAGCCCACCTCGCTCTTATTCCTCGTAATCATATTGTTGACGTCGTTATAAGTCTTAATCACTTAACATTAAGAACCACCATAACGTTAACAGTTTGATTATGACATAAGCGGATAGGCTAAATCTAAGTAAAATAAAGGCGTTTCAAAATATGTGATAGTTTAGGGTTACCATAACTACACTAGTGATAGAGACGGGTCGTGTGTTAATATGGCCAATCATTGCTGAGATATTGATGCTGGAGACCGTATTTTCAGAATCTGCTATAAGTAGATAGTTCAGTATTTGAAATCTACCAAAAATTTTGAGAGCGAAGTATTTCTGTGTGTAAACTGCACCACTAAGCGTAGGTAATCTTTCCCGAGTTGCAGTAATAAAAGGCAATTTTATACTACTAGCCGTTCTATTAACGTAATTGAATTTGTTCGCAAGCGTCTATTTGGACCGATAAAACTACAGAACAGCAATAGTAAGTACGTGGACTGAAGTCAACTTACTTACTACGACATACAGCACGTATGTCGTAACTCCTCGAGATAAGACAGTTGCGTCGGCTAAATTTTGGTATACGACCCGAAGATCGAAATTTACAACGTCCCTCGAGCATTACCAACGGCGAATAAAAACTTTGGTACAAGATGGTTACTCTGTAAGGGAATATGTCGTCGACTAACACACTGAAGACTTGACGAGCTTAAATTAGTAAACGCGTAGCAACAACCACATTCGCCCCACCCTGTACCAAAGTTGTAGATACTGTGAAGGTTGAAGACCTTCATGTCACCTCTATGGCAGGATATTTTAAAATATAAACGACTGAAAATAACATTTAGACGCCATGGACTTGTACGGCAGAACAGTTGAACATTTTAATAAATAAACCACCACTAGAATATTCTAAATAAATGTAATAAGATATTTCAAAGTTTAATTTGATAGCACCCAGCCGCTCCCCATGTACAATTAATTACCTTTGCGTCATGCTTAAGAATTGAGAACCGACGCTTAAATCGCGTAGCTGTCAATAAAATTGCATAAAAATTTAGCTCCGGACCATCACGTTTCTCGCGCCTAGATCAAGTCTGTATTCTACGATTTTTGAATATGTTGTAGTTATTAAGAAAATCTAGTTTTTTACAACATCTACAACATATGGAAAAATCGTAAAAATCGAACTAGGTTTAAGGGGAGCGAAACTTTATCGAAATTTGTATGGAAAATTTCAGCTTCGCAAGCCTCTTAAGGGGAATGGATAAAGCCATGATTGTCGATAATTATCGTCATTCGAGCGAATACCCACAGACTTCCCAAGTCCCAGATCTGCCATGTTATTCTTTTAAGGACTCGCCTTTCAACGGAGGAATTTTTAACCGGTGAATTTAAGTTGTCCGTCGTACCAAGAACATTTTAGGGCTCGTACTATCTATTAAAGGTAGTTCAAGCGCTCGTATGACGTCGCTCACTCGATCGACCGATCGACAAGTTACCGTTTTTAAGAGAATAACACCAAAGTTCCAGTGGGTTAACGAGGTAAGATAGATCTCATTTTAATTCAATTATTAGTTTGTTTACAAGACTTTGCGGCGAACGTTCTTGGTCAGCCCACATAGCGTGTGCACGTCATAAAGATTTCCGTACGCTGACCACTTTCAAGCCACATTATTACCACAAATAGGTGGACTTTATTCGCATGTATTTAACAGACATTCTTTTAAAAAGTTTTAAGGAAGAATGTATCAGTAACCAGCTACTGTTGCCCGCGCCTCTATCCGCGTAAAAGTCGTTTATAAAAACTACCCTAATGTCCTTCCTCGGGGTTCAAGGTAAAGCCATGATAGCGTAACAAACAGAAAAAGAGAATTCGCACCTTCGGTAGGACAATGCCCAAGAGCCCGAAGGTGCGATATAGAAGGACGGAGTAACTTTCATAAAATGTTTCATAATTTTCTAATTCTTATTAATGGGGTATTTATAGACAAGTATGAATATTAGAAAAGTATGTCCATGGATATCACACGCGAGGACAAATTATTCGGTAAAAGAGTATTTCCTCTTGTGGACTAGACTTCCTAATGCTATAAAATCAACGCAAAAGTGAGTTCGTTGTGTTTCATACGTAACTACATGACATGACTTAGTCACGAGTAAAATCAGGTAATTTTTAAAACGTGTTACTAAACTCGTTGTCAGTACTAGTAACAAAAATCAAAAATAAAGAAATGATTCCACAAAATCATTGGGATGGTATTTCATTATATCATTAGCCAATTTATAAAGGTCATCTATAACACAACGTGGAACCGGTCGCGCAATCAATATATAGATTCTCTTTCAAGGTTAGTGAGCAACAAAAAAGGCTTTAGTGGTCGCGTACACTATACCTGTTTAAAACTGCGGACTATTTTTAGTTCCTTACCTGGACGGTTTATGTTTTTGGGTGTACCCTATACATATTTAAAAAACTGCCTAAAATTATTTATCCCCTTTCTTTGTGATATCCTGAAGGCTAATTTGAAGTTTTAAATTTGGAAATAACAACTGTAGTGTTGAAAACACTTTCTTATAATCACGTTAAAGTTACTTTCGTAGTCCTACTGGAATACATTTCCCGGCCAAGTCACAATGCAATTATGTTTTTTTACAGCAATGTTACAAAAAGAAATCATAAACATTATTATTAACTGACCATGACGTATGCATCCGTTAATAAACATCGGCTGAATCACCCACGCACGTTATACCCCATCAGTCCCATCACCCATCATAGACACGGAACCACATCCATAAACAGAATGAACATACTTGTGTGAGTATGGTGCCAGTGACGCAAGCCAGAGCGTCCGAAACCTATGCACCATTATTTGTAGCCGACAATGCAAATCCTATATTTTGCCAAATGTTCACCTTGGATTAGTGTTTGATAAGGTCGCGCGTAACACGATTTCACACACGACCGCGCTAGACTAGATTTGTGAGCTCATCAAAAGTTTTAATTAAAAGCGTCACATCGTATTAATTCTTATATAAATCATTCAACTAATCTATTTCAGGGTTAGCTGGAAGATATCGCATTTTGGAATAAGTTCGCCTTTGTACCTACATGAGTTTTATACTAATATTGTAATATTTATATTTTTTTGCAATAAAGAGTTTACATACATACATACATTATGGTAGTAGAAAACAAAACCAAGCATAGACACCATTGCGTATTACACCAACACTCAAGAATTTCAGATAGGGAAAGTTTCAGCGAAAGTGGTACCTAGATCTGATATGGAATTAATTTATGTTGGATTCCCTAGTGACCCTCACGTCAAGAATTATAGACAAGGTTCCATGGTCGCCACATATCGGAGAAAGTTCGGACACGAGCGCAAATATTTGGAGGTGCCTCTGACGTCAGACCTCTTGGACTACGCCCTAACTAAGTCAACAATTCTTATCGTTACGAAACAAAACAGCTAGAAACAGTAAGCGCTCTAAAAATCGTTTTGGGAAGGTACTTATGTAAAGTGAACGGCCCCAATTTATATCTAGTGGAAAACTTTTGACTAGGTACAACTCTGCAAGAGCAGAGACATTTGAACAATAATGATAAGTATGATAACAAACGCAGTCTTCGTAGGTAGTACATGGTAGCTAATGATTCGGTCCAAGACCTTCAGAATGATCAAGGATCTAAACTATCATTATTCAAAGAGCCTGCAAACATATTAGGTAAACATGCACTATCTACAGGTAAACACGGCGCACTCGAACAGCGCGCCACTAACGATAACAGCACATTGATAAAGCCACAAAAGAATTGCAAATGGTGTAACTTTCTTATGTATTAACATAAAACATAACGACTTTGTGACGATACTCAGTAGAAACCATATTGTCGCTTGAATAAAATACGAAAAAGTAACTTAATTATGTGTATGACGCAATGACAAGCATAGGTTAACTTATATCGTTTAAGTAGACTATTCGTTATAATTAAACTTGGAAGATAATTAACAGTAGGTACTACCATTTCCTTGAAAATCATCGCCTCCTCGGCTGTGTCACTATCACACTCGTACTCGCATGTAACAGTATATTCGTCTCTAGTTTCTGGAAACATGTAAAAGCGATAACTTTACGGTTTACCGTTAAGTACACGTCTGCACGAGGTGGACCCCGACGAGAGGGTTCGCGGAAAACAACTAGATGCAAGTAGCACAGGACTGATCATGAGCTTTGAGTAAGGCCTATCACTGGACAGCACTTGACAGCAGTGGTTTCGTTTCGTCTGATATGATAATGACGATGATCGGGTTTCAAATAACCATCTTCCTCACCTCAACAATAAATTCGCTGTTATGCTGCTCATGCCAAATAGTCTGGGAATACATACCCTCGTAAGGCCCAACGTCGTAAATGCAGGACATTTGTCAAAGTGTCTTTTGACTTTAGTTGACTGACATAAGATAATTTTTCGAACTAACGAAATTTGACGTGGACCTTACGAGTATAGGTTCTCATATTGATAAAATTTCAAAACAAATCCTAGTCTACTGACACTGAGGCAATGAGAGAATCTTATATTGATGAATTGCATAACTGATTTGGCATAATTGTAATGTTGTTCCTTGGAAAATAAGGAGTGTAGTGCAGTCACGAAGTAACTCGGTTACTTCGGGGCCACAAATAGAAAAGTGAACTTCTACGACCGTATTCCATTGCAATGAAGCTGTTTTGAGTTTACAATTAGAACGTTATCCTATTCTATATTACATGCTTCTGTGCACGAAGTTGCCCTATGTACGAGGGCTGCCTTTTAAGTTGTGTCGTTTGGAAAAACTAAAGACAATTTAAGTGTTAAATGGTATTTATTGTTTTTCAAAGTAATCACCGTGACATGTAATACACTTTTTCATTCGATCGAACCAGTTTTCGAAACACTTATTCCAGTCCGAAGTCGGGGTCTCCAAAATGGCCGTTTTGTATGCCTCAACGGCTTCTTCAGGCGTCTGGTACCGTTGACCACGAAGTCGTTGCTTGATTTTTGGAAAAGTAAAACAATCGTTAGGGCTTAAGTCTGGACTGTACGGCGGGTGTTCCAGAATTTCGACGTTTTGCTCTTTTAAAAACGCAATTGTTTGCCGGGCGGTGTGCGAGCTCGCATTATCGTGGTGCAGTCTTATACGACGTCTTGGGTTATTTTTTCGAAACTCGCCGATGACTTCTGGTAAACAGACAGTGGTATACCAGTCAGCATTAACCGTTTTACGATCCTCGAGCACGATGGTGGCAACGTGGCCACTTTTCGCCACAAACGTGGCGACCATTTTTTTCGAAGTGCTCCGTGAGCGTATTACTTTGGTTGGTTTTGGCTCATCTTGGAACACCCAAACAGTCGACTGCTGTTTAGAATCGGGATCGTAGGCATATATCCAAGATTCGTCACCACTGATAATGTCGTAAACATGTTTCGAGTTTCCTCGGTTGAATTGCCGCAGAGTTTTGCGACACCATCGAACGCGAGCCGTTTTTCGGTCTTCACTGAGTAAATGTGGTATCCAGCGTGAGATCAACTTTTTTACGCCTAAGTGATCATGCAAAATACTGTGAACACTGGTCCCTGAAATACTTAAGGAAACTTCTATCTCACGGTGTGTCGCATGGCGATCGTCGACGATCAGTTGCCGTACAGCATCAATGTTCTCCTGGGTTACGGCTGTTTTTGGTCGACCTTCACGATGTCTATCACCAAGACTAGAGCAACCACGTTGAAATTCTAAATACCAGCGTTCCACAGTCCGGAGACATGGTGCTTTATCATTGAAAACCGTAGTCAACTCTTCGAAGCACTGAAGTCGCGTTAAGCCCCTTTTGAAGTTGTAAAAAATTATCGCACGTAAATTTTCCTTCGAAATTTCCATTTTCACAACTGACTTGTCAACTTTGAACGAACGCTGTACTAAAACAGTTGGGCCGATTTCGAGTCATTCTTTTGTTTTCGAATTCTAAATTCAAATATTTTAAGATGACACTAGTTCTTTTTTATGCAATCACGGGAGGTTTGCAAACGACAGAACTTAAAAGGCAGCCCTCGTATGTAGGATAATGGGTTCTACTCATCATAGCAAATGAAGAAAATGAAAAAATATATAGGTACTATAATGAAATGTCAAAGTGCCGTTATGATTCAAAAGTGTCAAACAAATTGTTATATAATATCACTGTGACACCGTTGTGTGGTGACTCAGGGTTATATTGGGCTGATAGTACCTGCTTAAATAAGGAATACAGAATCAGTAAATAAACACTGTACAGCGAGCAGTAAACGGTAACAGAAGAAGTGGGATCATGCTTTCTAGACACAGTAATTAATCAGCAAATGTGAAAACAAATAACAAAAACTGCCACCGAGCAATCAAGTCCGCGAAGCCGGAATCAACCGGACGCCTCAGATACCTATGAATTAATTTCAATACATTTACTTCCTTAACCATTACACAACTTCGCGGAATTACCATAATTTTTAACAGAATGCATGTCAACATCTGCATTATGAATTACTAATCAAAATCACTTTTAAATTGGTAGGTAGGTACACCTACAGGGTGTTGGGTAGTTGAGTACAAGGACTTTCAAGGATGACAGAGAGAGTCATATTAAACTGTAGGTAGGTATTATCAACATCATCAGGCCATGACACACGAGTGACAAATGATACTGTAAGTTGCGAGTGCAAGAAGCTGGGACTTACTTGTTGGCAAGTAATAAAGAGCGCGGTCCACACGAATATGCCCGCGATGACCTGCGCCGACTGCGTCTGCAGGAACACCGGCTGCTGCAGCGGATTGAGGAGGCTGTGGGCCTCGTCCATTATTGGTTGAGCTGAGATGTTGATGGTCTCAGTCGAACTCATTCTGGAAAAAAACGTATTATTTTACGGATCGTATCAAAACAATAGTCGAAAAATAAATTTAAGTGTTCATTGTTTACAGTTTTTAATGGTTTTGACGCTTTGTGTCAGATTGACGAAATGCCAGATTCGCAGTATGCCAGATTCTTACAATGCCATATTCGCACAATGCCAGGCCAGAGTCGCACAATGCCAGATTCGCAAAATGCCAGATCCTTTTGGAGAGCTTATTTGGAGAGCAGGTATTTATCTTGAAAAGTAGGCTATACATACATACATTATATACTGTGACTGTTATGTAAAAAATAAATCTGGCATTGTGCGAATCTGGCACTATGAAACTGGCATTGTGCGAATCTGGCATTGTTCGAATATGGTATTGATGAATATGGCATTCTTCTATACCTGTCGGAAAACAAACTGGTGCACTGGGTCATTAAACCCCGAGGCGGGTTTAAATGTAGAGATGTGCGCGTGCAATCCGTGGCATGGATGAAGTTAAGCCCTTTTTTCGTTTTTTTTACCAGTTATTTACATTATTATAATATTTTTTGTACGGATATTAAAATTGATTCACATTTATGACCAGTGCAACAGTTTGTTTTGCGGCAGGTATAATTTAGGAATCTGGCATTTTAAGAATTTGGCATCCTACAGCGAATCTGGGAAACTGGCATTTTGAGAATCTGTCATTCTGCAAATCTGGCATGAAGTTGACCTCAAACTTTGAAACGGATTTTTTTTAGACGTCCGATGAAATCGCTAGGCGTTGGTCAATTAAATATAAAAAAGAGCATTTCCAAAGAGACACAGCAGTCTCGACATATTATCGCATTGAGTTCCGCGCGCAACGCCTTTCTGTTACTCTCAACACTCGCGCTGAAAACTTAACATTTAAAATTTAGGGAAGGTTGTAACACCCGTTTTTTTGCTTAGTTTTTTTTCTTATAGCAACACTACTACTGGTGGGCTTCTGCACCAAAATCAAGGATCGAGTACACATAGTTCTGTCCTTTTCCCTCGCTTTGGTTACGAACGGAGAAAGAGTGAGACGGAGTCAATCAATACTTCAGTCAAGCGTGAGCGTGCGTTACGTTTCACTGCTGCGCTCCTGCGCTTTGATCTATGGACTAAGACTCGGATCATTCGATAATTTTCGGCATGTAAGATTATATTGTTTCAGGATTCATGGAATATCTTTAGGACTATCTTGTGGATTGTTTTAGATTAGTTTTGATTTCTAAATTGTTAAAACAGTGAACGAGTGTTGCCGTCTAAGAGTGAAACGAGTTCGCGACCATAATGACGTAGAGGGATTGCCACATCATCTAGGTTCGCTCTATTCTCTTTGATTCAGATTTCGCTTGTGGGAAGGGCAGCATTGTCTTCTTCATATATAATTTAATAACCTTTACAAATGGATAATTAGCGGTGAGTTGCGGTGTTTATTCGATGCTTCCTTTCATCGTGCCCATGTGGAATTTGTTTTTATGTCCATTTAACTTTTGTTTCAGGCAGTTTATACGATGACAATTTCATGCATCGTGGCAGTACTCATATCTGTGTGCCGGTTAAACAAATAGGCGACAAATGCCCATCAACTACATGATATTACTAATACAATAAACCGTAAGTAATACTCGCCTCCCACGCTGTTAAAGGTGTATTTCTTTCTTGATTTGTCGATTCACGTGAACTCTTTTGTTGTAGCATCATGCAGCTTTCTGTATCCCAAGCGCTGACTCCTGCCTTGTAAAACAGGGTCATTAGGCGATATACGTGCCTGTTTAAGGTGAGTATCGTGAGAGACCACGCTCCCGTCGGCAAGCACTACCGTCCCAACCAAATTCTAATAAGCTACGTTTTCTTTCAGCCAGTGCCACGTTTTATGGAGGCACTGCGTGTATGCCGGCCTCAACTAGCCTCATGATATAAGGCTACATAAAACCCACTTTGTGGTGAGTACTATATTTACCTCATGGCTAGGGCCGATAGGTTAGCTTTCAATTAAGGCTTCTTTTATTAATAACTGCAATTCTTGTTGTAGGGTTTTTATTGCTAGGCGTAGCCTTAACCCCGGATACCGTGAAGGGCGCTTCGTGTTGGACCGCATGGGCGGGACCTCCGTGCCACGTGTTGCAACCCTCTTCGCATATCTCTGGGACATCAAGTCTTCGCTTGCCACTTAACTTCACCTTACACACACTTGACCACATGCGTACTTCACCCTAGATAAGTGATGTTTCTATTTCTGTAGTCAGTAACCCGATGGGACTTAATATTAAGATGGAGCTACTGTTACTCCTAGAGGCTTTATCTGTGTGTATGGAAGGATACCAATAAACCAAGGAGAACCACCCTTTTTGTTTTACTTATAACAAGAAACCATCCCTGTTTGTAGTAAGGTTACCCAGTGCGCCTTTTTACTTTTATAAATTCGAGGTGACTTACTCTCAGGCCCATGAAACCCTCTGGCCCTCTCAACGTCTCATGCCTGCCGATTGAGGATGTTTCAGTGGCGTACCCAACGTATGGCCTGAAGGAATGGTTTCTTTGTTTAAGTATTCTTTAAATGTGAATTTAATGCTTTATCTCGTATCTTTTGTCTGTCTTAACAGTGTTAATAGGGTATTAATAGTTATTAAATTCCTTTATACTCTTATATATAAGGAATAACTAGCCTTTTTCATAACTTCTTATGTTCTGACTGTATCAATGAGATGAAAGCACATAATATTTATTGGTGGTGTTCTCGTGTAAAACACTTTAACTTTATTTAACCTGTTACTGTTTTGATTGTGTAACAGAACAGTGGTTTGTTTGTTTCTTAAAATGTGTGTTGTGTGCATCTTCTATTGCTAATAAGCACGTAGCATACTGCACTATTGCAAGGCTTGATTTGTTCCATTTTACTGTTTATATAATTGACCATGGACCTGAATGTAAAGGTTGAATACCTCACTAAGGAGGAACTGGCACATGAACTGACTGCTTTACACATACCCTTTGACACTAAACATAGCTGTGATAATTTAAGAAAATTATTTCGACAGACTCGTGCTCTTGTAAGACGTGGCAGCCTTAAGCCTGCGTCTGATATGAAGGAAGTTGATTCACAAACAGAGGTCGAGGCCTGCAGAGTGAAGGTGAATGAGTTGCAGTCGGAGGTTATGCAGGGCAGTGAGTTTTCCAAGTCGCAGCAGGACAGGTTAGTGGGCAGATGTAACTACTATTTGGACCGTCTATCGCGTGTGTCAAATTTTGAGACTGAGGTTAACAAACTTAAAGGGGCCCTTGTCAGTTGTTTGTCTGTCTTAAATCCACTGTCAGAGTCTTCCGAGTCAGATGATGAGGAATTTCAGGTTCCGTCTGAATCAGTTGCTAAAGTGGTGTGTCACTCTGAACCTCGGCATAACTTGTCGAGTCTTAATTTAAAGTATAAAGGGGATACTTGCGTCCGTGCTTTTACAACGCGACTGGAGGAACTTAGGCTCTCTCGAGAGATACCGGAACGCGTTGTTTTTAATGGATTTCCTGACATTGTTGAGGGTCCCGCGTTATTTTGGTACCGAGCAAATAAAGATAGCTTCAAATCGTACTCGCAGCTTCTCGCGGCTTTGAAAGCAGACTTTGACATTCCGGACTTTGACTTTAAGTTGCTTCGCGAGATAAGGTCTCGTACACAAGCGCGAAATGAATCGATAGTGGTTTACCTGTCAATTATGGGTGGTTTGATCTCGTGTTTGAGTTCACCTATATCTGAGGCAGAAAAATTAGATATAATTGTCAGAAATATTCGTCCTGAATATAGTCGCGAGCTTGCGTTAATAGACGTCACGTCAGTGCAGCAACTTAAAGCGTTATGCATGAAGCTTGAATTAGCCAATTCGCGCGCGGGTGATTTTGTCGAACCGTCTACGTCGCGTAGCTCTTTAGCTCCAGACATGCAGTGTCAACCAACTAATAGCCGTTCGATTCGAAAAGAGGACGTAGCCTCCGCAGCTGCTAAGCCTAAAATTTTAAAATCATTTCGTTGCTTCCGCTGTGATGGAGCGCACAAAACTAGTCGTTGTCCTAAATCGCGTAACATTGTCTGTTTTAAGTGTGGAGAAAAAGATGTTAAGAGTACAAATTGTCCAAACTGTGGAAAGACTATTCCGAAGTCAAAAAACTAGTTAGGCCAGTCTCACGGGTTCCTTTGGTGCGTAGTTCTAACCCGCCCGTGGAGACTTACTTTGTGCCACCTGTCAATGACCACCGCCCCTACTTAACGGTTCAGGTATTTAACGTTAACGTTTGTGGTTTGCTGGATTGCGGTGCGTCTTGTTCTATTTTAGGTGACAACGCACATTTAAAGTTTTTAAATTTAAATATAATAATGCACGAATTTGATCAACCTCGCCGATTAAGGGTTGCTAATGGAGAGGATTATGTTTGTCGGTACTATATGAACATTCCAATTCAATATAATAATGAGGTGCAGCTCTTGTTGTTTCACATTCAACCAGAAATATTGCTACCGATTCATTTTGGTATCAACTTTTGGAAAGCTTTTAATTTATCACCGGATATCTTAGCTTGTCTGCCTAGTAACGTGTCATCCGTCGTAAATGGACAACCAAATATTGTCGAGGAGGGACTTCGACATTATGACTCGCTGAGTCCTATACAAAAGCAAAGTATGGACAAAGTCAAGTCACTCTTCGACTCTATTAATACCGATAAGGTAGGCTTGGGTCGTACGTCGTTAATCCAACACGAGATATCCACGGGTGACGCTGCCCCTATTAAGCAGAAGTACTATCGTCTGAGTCCGGAAAAGTTAAGGTTGCTTGATGCCGAACTTGATAAAATGCTAAAGAATAATGTGGTTGAGCCTTCCGCATCTCCATGGAATTCTCCTGTGACTATGGTACCTAAGTCGAATGGTGAAATGCGCTTATGTTTAGATAGCCGTCGCCTTAACGCTGTATCAAAAACGGACGCGTATCCTCTCCCTTACATTAATTACATCATTGATAATTTACGTGATGCCAAGTATTTAACCTCTTTGGATCTCAGTGCTGCTTACCATCAAATACCTCTTCATCCAGACTCGAAGGAAAAGACCGCTTTTACTGTTCCGCGACGCGGACTTTTTCATTATAACGTTATGTGTTTCGGTTTGGTCGGTGCGTCTGCTACCATGCAGCGATTGATGGACAGCCTGTTCTCGGCGGAGTTTGATAATAAGGTCTTTGCTTATGTCGATGACATCGTCATCTGTACGTCTTCTTTTGACGAGCACGTACAAATACTTAAACGTGTCTTTGAAAAGTTGAAGCATGCTAATCTGACGATCAACATGAAGAAATCTCAGTTCTGCCGGAGTGAGTTGAAGTACTTGGGTTATGTCGTCGATCGTTTCGGTTTGAGAACGGACCCATCTAAGGTTGACGTTATTATGAATTTTCCTACTCCTAAGGACCCGAAGGAACTGAAACGATTCTTGGGTATGGCTGGTTGGTACCGACGTTTCATTGAAAACTTTTCTCAGGTAGCTCGTCCACTAACCCGCCTTACAAGTAAGAAGGTTGCTTTCGTATGGTCGAATGAAGCTAATGAGTCTTTTAACACTTTGAAGTCTGCTCTTATATCCGCACCTATCTTAAAGTGTCCTGATTTCAGTAAACCTTTCTATATTCATACGGACGCAAGTTCGTTTGCTATTGGTGGAATTTTGGCACAGCGCGAAGCCGATGTAGACCATCCTATCGCGTACTGCAGCAGAACCCTGAGCGCGCAAGAGGTTAACTATACGGCGACGGAGCGAGAGCTCCTGGCGGTGATTTACGCTCTCGAGCAATACCGTGCCTATGTAGAAGGTTCCAGGTGCTATATAGTTACTGATCATGCTTCGCTTCAGTGGTTCTACAAATTAAAAAATCCGATGGGAAGGCTAAATCGGTGGGCGTGTCGCTTAAGCCAGTTCGATTTTGAAATTATACATAGAAAGGGGAAGGAACACGTTTTACCAGACACTTTATCTCGAATCAAGGTGGACTCTATATCATTTGACCCTCAGGTAATTCAAGATCCTTGGTATACAAAACTTTTAAAGGATTGTAGCGATAATCCACGTTTATTTCCCAACTTCACGGTAAAGGATGGCAAGTTATTTCGTTTATCTAAAAATAAATACAATTTAACGTCCCAGTTTGAATGGAAGTTGGTCGTGCCTGCGGATCATCGCGATGAAATCTTAACGAAGTATCACGACGACCCGGTCTCTGGACACTTTGGAGTGGCTAAAACTCATAAACGTATTAGTGCTGTATATTTTTGGCCAAACCTCTACCGCGACGTTGAGAAGTACGTCGGGGCCTGCGAGGTTTGCAAATGTTATAAACCTAGTAACGTTGCCAGGGCCGGTCTGATGGGCAATCCACGCGTGGTCACGCGTCCATGGGAAGCCATTTCTTGTGACATTATGGGGCCGTTTCCACCCTCATACGCAAGGAATCAGTACCTCTTTGTATGTTCTGATTACTTTAGTAAGTACGCTCTTTTGTTTCCTTTGCGTAGTGTAACGGCAAAAGCCATAGTTAAATGTTTGGAGAAGGGTGTCTTCCTACTACATGGCGTGTGTAAATTTATATACGTAGACAACGGACCTCAGTTTATTTCGAAGGAGTTCAGGGATTTGCTCTCTAATTATGGTGTCCCTAACATCTTCTACAACCCTCGTTATCATCCTCAGACCAACCAAACGGAGCGTGTCAACCGCGACATAGTACGAGCCATTGCATCCTACGTGCGTTCGGATCATCGTAAATGGGATCAGAACATTCCTGAGATACAATGTGCTCTTAATACTGCAGTTCACGAAGGTACAAAGTTCACGCCGTTTTACTTGACTCATGGTAGAGAAATGATAACGGAAGGTTCCCTTTACCATATCGAGGAGCCGGTAGATTCCCCAACGGTTAAGATAAATGTAGAACCGTTTTCTTCTAAACTTCCTAAGCTGAACGATATATATAAATCGGTTCAAGGTCATTTAAAAAAGGCTTATAATCATAATGTGAAGTATTATAATTTACGGAAACGAGCAATTCAATTTGAGGAGGGCCAAATTATTTATAAGCGTTGTTTTCCTCTGTCGAACGCTTCTAAATACTTTAGTGCTAAACTTTCTCCCAAATATGAAAAATGTTTTATTGATAAAAAACATTCACCGTTGGTTTATTCGTTAAAGTCTCTTAACGGTAAACCCTTAGGACGTTTTCACATCAAGGATTTGCTAGATCGCGGAGGTTCTGAACCTCCAGGGGTACAACCCTTAAATTAATAAAGATTTGCTAGGTTAGGATGAGTCCATGGTAGATTCTATGAGCTAGGGGACTCAATTATAATATTAATGCTTAAGTTTGGTGTTAGGCATAGTTGTTAGGTATAGTAAATTTATGTTTATTTGTTAGGTATGTGTTTTTTGTACTATGTACGGAACGCATAGGATGTCTGGACTTGCTGAGATTTTTGGCGTTGGTAGAATATTTGTCCCGACCGTTGGCTCTTTAAGGTATGATTTACTGGTTTGTTTGGTATATTTCGTCCGGACTGCAGGTGTTTTATTGAAGGGAAAAGATTTGTCCTGACTGTTGGCTCTTTTAAAGGATTGGATTACTGGAATGAAAGCATATTGAAGTAGAGTGAGGTAGGCTAAGTTTTAATTTTAAGTAACGAAGGATGCGCATCCATTTAATTTTAGTTGTGCTGTCATGTTTTGTCCGTAGTAGGGCATAGTGTTTTATTTTTTTTATTAGTTTTAGGGTTTCTTCCGATTACGCCATAGGCGCAATCTGTTCGAGATAAAACTATTTTAAAAGGTTTTATCTATTCTTAGTAGAGTTGTTGTGAAAAGGACATTCTGGTGGTATACAGAGTGCGTCCTCTTTTCCATTGTTCTAATCTCTTTATACTGGTTTCAGTTGAGATTTTCTTTTACAAGTTAAGGTTGAAATTCGTGTGTTATAGTTTCAACACTTGGTTCTAATTAGTATCACTTATGTGTTTACTTGATTAATAGGATTTCTGCCACAGTTCTTATAAGTGGTAGTTTAATCAATACAATTAAGCCGTTTAAGAGGTTGGTAGTGTGTCACACCCCTCATTGTAGTTTCAGTTCTTTGTGTAGAGCTGTATAATTCTCGCGGATGTTTCTCTCAGTTGAGGTTGATGTGTACGTAAAGAACACTAACTTTAGTACATACTCAATTTAGTTTAGGATCAAGAGCGTTTGTTTGGAAATAGAGCCAACAAACTCTGATTTAGGTTTAGAGCGTTTGGTTGGAGGCAGAGCCAACAAACACTAGGAAAGTAGTTTATAAGTTTACTTTAGCAAGTAGTTTATGCGTAGTAGGTCTGAGACGGGCAACCACGTTTGCCGTTAGTGGACCCGGATCGGGCCTATGATTTATCTGGCTTCCCCTTTATGGCGAAGACCATTGGAGTTAGACTTGTTCGCTTTGGTAGAGCATTTTGTGATTTTATGTTATATTTCAGACGTCTTCCCCTGCTGGCGAAGGCGACCCCTCCCTTGAATATTTTCGTTCTCTTGATGGTGTAGAATAATTTTATTTCAGAAGCTTGCAATTCTGAAATAAAATTATTTCCCCAACTAAGCCGGTACTGTAACACCCGTTTTTTTGCTTAGTTTTTTTTCTTATAGCAACACTACTACTGGTGGGCTTCTGCACCAAAATCAAGGATCGAGTACACATAGTTCTGTCCTTTTCCCTCGCTTTGGTTACGAACGGAGAAAGAGTGAGACGGAGTCAATCAATACTTCAGTCAAGCGTGAGCGTGCGTTACGTTTCACTGCTGCGCTCCTGCGCTTTGATCTATGGACTAAGACTCGGATCATTCGATAATTTTCGGCATGTAAGATTATATTGTTTCAGGATTCATGGAATATCTTTAGGACTATCTTGTGGATTGTTTTAGATTAGTTTTGATTTCTAAATTGTTAAAACAGTGAACGAGTGTTGCCGTCTAAGAGTGAAACGAGTTCGCGACCATAATGACGTAGAGGGATTGCCACATCATCTAGGTTCGCTCTATTCTCTTTGATTCAGATTTCGCTTGTGGGAAGGGCAGCATTGTCTTCTTCATATATAATTTAATAACCTTTACAAATGGATAATTAGCGGTGAGTTGCGGTGTTTATTCGATGCTTCCTTTCATCGTGCCCATGTGGAATTTGTTTTTATGTCCATTTAACTTTTGTTTCAGGCAGTTTATACGATGACAATTTCATGCATCGTGGCAGTACTCATATCTGTGTGCCGGTTAAACAAATAGGCGACAAATGCCCATCAACTACATGATATTACTAATACAATAAACCGTAAGTAATACTCGCCTCCCACGCTGTTAAAGGTGTATTTCTTTCTTGATTTGTCGATTCACGTGAACTCTTTTGTTGTAGCATCATGCAGCTTTCTGTATCCCAAGCGCTGACTCCTGCCTTGTAAAACAGGGTCATTAGGCGATATACGTGCCTGTTTAAGGTGAGTATCGTGAGAGACCACGCTCCCGTCGGCAAGCACTACCGTCCCAACCAAATTCTAATAAGCTACGTTTTCTTTCAGCCAGTGCCACGTTTTATGGAGGCACTGCGTGTATGCCGGCCTCAACTAGCCTCATGATATAAGGCTACATAAAACCCACTTTGTGGTGAGTACTATATTTACCTCATGGCTAGGGCTGATAGGTTAGCTTTCAATTAAGGCTTCTTTTATTAATAACTGCAATTCTTGTTGTAGGGTTTTTATTGCTAGGCGTAGCCTTAACCCCGGATACCGTGAAGGGCGCTTCGTGTTGGACCGCATGGGCGGGACCTCCGTGCCACGTGTTGCAACCCTCTTCGCATATCTCTGGGACATCAAGTCTTCGCTTGCCACTTAACTTCACCTTACACACACTTGACCACATGCGTACTTCACCCTAGATAAGTGATGTTTCTATTTCTGTAGTCAGTAACCCGATGGGACTTAATATTAAGATGGAGCTACTGTTACTCCTAGAGGCTTTATCTGTGTGTATGGAAGGATACCAATAAACCAAGGAGAACCACCCTTTTTGTTTTACTTATAACAAGAAACCATCCCTGTTTGTAGTAAGATTACCCAGGGCGCCTTTTTACTTTTATAAATTCGAGGTGACTTACTCTCAGGCCCATGAAACCCTCTGGCCCTCTCAACGTCTCATGCCTGCCGATTGAGGATGTTTCAAGGTTACATAGATTTTAGATTGAATGCAACTTTTTGATAAGCTAGCCTATTACGGATGGATTGTAAATAAAATAAGATTTCATTTGATAGAATAATTCGATTATACGTATAATAATATAACCAATGCGGGTATATTAACCCTTCGTCTGAGTTGGTTTCGGATCGTGACTGTACCGTCGTATGTGTGTGATAATGATAAGGATCCGTACAAAATTGATTCCTGGTTTGAAGATAGGGTTCTAAATTTCTTGTAGAAAATCGTAAAAATTCAATCTTCCACAGATAATATTCAGTTGGTCGAAACCAAGCGTTTAAACTCGGTCACGTGACACTGATGAAGTCTTACCAACACAGACGAAGGGAATAAACTTATGAGCTTACTCACCTGTTTATACCTGGCCAGTCCACAGTTGCGCAAAGGCGAAAGAAGGCAACTTTTATTTTTTAAATTCCTTGGGGTATATTCTCTCAACTATTGCACTTGTCCCACCGCCGGCGAGGAAGCGATTGGCTATCGTTTATTTTCTCGCTCAAGAAACGAACAAAAGATAAACATCCCTTGTCAATAAAAGAGACACAATATATTAATAGTTGGTCGCAGGGTGTTCACACTGCCGGCGAGAACTCTCTTCGTCGTCGTCGAAACAAAAGATATAGATCCCGTGTCAATAAAAGAGACACATATATAGTTGATCGCTGGCTGTTCTGGCTTCCTGCTCATCGTCGGCGGCAGGACCAGTGCCTAATGCACATTATTTAAAAAACTAATTTGTACTTAGCTGATGGGGTATACATAGTATTTCTAATACCGTATACTATAAGAGCTTTTCGACAAGTGAAATGAACACTATTCCTATGGGAACTGAAAAGTAATTAGGTACTATTCCAACCAATAGCCACAGTACCAAAAATTACCACAAATCTGAAAATGTATAGGTAATAATTATGTACAATGCAAAGCCAAATTATTAATGTAATAGAAAATGCGTAATTCGGTTGGAAATAAAGGTTTATATTTTTATCCATACAATTATTTACTTTTCATCACACTTGCTCGTAAATAGTGTCCTAACATGCTAGAAAAATCGACCGTAAATCCAAAATAATACCCGCGGGCCTTTTTTTACCATTACGTTACTTAAGTGCGTAATAGCTTTTTTTTAAAATATTATACGTGGACTCAAACTATCACAATACGTCAGGACCCCAATTCTTGTGCCATTCGATATGAAGTTTCATTCGAGATGAAATGTCAGTTGAATACTATTTCCTAACAATCTCGCATAAAAAACTATTGATCTCATATGTCACTAGAATCGGACTCCGAACACGTTTGACATTATCTGTGGTAAGTCACAGACAATGATGTAGTCTGCCGCTAATAAGTTAAAAATATGATCTTTTGTCTGATTTTATTTCATTTCCTCGCAATTGTGATGAAAAACATTGTATGTTACACGGGTGGTAAAGGAAATACAAAGCTCGAGTCATTAAAGCCCTCAGCCTACGCCTGTGTGTGTGTGTGTGTGTGTGTGTGTGTGTGTGCGTGTGCGTGTGTGTTAGTTTGTTACTTCTTCGCGCTTCAACGGCTGGATTAACACATAGGATACATTTGATTATTTATTTTTTATTAATCTACGCGGACTTAGTTAGTCGCTGGCGGAAGCTAGTTATTTATACATAAATAAAATAGTAAAAATTCCGACGAACAAAAAAAGACTTAATTATATTTGATTCTTTGAAGCCCCAACCCCTAGCACAGACTATCTCACCAATACCCATAATACTAAAACTATAGACAAATGAGTTCTTTTTTGACATCAACCACTAGGTACCTTTATTTATATAATGGTTCATTTATTACCACTCAAAGGATTCACAAGCATGTTTTTTTTTTGCTCATGATAATTATTGATTTCAGGTTTCATGTTTGTAAACAGTGATATAACAATTATAGACAATAGATATTTACATCAGACAAAGCTTTGAATAGATATCTGCTCCTGCCTAACAACAAACTATAACAGAAAACAATGGAGACTCAGAGTATTACTATGCAATTGTCTTCCTTTGGCTTGTACAGTCATGTCTAATAATAAGGAGACAGTTAAACTTTCAAAAATATGTAAACACAACTCTACTACAAGCAAATAAGGTTGTATATATATTTCTGAAGCCTTGTTAATGTATGCATATTTATGATGCTGACCGTACCTATTCTAATTGGTAACCCATAATTTTATCATATTTCACTTCATCAAACGCTATATTTGGCTGAAACCATGATGTTTTTAGGATATCTTAAACATGAATTACATGGGTTAGACTTGTGACTAGGTACCAAAAAATATAACTCGTGTGGGGGGAAATGCTCTTTGATGAAATGAAAATTTTGAATAATTTGTTGAAAGGCGTTTTGATAATATACAGGGTGTCTTGAAATCAATCGAAGAAATTTTAACCGTAGATAGGGTGGATGATTTGGATCATCTCTACATTGGTAACTTTTTTTTAAGTTAATATTTGACTGAGTTACAGACTGATTTATCCTGACGATGCTCTCAGTGTGCTCCATCTTAACTAATTCATTAATAACCATACACCGGATTGACGGGGGCAAATATGTACCTGTGCTAGTGATTCATTAAATTTCAATTAAGTTTATCGACAATTTTTTTCGTGACATATGGATCTTCCATTACTTACAAAATAAAGTTATAAATACCTTTATCTTCTATATCTAAATGATCAGCTTTCCATGAAGATAAACGATCTTTTTCTTTCGAATTATTTTTAACCGACTTAAAAAACTAAATGGTTCTCAATTCGTCGGAATACTAAAGAATATTGTCGTACTGAATTAATTTGTTATTCAATGTAATTTCAACGGTTGTCAAAAGTGACTCGAGTCCAGAGTCAATGTCAGATACCGGTTGTTTGTATTACGAGTATAAGAGGTTTGCACAAAATTAAAAGTCATTCAAACTAGGCCATCACTTATTTTAATGATGATCAAAAATTGCTTTATATCGTTGTCGATAAATTTTGTCGATATTGAATCACTAGCACTGCTACATTTTTGACCCCGTCAAACCGGTGTATGACATAACATGTGTCACAACGTAATGTAAATAAACAAGTTGTTCCATATCAACAAACTTTCTAATCACGGTCAAAAGCTCCACGGTGCTTAGAAAACTGAAAATAGACTGAAACTGAACTATAATATGAATGAAAAGATGATCTCTGACAAGGGCTATTATGTGAAATAATTTAAAAATGAAACTTACGATTACGATGTTTACTCACACTCTTCCCACACTTGCACAGGTAAAATAGCACTTGTACTCGTAGGTACATTAAAGTTATTTTATTAGATCATGAATCATGGATTTATTTCATTGATTTCTACCACCATCAGGGATAACTATGAATACAACACACAATAATTAAAACGAATCAATAAGTTGTTATTGTCCTTTGACAGTTCAGCATAGTATTTTTTTAAATCTTGTACCATTGAATACTCTTTATGAAAAGAGGTTTAGGTTTAGGTTTTGTAAAAATAAAATCGTCTCTACACGTTATGGTAGCTTACAACTCTTACAAGGAAGGGTACCCAACTGTCCGACTCCGATTTGATTCATTTTCATATATGTTATAGAGTAGTCTAAAATAACGGATACTTACGTATTTTTTTTAGCTGCCCAATCTCAACCTGAAAAGTGACTAAACCCGTTCAAAAAGTTTTTTAAAAGATATTTCTGTGTCTGATCTGTATTCAAAGTCCAAGAGAGGTCAATTGTCAGAGTCTACGTTTAATTTGACGTTGTGACCGTCACATTGGAAATACAGTGATTTAAAAACAGCCTAGTTTTTGTTTCATTTCTTTTTAAGAAATACCTAATCAAAAACGCAGAGAAGAAAATCTGGTGCGAAGTTCATCATACCACTTTGATTTAAATCTATCCGGAGTCCTAATATCGCTGCGTTTATCGCGTGACAAAGTTTGGATAAGGCATCCGTCACCTTCTGACACGTAATACAAGTACGAGAGTGACGGATGCTTTATCCACATTTGACGCGCGATATGGACGGAGCCATATTAGGCCCTAAGCGAAGCAGAGTTTGTCAATAGGATTAATCTTTGAGGCCATAAACACATCAAATTCGAAAATCTTGTATTGAATTTTTTGCACTCTTACACGGCTATAGCTAAAGCAAGGTATTTTTTGAAACTTTTTATTGCGAAAACGAGTAAGATAATGAAAGGTTAGCCTAATTGTGCAATATGTGGTTACGGAATTATCAACAACTTTTTTTAGAGTTGAAGGTAATTAGGCCTACCCCAATCTGAGAACGAAGGGGTGAGTTTATGTATGTGTACGTATGTGTAATGACAGATTATTGAGGTAAGATTTATTTGGAAGTGTGTTAGATCTTTTATTTTTATCTTACGTTTCGGCAGAAGGGAAAGTTTGTGTATGACGGAATGAATATGTTCAGTCTGTGAGCACTTAGAAGGTGCTTCGGGTTTGAACTTGTCTCTCACTCGCTACCATAAGCACTTGTTAAGAGCGAGTGAGAGAGAAGGACAAATCCGAAGGACCTAAGAGCTATCGCGCTATACGCTGCTGCGCTGCACGTAAGTTTATTCATTCCATGGCCTAGGAAAGGTTGGTATTTTTTGTTCTCTATGGTAAGTGTGACATCATAATAAATTATAATCAATTATGCGACGGCCTTATATCCATGGACAAAATATTTTACATTCGGGCTGTTGGCTACTGCCACAAATACCACGCAGATCAATACGGAGGGCAATAATCCGATCGTTCAATCCATGTCTTTCTGAACTCTATGTCTGAGTCTATGAATTTATGGCTGTCATTATAATATTATGTCATTGTTATGTTATTTTGAGATATTCAAGTCGTCACACATTACTTTTGCTGTAAACCGGTTATACGGGCCACTTTAGAACAGAAAATAATGGTAAATGGTTAGATCTCGACAATAATATAAGAAGGACGATAATATTATGATCAGTCTTGGCGAAGCGTGAACAAGAGATCTAGTGAATTCACATTTAAAACCAGCTAGTGTTCAAATTGCAAAAATGAAAATACAGTAAGTTGCACTAATGAAAATACAGTAAGTTGCACCAAAATTTATAATTATTTTTAAATGTTAGTCAGATTTCTGCTTACATGGAACGAACTGTTTGTTTACATACCATGTAAACAACGTATGGTGTCAGGTCATTGACCTTTAGAATTTTGACGTTAGTTACTACGAACGTTTGTAGTAATATAGTATCAGCGTCAAAATGTCAAGGTCGAGATATCGGCTGCGATACATCAAGTAACAAAATTAATATAATTAATCCTTCTTTTTTTTTTACATTAACAGAAACAAAAATGAACCATACCCCCGTGATCAGAATCGTGCGAACTATTACCCCGCCAAATATCTCTTATTCAATCCAAGACACCCTGTATAATAACTATCCATTTTAATAACATACCTATATATGTACGAGACCAAAGAAAATTTTTCTAAAAAAATAGAATTTATACAGAAAAATAGTTTTAACCACTGAAGCAAAAATATAACTGAAGTAATAATAAATATACTGAAATAATGAAATTAAATTATCAATTATAGGTCTCCAATGCTTATCTGTAAGATAAGTCATACTAAAGAGGTGAATGTATGAAAGATAAGACTTGGATTTTTACTGAGACAATCATCATAATATAAGTCTAATTTAACATAGTTACCTACCTATTTGATGACGCGGTTAAATTAGTTGGTAGTGACCCTGTCTATCAAGCTAGTGTCCTGGGTTCGATTTCCAGTCAGGGCAAATATTTTTGTGTAAGCATTTGTTTCTGGCATTACTTTCCTGGTGACTTATGATTAGAGTTTGGACTTCTGGTCGCATATACTGGTTCTAGAAACCATGAAGTCACTATTTCCTAATTATTATAGGTAAATATTATACCTACTTTTATTTTGGCCTTCATTAGTCATATTTCAAAAACCACAAGAACTATAGCCAAAAGTTCTAACACTACTCATGATTAATAATAATGTATGAATATTAAACAACTCAAATATATTTTAATACAACTCAACTCAAAAATAAAGTCACTCAGGGGAAAATGCACATTTTCCATGCAAAACCTAGAGACAACATTGTCCCATGTCATTTATATTTAAAACTATACTATTCTAAATCAAATCATTTCAAACGTTAGCCTATTAAATGTGTAAGCCAAATCGTTAGCAAATATATTGTTTTTATAAAATCATATAATTTGTGAAATTCATAAAAATGGGGAGTACCTTAAAAGTTGATTCACTCTTAAACCAAAAGTGTTTGAAGTAGAAATACATAAGAGGATCATTTAAATTGGTTACTGTTTGAAGCCAATTAAAATTAATGCAATATCACACAAGGTAGATATTCTTTTAATAGGAAAATAGAATATAACAATCACAATAATTACACTACAGGAGTTGTGTTCCATTTTCCCTCAAATCATTAACAATGTTATCACAACACTGGAGCATGAAAAACTAATAAATAGTCTATAAAAGTATCTGTAAAGTTAAAGACGTCATTATTATGTTATGACTCAAGGCGAAAATGTACAGCTGAGCAAACAATTAGCTTTTAACATGAAGCCATTCTGCAGTTTGTACAAACCCAATATAGGTACTGTAAGTATTCCAATACCATTTACATCTATAATAATGTATGGGAAAGGAATTGTCCTTATATTATGGGAAGACAGTGTCACACAGTTTAAACACAAATCCGTTTACCTACTTAATAAATGGAACGTCATAATTTCGTGCGAATCATGAGATGTTAATATTACTAGATAAAGCAAGTCTTCCGCAATAACAATAACATGACCAAATCGAGAAAGGAGCTTTTAAGCTGGAGGTCACTACTTGACATTTTCTTGTTTGGTCTACTCCAGACAAGAGGAGAGTGAAGTGAAGGGCGATTAGTTCCGTTAGTGATACGCATAATTGTTGCACAGTATTGACGATGACTAATTTAAGGGCTTCCAGGGATTACAGGCCGTCAAGGTTTACCTTTGTTATGTGCAATCCACGTCCTCTATCTACAGCAGCTCCGTTTTCCTTCTAGCAGATGTCATTCGTAATCAACACTACACATATTGTTCCTACCACTGTACACACGGTCCCATCGATTATCTTTTCGATTATGCTCAAATGTCATAAAACGGGCTAGCTAAATAATATCACGTATAAGTAGCAAAACACAAAAGAAAAACTAAGAGTCCCTCTGTTTTTTCACGTATTCACAGTAAATAAAGAGAGCATTCGACTACTCTCTTTCCTATCCTAAAATCGTTCTATAACTACCATAGACAATTTAATATCTCGAACCGTTCGAGTCATCGGAAATACTATAATTTGGGAGCGTTTTAATGGAAACAATAAATTTCAACAATCTGATTTAATTATCGTGAAAGTGATCAATATTTGGCGAAATAATATCATTACAAATGTGGTTACCGTTATCATGTTAGGTTATTGGGATAGTTTAATTATTTTTGTATAATTTTTACTACTAGCGAGTATGACGCTTTCGTAATCAGTCAGTCCATAGACAATTTAGCAAACTGAAATGAAAATGTCCGTCTGACGATACGTTCTATCTTTATTTTGTGACTATAATAATCGTGGCTTGCGATGTTTAATATTTTCTTTCATAGTGTGTAAATAGAATCCTGACTGTTTTCATTATCATCAAAATGATTGTCCAAGAGCCTATACAGGTAACTACAAATCCACTTTCGAGTAGCTGTCAAGGTATTCCAATCTTGGATTTAATTCACACACAAACACCGTTTTACTCCACAGGTTATCGTTTGGGATTCCTTAAATAATTACGAATTCGACAACGCTATATTCCTGGCCGAAAGATTACACGCTGAAGGTAGACAAAATTTGATTGACTTTTCACTTCTATCATTCTAATAATTTATTGTTTTATTATCACCACGCTATAATAACAGTTATCGATCTACGCTTTCGTTCTCTAGATGATTTCCTATTCTTTCTCTATTTTGGGATTTGGTAGAAAGTTGTACTAATTATGGTAAACTTGTTTTTCAGTTGGTTCAGAAGAAACAGCTTTTCTCCTTGGTACATGTTACTATAGATGTGCACGATTCAATGAGGCTCACCACCTGTTACAAAATATGCCACTCACAATACCACAAGCTAGGTACCTCCTAGCTAAGTGTGCCATAGAGCTGAAACAGTAAGTACATTTGTCTGTTATGCATAATTAACTAGTTTTACTGGATTTAAAAGATTAAAAAGGGCATACTTCAATGGTTCAGTCGTTTAAAACGGATGGGTGAAAGAGATATACTGAGTGGAAGTGAGTGGAAAAGTCATAAGGGGCCTCCCTAGGTGTACTTTTTCTAAATAAATCAGAGAAATACTGAAAAAGGAACGAATTCGAGCAAGCATGCATGACTCGATGTATGAATGTGTGTGGTCGATTGTTGATGTGTAAAAGTGCATGTCGTCGGCTAAAGTGTCAAACCTCGTAACTCCATTTTTTTTCAAAATTACATTTTGATACCATTTTATTACTAATTTCTGAATGCTTCCAATGGCAAAACTGCTAAATCCTTTAAAAAAGCAGTTTCAGTTTAAAATGTGAAACAGAAATCCACGTAACTCCGGGCCGCCATGTTTGGTGGTGAAGTTTTTTGTGTCTCCTGTAAAATTTGGTCTGAAGGAGTTACGAGGTTTGACACTTTAGCCGACGATGTGCGGCCTACTTACTGAATAAATATCTTTTATCTTATCTTTTTTTTTAAATTTTACATTAAGTAATAAGTCAACTGTTTATTTGATTCCAGTTATAAAGAGGCAGAAACGGCACTAGGGTCTAACATTGAGATTGTTGCTTCTGAATTTGGAGAACAAGCCTCATATGCCCTGCAACTCCTTGCCCACATCTACAACCTTACTGAGAGAAAAAGCAAAGCTGCAGATGCGTTACGGAAAGCTCTGTCACTAAACCCATTTATGTGGTGTTCATTTGCTTTCTTGTGTGACATGGGGGAGAAGGTAGACCCTCACCAATCATTCCAATTGAATAATACAGATTTTTCATTTGGTTTGACAACATTTGTGAATCTAGTCAACAATTCGGAAAATATTTCATTTGTTAATAGTAACATTCCTAATAATGTGAATACTAATGTGAGTATGAATGCTAATGTGACTCCAATGAATGTGGCACCTCGAAGCCCTATGACAATGTCCACTAGCATCACTCCCGAGGCTCAAGCTCCCATCAAGCGCATGCACAGTGTCTTTAGTGGTTTGGCTCCAATATCATTTTCTCCATCATTTGGTATGTTACCAATGGAAGAATCTCCCGTTTTGTATACTCCAACACTCACTGACTCAAATGAGCAGAAAGCAATACCTAAGATAGTAAATTCTCTAAGAGCACAAATGGGTCAACTCAAAGATGCAGTGTTTAGCCCAACACCTAGATGTACACTTGGGCCAGCACCACGAAGGTCCTCTAGATTATTTAGTAACAACAGCAGTTATTCAGTCAAAGAAAATAACAAATCACCTAGTAGAAAATTTGTAGCACCTAAAAGTCCATCAAGAAAAAACAAACAGCGGTCTGCTAAAAATAACATGAAAAGCAATTCTGTTGAAACTAATGAGAGATCAAAGTCTATGGAGACTGTAACACCAACTATGACACCAAAGGCTACAAATGGGATAGCATTACTAAACTTAATGAGAGAATTAGGAGAAGCATACAAGGCACTTGCTTTCCTGGACTGTAAAAATGCAATCAAGCTATTCCAAGACCTACCTTCTAAACAGTTAGTCTCTCCTTGGGTTCAGACTATGATTGCACGGGCACACTATGAGCTGTCTCAATATGATGCTGCAGCTAAATTATTTGCAGAACTCAGGAAAACACACCCTTGCCGGACAGAAGGGCTTGATATTTACAGCACATGCCTATGGCACCTGCAGAGAGAGGCACAATTATCAGCATTGGCTCAAGAATTAGTGGAAATGGATAGAAGTGATGCAATATCCTGGTTGGTTGCTGGAAATTGCTTTTCACTACACAAAGAACGGGAAACTGCTCTTAAATTCTTCAAAAGAGCTGTTCAAATGGCTCCTTACGCAACTTACGCTCATGCACTGTTAGGACACGAATATGCAGTGGCAGAGGAAACTGATAAAGCTCTTGCAAGCTTTAGAACTGCAGTCAGTATTGACCCTCGTAATTATGTAGCATGGTTCGGCATAGCGACGGTTTACGCGCGACAAGAACGTTGGAAAGCATCAGAGGTTCACATTCGTCGTGCTTTGACAATTCATCCCAACTCAGGCGTGTTGCGGTGTCAACTGGGCCTGGCTCAGGCAGCTTTAGGTAAGATGGACAGGGCGCTCTCTACTCTAGAGCGAGCTGTAACATTAGATACAGAGAATCCTTTGTGTAGGTTCCACAGAGCCTCAGTATTGCTCAGAGCAGGAAGACCACAGGAAGCCTTAGCTGATCTCCATCATTTGAAGGACATCGCTCCAAGAGAATCATTAGTATATTATTTGCTTGGGAAGGTTCATAATGAACTCGGCAATAAGCACTTAGCTCTTATGCACTTTAGCTGGGCGACAGACCTAGATCCTAAAGGCACTGGAGGACATATTAAAGAAGGCTTTGACCCTTCAAAGCAAGATGAACCACCAGAGAGAGCAACCTAAGCCGCTGTTGACAATCGATGCTGGTGAGGCAGCGCCGGCGGCAGGCGCCGCGCTCGACTGACCTGTATATATCGTGCTCACCCATCAGGCGTTCCGTCGACACCAAATCTTCCAAATATAGCTTTATGGAGCTTGATGGGTGTGTGGCATCTAGCTGCTGTAGTTTAAGGGCGTATGTGGATTTGTTTATATGTATAGTATAAGTTGTGGATATTCCTAATGTTGTCCTAGTTTATCATATAACGTGTATAGCAAATTTAACTCCAGTTAACAGATAGAATTTGTAAAATATGCTTTTGAAAGATCTAAGAGACTCTACGCCTTGATCTCAATGAAGTTAATAATCGACCCAATTTCCTTATGAAAATCCGTTTGCAAATATTTTTATTTATTATGGCCATAAATATTCGTGATACCGATAGTGCTTAAAATACGGCAAGGAGTTGTGATGTGTACCTTCTTTTGTACAAAGATGGAGAGAGACGGCCAGCTCGTGTAGTTTGTAGAAATTGAATTCTTGTGTCGAGAACCGCTGGCGGTGTTCCTTTTATATCTAATGCTGGTGATGCCCTGATAAATATTAGTGACGGGAACACGAAGTCTGAAGCTGAATGTAGAATAATCACCACATGTATGCGTGAGCACATAGCACATAATATGAGTAAAGCCAATGCAATCATACAAGGCGCGTTACCTTATTATTGTTTAAAAATAATGAATATTTGTCAGACAAACTTAATAAAGAGAGGGCCCGAAAACTACATAATCAACCACCAGAAGGACTGGTGTCGCAAGCATGTATTACTTATTATACATCGAGCATGAAAGTATTTCGCGTCTTCTCTTTGTTTGTACAATAACAAATTAACTATAGCACTGTTTGTTATTTCGAATCATAAATCGACAGACCTGTTAAACCACCTCTAATTATGTGTATGAATTAAATAAATAGAACTGATGTAATTATACGATTGCGTTTCATTAAAACAATATTTGCGACGAGACTTTTATTAGGGTAAGACTTGAGTTTTTAACAATTCAATATAACTTATATTTTCTAGTGGAATTGAGGCAACGGCGACACGCAGAGGTGGATATATCGCGTTCGTCTCCCTGTTTCACAAACGTGACGACATGCGCCAGGGGACATTTCAGTATCATGTACAGTCAAGGGCAATAATATGTATACACTTTAGTACCTTGTCACTTTAACCACTGTGACAGTTCATATTATGGCAGTTCAAATATGACGACAATTAGACAAGGTACTAAAGTGTATACATATTTTTGCCCTTGACTGTACGACACACTCGTCAAAACTGCATATTGGTCAAGCGATGCAAAACCCTTATTTTCACTGTCTACTCGTCAAGGTAAATGCACCCATCATGGACAGTGCTCCAGTCATGAACAATAAAAAAAATAACGGATAAAAAGGCACTTTCAAAAGATTTAATTCTAATAGAGGTAGGTCCGAAGTATTATTATCTTATCTAATTGTAAGGCAGTAGCGTTCTGTAATAAATATGTAATTACTTTAATTGGGATTGTTTATGACTGGAGCACTGTCAATGACAGGCGTTTACCTTAGGGTCTCCCCAGACCTATCGACGCGGAATCGGCTTGAGCCGGTAAGAAAAAGTTTTATGTCCGTGCAGTAAGAGTGAAAAAGGTATCGCTTGGCTCGGCTCGGCTCGGCTCGGCGTTGCGAACGGAACGACGTCGTTTTCGATCTTATTGCGTGGACATAAAACTTATTCTTACCGGCTCAAGCCGATTCCGCGTCGATAGGTCTGGGGAGACCCTTACTCGTCAAAACTGCATATTGGTTTAACTTTTAGAGAATAGTTAGATAGGTAACTTTCCACTCGCATTTTTCCACATTTTAATTTGTTTGTTAGTTCATGTTAAATTTTTGGATTTACCTCGCTCTTTCCCATTGAAATGGCGAATGGAAAGTTTGCTACGCGGAATTAATCAATTTGTGGAACCGATCTACCTATCGATATATCCATATTATAGTTTTATTTACTAAAATATTTCAACTTAAAACGACGATTCTAAAAGTTAGACCAATATGCAGTTTTTACGAGTACGCAGAAATTCGAACTTGACGAGTACACTGTTAAACGAAGGGTTTTGCATCTCTTGCGCAATATGCAGTTTTGACGAGTGTGAGGCACTATCTCAAATTCATTAAATCCTCTTTCGATAGCAATAAGATTGCATTTGCTAGAAATTTGTCTGAGATGCCGCCAGCATCTTAGCAGATTGCCACCTTTCACGTCCCATAGGGGCCCTCTAGCCTGTTGTCGGGGTTAGATTTACGAAAACTTCTGCAGGATGGAGTCCAGAGCTTTTCTAACAGTGGGGTCGTTGAGCAGCTTGGTCTGCGCGGAGCCGGAGCCGGCGCCGGTGCCGGCGCCGACGGGCGCAGGCGCGGGCTCGGGCGCCGCGTTCTTGTCGTTGAGGATGCTGAGGATGCGCTGCTGCAGGTCCACCTGGGTCTTGCTCGTCGCCGCGGCGGGCGCCGGCAGCGGCTCCCCTAACTCTACTTTAATCTGCTGCTCTTTCCGCTCCTGAAAGGATTTGATGCTCTTTAAGGTATGATATCGTGAGCCGGTTACCTATCACAAGGTTTAATTTTAGTTACCGTTTCGTATATCCGACTTTTCGTAAGTTAGAATTTATTTTTCTGAAACTAAGCTGTTCAAATTTCCTGAATTGTTATTAAACAAACATAACTTAACCTACAGGTTCTGAGGACATATCGGTTCAGAAAAAAATATTAGGCTCTTAAATAAAAAACCAAAAATCTTTGATTTTTAGAAAGAATATTGTTCATGAATTTTCAACGCGTCATCGGTAGATCACGTGACTTTTCGTATCACTTTTTACCAGTGACGCCATTGTTTTCAAAACGTAATGCAAGGGCCCCTGTATATATAAACTGCGGAGTGAACTCCCCCCTGCCCGGACTCTCAATTAAGTTGTACGCGTGTATTTACCTGCAGGTACTCGATGACCTTCTCGTACTGCAGCCCGGTGAGCGAGCGCCCGTCGGCCAGCTGCCCTAGCAGCGCGTACACAGCCTCGCGCCCTGAGGGTCCTCCTCGTTGCACCTCTTGGAAGTTACGCGACAACAATTGGAACGCGTCTTCAAGCGGCATGTTGCGGTGTTCTAGAAATTACACGTCAATGGTTAGCCCTAAGACATTCTCGAAGGGGCTTTTCTACATGAGTGATAAACTGGTGGGCTAGCACATGTCGCGGACGACTTGTTTGCCGCTAGGATAATCTCTTCCTATCTAGTCTGTAACGATAGAGACGCACTGACCGAGATGCAAGAAAATACAACTTACGAGTGGCATAGTGGCTGTGGTTTTCATGACCAAAACTCAAATTAACGTTGCGCGGTTACGTCAACGTAAACGTAAAATTAAGTAGCATAAATATTCAAGAGGCTGGTTGTAGAATGAATTCCTGGCAATGCTAACAGTAATAGGGTAGTGAATTCCTGGATTTAAACATAAGCAACCATTTCTTTTTCACCTAACTTAAAAAAAATAGAGGACAAAAAGTACAAACCTTGTGGTAATCCATGCAATATAGTGAGTGTGAGAGATCTGTTTTCCTGGTTTTGTACCGTCACTAAGATGGCGTAGAGGCACCCCCGGGACGCGATGTTCCCCAACACTTTGCCTATAGGGACGTCTTCCATGGGAAACAGTAGGTCCACCACAATGCCAAGACGCTTTAACCGGCCTTCGATGAATTCCGCATACTCTCTGGAAATAAAATCTGCTTATTAGTCGTTGAGTTAAATGACTGACTGGCTAAACTAACAAACGACGCACAACTTGGTATCAAGATCTTTTTAATTTGGCCGCCTTTACTAAGAAGTAAATGGAGTTGACAATACTATAACATGTTTATTTGTTTCGAAATGTCTACTGTTAAGTTCCAAGTGTTAATTTCTCTCTTTTTCCAGATAAAAAAATGATTATAACTTCGGAAACTAATAGATAAAAACCCCCGATATAATAGAGACCCCATCCTTCAGAGCCGATATCTCATAAACTTGCTACAGACAGACATAGCGTTTGCGTCGGAGATTAAAAAACAAGAATACTACTCACGTGAGAGATTTAGAGACGACAATGATTTCACAGTCGTTCCTCTCGTTGACAGGCACGGGGCGCGGGTAGTCCGTCAGCGGCTGTCCGAAGCGCTCGCGCTCGAAGTTTCGGGCCTCCGGCCAGTCCCCGCCTAGACACAAAAGGGAACCGTTGAAATCCTGCAAAGCTCCATGCACGGTGATAGACAGAGAGTTATCAAATATATATCTTCATCTACATTTTGTCACGTGATAAACGTAACCATACTAGGCCCGTAGGCCCGTTTCCACAAATTGATATTCCTCCGAAATAATAGTAAATACAAGTACAGTTAGTGCAGTTGAATTTAGAAGTAGCTTTAAATCTAAATATATAAAAGGAGAAACTGACTGACTGACTGACATATCAACGCACAGCCTAAACGGCTAAACGTAGGCACTTGAAATTTGGAAGGGACGTAGCTTAGGTACCGTAGAGGTGCACTAAGAAAGGAATTCCCGAAATTCCCACGGGAACGGGAATTAGCGAGAAAATTATTAACTCAAAAAAAATGTTTTGCCCAACGAAGTGGACACGGGAACAGCTAGTTTAGTATAATTATCATTTGAGAGCTGTCAACAAAGTGCAAAATAAAACCTCAAACACATACTTTGTATTTAGTTGACAGGCTATCAGTGGTCAAACAACTACTTTGTACTGAGTAAAAACATACTGAGTAAAAACATACTGTATACTGAGTTGATAGCTGTCAAATCGGGTATGATAAGGTGTGTACCGACTAGAGGCAGCCTAGGGTGTACGGCTCTAGAGCCGTATTAATAAACTAATCTCAACGCTAATGCTCGTCTCGGGATGTGTCAAAAATGACTGTTCTATGGTTTGACGTTTACTTTGACGTATCTTGTGATGGGCCTCTCAGCCAAGATGAGTTTATTAATACAGCCCTTACTGTCCCAAATGTGTACGCGCCTCAGATAGTCGGTTTTTTAACTGTGTCTCAAAGGCGCCTCGTAAGTTTGGACGTGAATTGAAATATGGATTTAAAAAAACCATGTCCATTTCATATAACTTTGATTGAAGGACACTTGCAGTAGCCAGACCACACCGAGTCGAATGCTCTGTCCCTCGCACTCTCTAAGAATAATGTGAGGGACAGAACATTCGACTCATTCTCCCCACTTCACTCACTCTTCATTCTTTGATCAATGGCTGCGGATATAAAAATCGCGGAGTGACATCGATCAGCTGTTTAAAACGATCGATGCCATGTTGTGTACTTCAGCCTGTGGTTCTAATTGTTCTACCGAGACCCGAGGCTGCTTCTAGTCCGTACACAGCTTAAGAACGTTGCGATTATAGGATTATGGTCATCGCACGCTACAACGTCTCGGCACCAAATCAGCACCGCCTCAGCTCCTAGTGATACGTTGAGAAGTGAGCTTTGATCTGTTTTAATATGATAATTTTTTCAGTGGCCGTAGGAGGAAAATTGTGTTTACTTTAGCAATGGTGTCAAAGCTCAAAAAGTGAGCATTAGGCGTGTTAGTACATACGATACATCGCTCATTGAATACAAAACGGACACATTCCAAAATAATTTGCTCTTCCAATAAAAATCGTATTCCAACAGCTTCTAATTTTAAAATGCAACACTGACTCATTTTGGATTGTGTCCGTTTTGTAT
>OZ014450.1:6650980-6810709 GCA_963966035.1 Acleris laterana | reverse complement strand
GATAGATGGCGCTGTTTTGAACCTGATTTTACTAGAATAAACGTATTGTTGTTACGTAAATAAATACATAAAAAGAAAATGTAGACAGTTAGTAAATAAGATAATACTTATAATAGGTAACCTAGTCACTAAAACATCACATGAAACTTTTGCCAATGTCGAGATTCGAACCCAGGACGTTGGCTGGCAATTTAAGCAAGACATCATTTTCTGAGGAATAAAATTCAAAAACCTAAGGCTTCATCAATTTCATATTTCATCATATCATGCTTGGTATATGAACAACGGGTCCACGGACCAAAAATGCTAATACTACTTAATACCTGTAGGTAATGTGTACTACCATTCACATTCGAGTAAGTAGGTATCAATTTATGATTATGATTCGAAGTACCCAAAAAGTAGGTAGCTACTTACCTATATTCTATCGAAATGCTTACGACGCGCGACGTTGTCAGCAATCCTGTCATAGGTACCTAGCTGTAGCTCACTGGCTGGGAGGTTCAATCTGGCAACGTCGCTAAATGTTTAGACTAATTTCCTATTTTTCATATTTTTAACATCTCTTTTCATAACGTTCCATTTCGATATCTTATATATTATTATAACAAATTAATCACCGCGCGTACAAATATTTTACATTGATATTAAATAGGTATATATTTAATGCCTACACTTTCTTAAAATAATATTAAATAATGGAGCATACGCTAAATTATTAATTTCTTTATCTTCGCACTCGTCTGAAATTGTATATTGGTAAAGAGAACTGCGTGTAACGAAACGCCTCAGTGCAGACGCAATGTGGAAATGTTGCTACAAGATCACTCCTTTAAATTATAGATAAAAATCACAAACTTTGTTCATTTGTAAACATGCGAAAAAATAGATTTAGAATTAGGATGAGTTTAAACCTAATTTCAATTTAAAAAAAAAACAAATAAAGATAAGGTGCGTTATGCTAGTTTTTTTACAAAAGTGTAGTGAAAGTACACTTAATTAGGTACATGGGAAAAGTTAAAACGTCAGAAGTATATGGAAACATAGAGACTTAACTGGCAACACTGAAACTTGGAGACGATAGGTATCTACCTACCTTTGCACTTTTGCAGCACGGCTATCAATAATTGTATTGTCATTACATGTTATTCTTTTAAAATTTGACCCCCGCTTATTTGAATGGACCTACGATTTGCGCTCTAAACGGATTTGTTAGCCAGTGATTTACATACTACGACGACTTGGACTTCTACCGGACTCTGATATTATTGCCTTTACCAAAATGGCACATCGGTGTCAATTCATAAACTGTTCGAATACGGACAGAAGTCACACATTGTTCCGTTTTCCAGTTAATGATAAAAATCGCCTACGGATCTGGATTAACAATTCAGGTAAGTTCTTTTTTGTTAACAATAAACAAAACTGTAGATTTGCAAAACGACTAAGCACGTACGTGTATCCCGCACCTACCGTACGAGTTTTGATTGATTGAAAATTAAGCGTTTTTGTACTTCAGTATTTTTATCGCGTTACTTACGTTATAAGTTTATTTGTCGCTCAAAAGTGCTTAGTATCCTTATTTCATGGTTGTACTCTTGTACTGTACCCAAGGTAGAGATTACAATCCAAAATTTAAAGATACATATAATTAATTTTTATGCGCTTTTTATAGGACATTTGTATAATGGTTATACTTTTGCGTTTGTAACTTTGTAAGTATGTAAATAGATAAGTACTAATTGTATAATGATGGCTTAAGTAAACTTAGTTTAGCTTGAAATGTCACTACTTCTTATGCCGAAAGGCTTTGCAGGTTTTTTACAAGAAATGTTCTTAATGGAAATTAAAAATATTTATTTCCTTTTGTTTCAGGCAACATCAATCTCACGTCTTTGACACCTGATCAATTAAAGTACCGCTATCTTTGTGAAGTGCATTTTGAATCCTGCTACATGAATCACAATGATAACCAAAGAAGGTTGACCGGGACAGCTATTCCTAGACACTATCACTGTGAAGATAAATCAATTGATGATATTAGCTCTGTGTGTGTAGAGCACGCAATGCAAGGTAATTCTTGATTGTTTATTTATTGTTCTTGTATACAGACATACACTACCTAATCAATATATCGTATTTGTCCTTAATTCTATCAACAGCAGTAGGGGTAGAGCTAAATTTAAGTATGCTCGTATAATTTTGTTATTTTATTTATATTTTAAAATTACAGGAACTGGTAACAAAGTGACACCAGAAACATCTCCAACAAAATTGAAGGTTCTAACGCCTAAAAAAGTTTATGGTAAAAAAGCATGTCACGTTTTGGATGTTCAAGAAGAGGAAAGTTCATCACTGTCGTCCCAATTTGACCATGAGTTTAATATGCCAAGTCCTCAAAAAAGAAAACGGGGCGATACATGCACGGAGCCAAAATGCATTGAAACAAAACAGCAACTTCATGCAACAAAATTCATACTGAAAAATAAAAAAGTGCAAATAAAGAGACTGAAAAAGAAACTATTACCTGAAAATTATCTTAACAAGCATACATTTGCGAGTAAATCGTCAAAACTAATGGCAACCATGCAGTTGCGACGCAAGAAGCAAAAATGGTCCAAAGACGAAAAAAGATTCTCGTTGGCCATATTTTACAAATCTCCGGCCACATACAACTTCCTACGTGACCAAGGGGTTGTACTTCCAGCCGTTTCAAGCATTAAACGGTGGTTGTCAGAGTCTGACTGCTTACCGGGAGCATCAAAGGCTGCATTTGAACAAATTAAATGTAAATTTGAGAATGCCACATACCAAGAAAAGGCTTGCATGTTGACATTCGATGAAATGTCAATAATGACATGCCTAGAATATAATAAGAAATTCGATTTTATAGAAGGATTTGAAGATTTGGGAAAGGGCGAGCGAACGCAAAAAATTGCAAAATATGTTCTGGTATTCCTGGCACGAGGTATTTATGCCAATTGGAAATTACCATTATGTTATTTTTTGTCGAACACAAATATTAAAGCTGATAAGTTACAAACACTCATAAGAGTGATTGTTAACAAGCTGTTCGATGTAGGGTTGCTACCCAAGGTCACGGTATGTGACCAAGTCACTACCAACCAAAGTGCAATTAAAAGTCTCGGCGCGTCCTTAGAAAATCCTTTTTTCTTTGTAAATGGTCGCAAATTATTTGCAGTATTTGACGTCCCACACTGCATCAAGAATTTAAGGAATAATTGGCTAGAGAACAATTATATTTACAAAAATAAGGAAGTTTCATTCAGAGATATAATATCAACATATGACATTGATAAGAATAATAAAAGCAGGGCATTATTAAAAATAACACCAAATCATCTGAGCCCCAACTCTTTTCAGAAGATGAAGGTGAAGTTGGCAACACAAGTATTTTCGCATTCGGTTGGTGCTGCAATGAATACAGCCTTGAGAACAAATGAATTAGTTAGTCCTACTGCTGCGAACACAGCTGAGTTCATTTTATTAATAAATGATTTATTTGATGCATTGAACAGTAAGACAAAATATGACAAGAATCCTAAAAAATGTGGTTTGACTGGTGATAATGCTGCCAAACAAGCAATAGTAGAGGGACTTGAAGTTCTACAGGATTTACAGAAAATAAATGTGAAAGGAAACAAAAAAAAAATAACAATTCCACCTTGCTTCAAGGGACTGCAACAAAGCTGTCATGCAATAATGCAACTATTTAATGAAGAGAATACAGAAGGAATAGAGTACCTTCTAACAAATCGGATTAACCAGGATGTGTTGGAAAATTTATTTTCAATCTATCGTTTGAAGGGAGGAAATAATAAAAACCCAAGTGCGAGACTCCTAAGATCCGTATTTAGAAGTTACCTGACGGAAATGCTCGTACGGCTTCCAGGGCATCAAAATTGTGAAGCAGAAAAACCCGAAAATGATCCTGAGGAGTGGCAAACTTCAGCACCACAACCCGCATCACCACAGCCCACGTCATCACATCCAACTGAGGCTCCTCAGATGGAAGAACGTGTGGAAGAAAGCTCCTCTTGCGTCGACGAGGCGGCGGCGTCGAGTAACGCATCAACTGAAGGAGCTCCAAGTTTAGAGCAATGCTCTGTAACCTACTTTGCGGGATGGTTAGCAAAAAAATGCAATGATAAATTCAAGTGCATAAAATGCTTGCAAGTGATGACTGTAAATGCCGATCTAAATGATAAAAAACAATATTTAATTTTGGAGAAAACCTACGGAAATTATGAAAATACAAAACTAAAATGCCCAAGTGACACTTTTTACCAAGTGATTGACGTGTGTCTTACGAACTATGAGCGACATTTTGATGTTGTTAAACATAAATTAAATGTAAAAAAAAATATTTTGAATCATTTAATTTGTATTTTAAACGCAGATTATTTAAACTCAGTAAAAATGTATTGTACAGAGCACATAAATTATGTTTTGGGAATAATAATTGTTACCAAAATAAATTATTTTTGTAAATCTCACAAAAGAAATCTAATACAAAACCAGCAAAAAATTAGGCTACTACAAAATAAATGAAATCATTTACATAGAATGCGTTTTATTGAACCTGCCTTTTCTCAAGGAAATCTGCATTACTCACCTAGGGCGGTAAAACTTGTATTTCGTCTATGGTAAAACGGAGAATGTCTCGGATTGCATGTAATACACGCTGGACCCAAGAGCAAACAAAAGCCATTTTTACTACCGCCCGAGGTGTACGCACCTTTTTTTGTGACTGAAGCCATGAAGTTTATATTTAAATTTATTATATTTCCTCTATGCTGAAGCTTTCTAACTCAATCGTTTATCACTTTATTGTTATAATTTACCGAACAAAAAAAGAATAATTAATCTTTAAAATAATCACTCTATTATGCACCTGTCATGATGTTAAACACTGTCTGTCATGTCACGTCAAAAGTTATAATAAATCATGGTTAAATCACAAGGAAATTAGTCAAATTTTCGAATTTTAACAATTATTCGGTTATGGATGGTTATGGTTTAACTACTGATCAAACAACAAGCCCTAAGTATATTGTATTTCCTCTATGGTAAGGTAAGGAAGGTGTGCTCTTAAAAAACAGAATATTATTATTTATCTTTTGTGTAATCTATTTTTAGGATAAGATATTCTTTCTTTTCAATGGCTTGTAAAGTGACATCTATTGACTGCGAAAACAGATTCTTTAGAACACCATCACTAGCGACATCTATCAGAGCGATCGAATACATTCGATAGTTCGTAAAAGGCGTATTGATATAAGCGACATCTAGTGCTGTCACCGCTGTACATAACCAGTTTACTAACGCCGCCTGGTGACCATTCCAAATAAGGCGGTTTTATTTTAATGTATGGCGTTGACATATCTTCTTGTTCTTTATTTATGCTTGCACTACTCGTATATAGGTCTTATCTTATCTTACAGGCGAGTACTTTCAGATACACCGCGACCCTCTAGGATATTTTATGCAACTACCCTCTTACACACTTAGCTGTTCGAATATCCAAAAAACAAGTACATGCAACAATTTTTTTTCTTTATCGCGGCCTCGTGACTGACTATACGGGAGAAGAGTAAATTCCGGTATATTCCCGCCACGGCGCGAATATTTAAAGTCGCGGCCGCGGGCACACACGTCTAGTTATCATCAGAGCCCGGATTTTTGGCGGCAAAACAAAAGACTGTCGCAATCTAGCTAGTGCTAGAATCACTTTTTGTATCGATATCGAGTATTGTTGTCTAAAAAAAACATGCCGATGTATAAATTTACATTATTTTTTAATCATTCACAGTTGTTTTATTATGTCTTATTCCATCTAGATCTTATCTCCTACTTTATCATATCAAGTAATAAAATAACTCGTCGGGTAACTAAGAGGTAAAACTTTGAATGAAGTGTAGTCACTTACCTCCTCATTGAAAATAAACCTTCAGAAAATTAGTACTCCTATCACTATCACAAACCAAATAAAATGTCAAGTGCTGCTGTGTGTACTGACGTGGATTTCGAAAAAGAAATTGCATCTGTTTCTATATAATTTTATGTAAACCTCATGTAAAATGTTTTTTTTATTATTTTATTTCATGGCCCGTTATTTTTTTTCTGTTATACAATCATCGATATATCGATAAAAAAATATTTCTAACACTAGCTAGATTGAGACAATCTTTTGTTTTGCCGCAAAAAATCCGGGCTCTGGTTATCATCATACATTATATTTGATGAAAACAGTATTGTTGTAAAATAGACATGCAGTTGTAGGTAGGTATGTTAGGGTTGCAAATGTCTACAGTTCTTAGATCCGACTTACCATCAGATGGCTTCGGTGCTGACAAAAAGAAAATTACACATAATATTAATAAATACATTTCTTCATAACCTTTTTATACTTTTCCTTTATAGATTTTCGTTTGAATATGTGAATTTGCGACTTGAATTGAAGTTTTATACAAGGCTTGATGCCTTAATCAAATGTTTCTTCTCAATTCTATTAACCTTTTGAACACCTTACGTCGATTACAAAATGCACCATTCACACGCTGTACCTACATGTTTGCCATGCTATGCAAATTACAACTTAATTCATACGAAACAAAGTCTCCTTTAATCTTGGACTTGTGTCGGCTGTAGCCGTCGTGGCCTCAGGGGCACGAGTTTCAGATGTCAGAAAAATTATATAAACAGGGTGTCCACTCTAAATTCTAAAAAACTTCCCTGACCATTTTTGTAATTTCCCTGACCAAAAATACAACATTACTGACCATTTATTTTTACATATTTCCTTATACGGTTTTCGTAATCTAATCAGATAATGACTGCAAAAAAAGGACAGGCAACAAAAGCTTTTCTCAAAATTAATTTTACTTATTTACAGTTAAGGCGCCTCAAATATCCAAACTCGACTCTTAGAGGCATTTTATCAGATACTTTTAGCACCTTGTATGCTCCTCCAATGAGAGATGTGCGCCGACCGCAAAGCGTGATAATGATTAATGTAACGACACTAGAACTCCACCATGCCACCAGTGCCACCATCCTTGCTTTGCTCTCAAACGTCTCTCGTCATTACGGCCTATTTTAGTCCTTTGATAACCAATCTACTATTTTTTCTCTGCAGCGGTATGCGGGAGAAGTGTGAATTTCGGTATTTTCCCACACGTCCCCGTCATATTAATACCATACCATACACAAAAAATAAACATCGACGCGACAGCCTAGTTGGTAGTGACCCTGCCTACGAAGCTAGAGGTCCTGGGTTCAAATCCCGGTAAGGGCAGATATTTGTGTGATGAGCGCAAAATATTTGTTCCTGAGTCATGGATGTTGTCTATCTATTTAAGTATATATTTCTCTATATACTTATATCGTTGTCTAGTACCCATATATAGTACAAGCCTAGAGCTTAGTTTGGGACTAGGTCAATTTGGTGTGACATAGTCCCCTGATATTTATTTATTTATTTTTATTATGCATATTGTAGGTATAATATAATTGTATGTTAGGGTTGCCAATGTCTATAGTTCTCAGATCCCACTTACCGTCAGATGGCATCGGTGCTGACATAAAAAGAAAATTACACATAATATTAATTATCTGTACATTTCTTCATAACCTTTTTAGGGTTCCATACTCAAACTAGGAATCGTTAATCGTTATAGTTTCGCCATGTCTGTCCGTCCGTCCGTCCGCAGCCTAGCTCTGAGACTGTTAGTACTAGAAAGCTGTCATTTGGCGTTAATATACCTATTAGTCACACCAACACAGTGGTAATATAAAAACTACAAATTGTATGTTTTTTTAGTGTAATGTGGGGTTTTTTTTTCTCGTCTACCCCATAGTGTAGGGTGTGTCACAGGACAGATCTTTCAAAAAAATCGCGGGTTTGTGGAAACAATTTTTTGATTAAGGGATATGTTTATGAAATATTAAGCTTTAAAGCGCTAATTTTTGTTCGAGTCAAGTGTCCCCCCACCTACACCCAAAACTACAAATACTAAAAGTCTGGAAAAAATATCTACAAACTATCACACCTAAATATACTTAATTAGTTCCTAAGATACAGGCGACTAAAGTGTTTATACCTACCAAAAATCATGTAATACAGCAACATAAAATTAGTTCATACAAGTTGTTTTTTGAGATAGTTTTTAGTGTTTGTCGTAACAGTTTTAGAGTTTTTTTTTAATGGACTTTAATTTGTAAGTACAAGTGAATTCATATGCGACTTGTTCAAGTTTTATATAAGGCCTGAATCAAATTTCTCTTCTCAATTCTAATAATGCAAGTTTCAACATGTTGACCTTTGAAATGAAGTTTAAAGTGCTTGATGAGCAGACATGTGCTAACTCAGGGCTCAAATAAGTTATAATGCGTCAGCGTCAAAGTGATGTAGCAAAATATTTTTGTGACAAAAAATTCTATTGAATATTCCCGTCAAGATCAAGATGTTATTAAACATTATTAAATATTTTTTATTTGCTCTAAATTTTTGGATAAAAACAATAAACAAATAATCATATTTTTTCTTTTGGAAAATACATTTTTTTTATATTAGTCAGTAATAATTGTCTTGTTTTGTTTGAAATGATATCTATATAGGTACTTTTACTATCTTATGAGGCTCGACATCCATTAGACATGACATGGAGCCCGTTAACAGAAGTCAAGAATTTTCAATGAGCACATGTACAAATATTACATCAATGAATGTGCCCCGAGTAGGGAGTGCAATCCGGATTCGTTTTGTATGGGGAAATCCGGATTAAATCCAGATTTCCTTACAAAATAAATCCGGATTTGCAATCCCTAGCCCCGAGGTAGCACACATCTGTTGATGAGGCTTGCTTGTCAAGCACTTGAAAATTAAATATCTTACTGTTTTTGTCACCAATGTAGTTGCCATAATTGTCATAAGGGTCCTCTGCATCGTCTTCAATGGTGATAGGGACATTCTCATTTAATGCAACTGGATGCGGTATCTCTGGCTGCTGCACAGGAACTTCTGCAGGCCTAGGATGTGTACTGAAGAGTTAAATTGTGTGATTAACTTGAGCAGATTTTGTGACAGGAATAAAATTCAGTAACATAGTGTAGGAATGTTTAAAAGATTTACAAAGTGGTTGTTAGTGAAAAAGGCAGTAAAATGTACAGAATTTAAGCTGGACAAAGAAACTTTTTTTAATAATATTTATTGATCTTTCTACACTCAGCCATTGGCTACTCAGATAGTGGTCATAAATCTTAAATTATCAATGAAAAATCTGTTACAGCCTTGCATCGAATTCCATGATGTGAAGTAGCTTTAAACAGACTGTATTGCCTCATCGCATCGCATCATCTGTTAATATATGCCAGTACCTACATTCTTAACTTTGCCTGTTTGTAGCATATCTTGAGCAATTCTGTCAGGTTTTAAGTATTATTTATAAATGGATAGTGTATCTGTAAATAATGGCCTTGTTGCCTGAAATTAAGGTCTGGTATAGTATTTAATTTGTATTAACTCTCTGTGCCGGCATCTTACCTTTTGTCAGGGTTTGTTTGGGAAGCCCTCACATTGATAGTTTTGCCCTGGAAGACACTCCCGTCAGCTTTAGAGATCGCTTGCCTCGCACTGTTCTCTGTTTCAAACTGCACGAAACCAAAGTTCCTGTTCACAACAATCCCATTTATATGACCAAATTGTATGAAGTGGTCGTATATATCTTCTACTGTAGCGTTCTCTGTTAAACCTCCTACGTATATTCGGAGATGGGACGTAGACCTATCCTTCATAGCAATTCTATCGAGGGTTAATTTATCTGAAACAGGCGAACATAAATAAAAGACTTAGTTGTGGGTTTATTTCGAAATCATACAGATTTCGTATGTTAAAACCAACGGTAAAGATTAAGAATGAATGAATATATTCTGTACATACCAGCCATGGTTTATTTCAGCGTACTTAAAACAAATACAGGAAGATAGAAAAATATTAGGACGCGCCGATGAAACAACCCATTCAATAGTTTTTTTTTTATTTGGCTTGACAGTTTATTAATAAAGGGTTGCCAGTTGAAAGTTAAAGTTAGAGTCGTCTTGTAATATAAGCCATTGAAGTGGATGCTCGCCATCGCCATCTTCAAGGGCCATAACGAAGACTATGACTGCAAGACTTCGACGACAGGACAGTATTCACTGTACAACGTTGCTTATAATACTTGATATTGGCAAAATTACGTTATTATGTAGACGCCATTATAAATTAATAAATAATAATATAAAAGTAATGTGGCCGCCCAGGCCACATTCGCGTCTTGTTAACCGCTTTGTGTCGGTTTTAGCCCGTGTCAAAGAGCCTCGAACACGCGAAAGCTGCGTAGACAACAGACTCCACATATTCGCGCGTTACTTTTATAAAACATTAGCACAATACCACCAATATTGAACAAAATATTACAAACCTTGTTATATTATGAAGAATATACGTCATCTATTTAACATCTTCGTTTCCTCCATTTTTTTCATTTGTTTTTCACTTTTAATGTAGACCTAATTATATCGACGAGCGCATGAACGCCGTGAACTATGACTGTCGACAGATTTCGAATTTGGAATCAATAAGTGTCCAGTAAGGAGGTATCGAGGTATGTGGTAAGTATTGAATTTCCTTAACATACTATTATATTCATGCTTCCACCATTATGAGATTTATGTATGAGCCACCCTGGACTCGTCTTCCTCGCCCTACAGCTCGTGCTTTTACCTCATCCAAGTACTGGGGAGTTTAAAAAAAATAGCACACCCCTGATTTTAGCATGTCCTTCATATTCATCTTTTTTTTCTGAAATCTGTGTAACAAATTTTAAAGTTTTGATGACTGAACATTGCACATATATATATATTTAAACCCTTTGTAAACTTATAAACGATTTAAAATAAACGTATATTTATAATTTAGTAGTTTTTTTACCAAGAACCCCCTAATTTTGTTATGTCCCCGCCATGTTTTCAAAACTTCAGATCGAATTATTCGTGTTTTATGAACTAGAAACCTGCAACTATTTCGTTGTTTTAAGTAGAAAATACTTTGTTTTATACGACAAACTAATTTTTTTTAGGTCAATATAATGAAAAGTTATTAAAATAAAAATAAAACGTCGGTCCCCGAATTTTGGCATTTCCGGACATGTCGGTTTTGTTACCTCAATAACTCCCTAAAATATTTCTACCAACTATCATTTTTCTTTTTAAATGGCAGCACTGAACTTCATACGGTGTAACCGTTTTTTAAAACCAAACGTCAGTCGTCTATTTATTGTCTTGGAGAGCACGTGTGTCGACGAGTTGGACTTGTAAAGAAACTAACTGTCAGGTTTGTGATTATGTATTTTATTATATACTTCTTTATTTGTTAATGGATGGTCTTTAAACAAAACCCGCTTTTTATACGATTTGTTTGATGTATAAATGTAACCTGTCGGAAAAATCATTCGCCGACTATATTTTTTTTAATTTAAATTGGGTACACTGTGTTACTTCGGTTTTGTTACTAAAGGTACGGTAACATATAGACGGACTGGGAAAGTAACAAAACCGACCGCATAAAGCTTAGTTCACATGATTATTACCCGACTACGGCGTTACCCAAATCAGGGTTATGTATTTGAGGTGTATGTTATAGTATAGTATTAACTATATTTAAAAATCTAATTTAAATAGGTACTTACGTTTAAAAATTGTTTCTATTTGTTCGGCTGAGTTCATATTTAAACCGAAAGGAGTGTTTTTAGTGTTTGTATGTTCGTATCTGGGGGCAACCTGTTACCTAAACTTGTTTTGCGGGAGTAATGTTGAGAATGACTATAAAATAACTCTATATTGATATTTTTCGGTCGTAAAAAGAATAGAACTTAACTTTACTATATGCCTTTATAAGGGTCATAATTTAATTATGATATGAGTATGTCAGTAAATAATACTCTCTAGATTGAACTTTTTTATTAATATATTACTTAATTTACAAATTACCTGATTATTTTGTAGTTTGTGTACTGCCTAAAGAAGACTGAATTTAGGTAATTAACAAAAAAAATGTGATAAGTTTCACTATGTACCTTTACATGGCTGATCTCATGAGTACAAAGTACTCATTTTAAACTAATAATAATAACAATGTATAATTATTAACAGTGGTCAGAATAGGTAGGTGCTATCCTACATTGCTGCATATCACTACCTATTTCGATCACTAGTGAAATGATTAAGGAATCCAACTTAAAAATTCACTATGATAAATATATCAGTACAATTGGGGATCACCTAAAAAAAAAACTACTTGTTTTTATATTTTTATTCGAAAGAATAGACTTTTATAAGCAAATAAAAAAAGTATCAGATTTTTTGGTTGCGTCATATAACTACAAAAAATAAAAATAGTTTATTAAATCTGGGACGGATTAAGATGGACACTAACCTTAGTCTGTCACATAATTAAAAAAACAGTTACTGATGTACCATTGACAGCTATCCTGTCATAAATTAAAACAAACAACATAACCTTCGCTGGTGATTTTACGCTCGCTTCCTTCTCTAAGTTATCGGTATATTCTCTGGATTTCTTTTATTTTTCGACTGCTTACCCACACCGGACTTTTGATATTGCCTGCTTCGACGATAACTTTAGCTTTGTACCCTGGACTGAACTTCTGTTCGTGGCATTCAATTTGTTTTTACCATGGAAGACCAACGATGGAGAGAACCTAAAATGTGTTTTTTACCAACATGCACCAATAATGACATTAAAACTCCTGAGAAGAGGTTCTTTGCTATTAGGAAAGAACTAAAGGAAAATTGGTGTGAAATGGCAGACAGAAACTGCCCAAAACGACGTCTTTATTGTTGCGAAGACCACATTAACGTAAGTTGCCACTTACTCTGATTATTATTACTGCTTTAAGCACTGCACCTAAGGCTGCAGTCTGCCTGACCACAATTCGCCCGCGACCTATGATGTACCGTCGTCTGCGCTGTCGAATGTTATGTTCGTGACTGTGACCCGCCAGCGCAGGACTGCAAGACCGCAGTCTTTCCATGTGACTTGAAGCCTGCGTGTGTTATATTTGATCCATAAATTTGGGGTACAAATTGCACTCATTCTCAACAGCGTGAGATACAGACACCTATAAATTTGTATGTAGCCTAATTTTGCTGTTGTTTTTTTTTTTTAGGTTGAAGAAGACTTAGAAAATTACAATAAATGGATATCTGGTGTAAAACCACGACTGAAATTAAATGCAACTCTAAAAAATATACCATTTAAAGAAAAAAACCCAACTTCTACAAATATTAAAAAAAAAAAATGTCAGCCTCAGTTGGAAAAAGGCTGGAAACAGGTCTGTATATTTTATTTAAAACATTTGTTAAAGCCATGGCGGTTCTGCCAGGCAGCATGACACATTTTTTTGTATTATGTTATGTAACACAACATAACATAACCCTACTATTATAAATGAGAAAGTTTGTATGTTAGTTACTCAATCACATGAGCACAATGAACAGATTTAGATGCCATTTGGCACACAGTTTATTACTTGGATTGTCACAAAGGATAGGTACTTTTTATTTAGGGAAATTTGATATTTCCCGAGGGAATCAAGATAAACGAGTTCCACATGGATGAAACATTAATAAAGTGAATATGTTGGTATGATGCAATGTTCTTTATGCTATTTTAACTAAGTCCCTAAATGTTTGTTTTAGGCTGATGTTGCTGAGCAGTGTGATAGCTTAGTAGCAGTTGCAAATAAATATGTGATGGTCAGACCAACAACTGAAGACAAAAGTACCAACTTTCGCACCAGGAAGATAAAACAGAAAATAATGCCATCACTAATGTCACATTTACCTGATAGTGATGAGTCTTCCGGTCAATCTGCTTCTGTTTTCGGAACATCAAATTTTGAATGTACGTCATCATTTAGTGTAAATTATAATGATAAATCTGGTAGGGAACACATTATGAAAAGGATTAAAAATAAGCCTAAAATGTATATAGGTGTTCCTAAGAACTTTTGGTGGATAATAGACTTTATTGCACAACAATATTCATGTGTGGCAATACACATTATTATGACATTATTTAAGTTAAAAAATAATGACACATTTGCAAGAATGAGTGAAGAATTTGAAATGGCTCAATCCACTATCAGATTGTTATTTCAAAAGAATGTTGTTGTATTAGCTACATATTTTCAAAATTTTATATATTTACCAACACTATTAGAAATTAAAAAAAATCTACCTCTTGTATTTAAAATAAGGTACTCTAATGTACAATGCATAATTGATTGTTTTGAGATTCAAATTCAAAAACCTAGTGATCCCATTAGACAAGCACAGACTTGGTCACAATATGTCTTGTAATACTGTTAAATATTTAATTGGCTGCACTCCTGCCGGATTTATATCCTTCATATCGGAGGGTTATGGTGGAAGAATATCTGATAAAGCGTTAACAGAGAAGAGTGGCTTTATAGATCATCTTCCATTTAATGCTGTCATTATGGCAGACAGAGGGTTCAAGGAAATAGAATCCTTATTGAGCTCAAAAAATATTAAACTGCTAAGACCTCCTTCTGTTTTCACAAATAAACAGTTAACAAAAAAAGAGGTAATTCAGACTAAAGTTATCGCAAGCTTGAGAGTACATATTGAAAGGGTTATAAGGCGAGTAAGGGAGTTTCGAATGTTAAAACCTCATTCTGAAGTGGATAATAAACATGTGAAATACTTGGACGAATTAGTAACAATTGCATGTGGCTTGGTAAATCTACAGGATCCTATAATAAAAGTTATTTGATGAGTTAAATTGTTTTATTTTATATTAAAAACCTATGTACGAGGGTTGCTATGAATATTTTTAGTTAATTAAAAACCATTCATTTTTTTTACTTTAATATTTTTCGAAATATACTCCTCCAAGTTCAATACATCGCCTCATTCTATACAACCAACTCTTTAAAACATTTAAAAAATGTGTACTGCGGAAGGTGAAAGAAAAGTCGCTTAAATTCTAGTACTGCCTCGTTCGAGTCCATAAAAGTCAGGCCAGGTCGGGACTGTAGGGTGGATGCGACACCAGCTGAACACCTTTACTGGTCAAAAAATGAATGGTTATTGCCGCGGTGTGTGCAGGTGCATTATCTTGGTGAAAAATAATTCCATGAGTGCCGCTCTTTGGATGATCCTCACCAAGTCTGTCAAATGCCTGGGGTAAACAGACCTCTGTGTACCACTGGCTAGTAACTGTTCTTCGATCTTCGAGTGGAACTACAGCTACTGGCCCCCCGCGGCGAAAGAAAACGGCGATCATTTTTTTGTTCACACTACGGCCACGAACAATTTTTAGTTTAGAGCCAGTAATGCGACCTTGTCTCATGCAATGCCATAATTTTGAATCGGCCTGCTTAATTGTTGCTTGGCTAATTTTATTTTCTTTACCACATACAGTTCTGTCAATAAATATCTTGTAATTTTTATAACTATGATCAGTTTCCTGTTGTACAAAGTTGACCATCATATTAAAAATGCAGTAATTTGTCAGTTTTTCTGTTTGTTTGTTCTGATCATAACTGATGATCAAACTGTTTCTGCAAGCATGTTTGTAGGCTTCGTTGCGGAATTTTTCTAGAATGCTCGCATCCTTTGGACCCTTCTGTGGAACCTTGTTTTTGATTAAATTTTTAATCGATAAAACTTCCTCTCGAGCCCGCTTCAAATTTGGCTTCACCCAATAACACTCCACACTTGTAGGTGATGGTTCAGCACTACGTTTTTGCAGCCAGTATAAAAAGACAAGTGTATGTTTACACCCACCTGAAAAGTCACAAAATAAAATCAATGCTGGGCAGGTACTTTATTTAGAATATGGTTATAGGTGGCCCTTGAAATGTGCCGCAAGCCTTGGAAGGACATCCCTGTGAAGATGACGCCCTCGGAGAAAGCCCCCGTCAAAAGGGGAAGATCCGAGGAAGAGTCTCCACAGGGACATACGTGGAAAGCCCCGAGACTGTCCTCTGAAGCTGCAGGTGGCGCTAAACCCCCCAGCTTCAAGGAAGTGGTAGGGTCCTCGCGCGTAGGGATCCGTAACTCGGAACCTATGAGCGAGGACCATATGAGGATGATCCACCGCCATCTAAACCTGGCCATTGCGGGGCAATGCTCGGATGGTGATGGACCACAATTTCTGGGTTTCACGCACAAGACAGGGTGGATCCTGGTGACCTGCGTCAACCAGCGTAGCCAGGACTGGCTTGTGGGTGAAATCCCGAAATTGAAGCCGTGGCCGGAGGCGAACCTCTCCGTCATTCCGGAGGGGGAGCTGCCCAAACCAGCCACGGCCACCACCTTTATCCCGGAGTCAGAGGCTGCCTCTACTGAAGAGGCCCTAGCCCTTCTCAGGGCTCAGAATAAGGGCCTAAACACCGGGCTCTGGAGGGTGCTAGGCGACAGGGTGGAACAGGGAGGAAGGGTAGTTACCTTCTCCCTGGACGAACCCTCCGTCGAGACCCTGAAAGCCGGTGAAAATGAGGCGGCCCTTGGCTTCAAGAGGGTTTACTTTAAGGTCAAGGGAGGGCCAAATGCTCCCCTGAACACCCCCACAGCTAAGTCTGCTGCTCCATCCCAGGATGCTCATAAAACCCAAGGCCCCAAAACCCATGGGGGCAGGGCCCACCCTGGGGGAAGAGTCAGCAGAACTGTCACCGATCGGGCTGGACCCTCAACCTCAGCAGCCAGAGGTCGACAAACGCCTCTAGCTGCATCAAGGGGCGGGGGGACCCGACCGGCCACAAAAAGGGGGAAGTAATGGCTTCCTCCCCTACACCGGCGAGGATCCTGCAGGCGAACCTACACCACGCAGCTGCTGCGTCAGCAGTGGTTGAGTGCCGCCTTGCAGGAAACATCGACCTCGCCCTCATTCAAGAACCGTGGGTTCGTAACTCAACCATACTGGGACTGAATTCCGTTGGTAAGGTTCTATACAATACAAACGGAATAAAGCCAAGGGCGTGTATTGTTTTCAGCAAAAACACTAACTTTTTACCTGTTCCAGAGTTATGCACTGATGACCTTGTAGCAGCGTATGTAACTCCGAAGGGATGGTATGGGTCTAGAGTAATTCTGTGCTCGGCTTACCTTCCTGGAGACAAAGCGGACCCCTCGGCGGAGCTCTTTCCTGTGGTCGATTACGCCCGGAAACACAACGCGGAACTGCTGGTGGGTTGCGATGCCAACGCCCATCACACCAACTGGGGGAGCACTGACATCAATGGTAGGGGTGAGTTACTACATGAATTCCTACTAACCAATTTACTCCAAATCCTGAATTTAGGCTGTGTACCAACCTTTAATACTAGAGCTAGGAGTGAAGTTTTAGATATAACGTTTGCCACCGCAAATCTTGCCAGGCACATCCTAAACTGGAAGGTAAGCGATGTGGAATCTTTGTCAGACCACATACACATTTGTTTCAATCTGACTAGTCAACTGAGCAATCAGACTGTTACCTTTAGGGATCCTAGACGAACTGACTGGGAGGGTTACCGCAACTCCCTAGATCGTAACCTAGGCTCTATTGCTAAAAGTATAAAAACGCGGGAAGGTTTGGAACTTGCGGTAGAGGTTATCTCCAAAGGCATTGTACAGGCCTATGAAGAGAACTGCCCTCCCAAGGTGAAATCATCCAAGCGTATGGTTCCGTGGTGGAACTCTAAGCTGAGAAGGCTCAGGGATAAAACACGGAAACTGTTCAATAGGGCTAAGAAGACAAATGAGTGGGAGATCTATCGGAAAGCCCTAAATGAATATAGCAAACAGATTAGGAAAGCGAAAAGGGAGTCATGGAGGAAGTTCTGTGAGGACATAAACAATACGCCTCAGGGAGCAAGACTTCATAGAATACTCGCCAAAGCAAAACCTAACCAAGTTGGTCTACTAAAAAGACCTGATGGTTCCTTCACTGAGAATGAAACGGAAACGTTAGAATTACTGGCAAACACTCACTTCCCGGGAGCTGGAGACCCGAACTTAGCAGGTGGAGGAGCAGTTTCTTTTAGACCCCATCCTGAGGACTGGAGACAAGCAGCCTTAGTCGTAAGACCGGGACCAGTGAGATGGGCCATTAATTCATTTAAACCCTACAAAACTAGTGGATTAGATGACGTAAGTCCAGTTTTGATACAACGTGGTGCAAACGTCCTGATCCCCTATTTGGTTAGGATCTTCAGAGCAAGTTATGCCTGGGGACACATACCGGAACAGTGGAAGAAGGTAAAGGTCTTATTTATACCTAAGGCTGGGAAAAAGGACTACGCCCTGGCAAAGTCCTTCAGACCCATTAGCCTATCCTCGTTTCTACTTAAAACCATGGAGAAGGTAATTGATAAATATATTCGTGAGAACTGCCTCAGGGACAAACCTATCCATGACAGTCAGCATGCCTATCGTAGTGGCAGATCTACAGAGACGGCCCTACTAAACCTAGTTGATAGGATCGAGAAAGCGCTGGAAGATAAGGAGATTGCTCTCACAGCTTTCCTGGATATAGAGGGTGCCTTTGATAACACTCCCATCGGAACGCTGGTCAGTGGGCTGGCTGTGAAAGGCGTAGACACTACCACTATCCGATGGGTGCAAGGGATGCTCTCAAGTAGAGTGGTCAGGCTAGAACTACTCGGCACTACACTAGAGGTGACCACAGTAAGAGGCTGCCCGCAGGGAGGTGTATTATCTCCTTTACTCTGGACTCTTGCTGTGGATGGGCTCCTGCATAAGATGGCAGAGCTTCGCATCGATACACAGGGGTACGCTGACGACCTTGTAGTTACGGTGCGTGGCAGCTGCCAAAGTACTCTATCGTACCTTATGCAAAGAGCTCTAAACACAATAAACTCATGGTGTAAAGATAATGAACTATCCATAAATGCGGATAAAACCATTATTGTCCCATTCACTAATAAGCGGAAACTAGTGGGACTTAGACCGCCTATCATGAATGGGAAAACAATACCGTTCTCCTCAGAGGCCAAGTATTTGGGAGTCACACTAGACCAGAAACTTACATGGAATCTGCACGTGAACGGAACCTTACAGAAGGCTAAATCAGCTCTGGCAATTTGTTGCCGGCTAGCAGGAAGCAGATGGGGACTAAAACCCAAAATTGCACTCTGGCTCTACACATCCATAGTGAGGCCGATGGTGTCTTACGCCTCTGTGGTATGGTGTAGAAAAGCGGCACAAAAAACTGTAATATCGAAACTTGGCAGCCTCCAAAGAACTGCCTGTATTATCGCTACGGGAGCCATGTCAACCTCTCCGACACTAGCTCTTGAAGCACTGCTAAACCTGCCGCCCCTTCACCTGTTTTTGGAAAAGGAGGCGAAGGCAAGCATGCATAGAATCTCGAGCTTGAAGAGAGGCCACTGGCTATCCCAAAATATGAGATCCCTCGAGAACTCTGTAAGCGATATTCCTGTGATGGGGATGTTATCAGACACCATGCCCCCTAAACATTGTCCACAGAAGCTGTTTTCTGTGGAATTTCCGTCCAGGGAAGACTGGTCACACGGTCGCTTAACATGGAAACCAGGTAGCCTAAGGTGGTACACTGATGGCTCCAAATCCGGTTCTGAGGTAGGCTGCGGAATATATGGAGAGGCGCCTAAAAAGGAGTTAAGTCTGAATTTAGGCAAGTACTCTTCTATTTTCCAGGCGGAGGTATACGCCATAATTGAATGTGCGGCAACCAATCTGCAAAGCAACTACCTCAACAGTACCATCTATATCCACTCGGATAGTCAGGCGGCTCTCTTGGCCCTAACCTCTGATGTCATGAACTCAAGGCTGGTCGAGAACTGCTGGACACTTTTAAACACTCTGGGTACGAATAACAGGGTGATTTTACGTTGGGTCCCAGGGCATGCGGGCATCGTGGGCAACGAGAAAGCTGACGAACTCGCACGGGTAGGAGCTAAGGGTACACAATTTGGTCCGGAACCATTTTGCGGTATCCCCAAAAGCCTAACAAAACTTACCTTGTGGACATATTGCTATTATGCAGCCATTCAACTCTGGAGAACAACTCCAGGATTAAACCATTCCAAGGCTCTCATAAGAGCATTTAGCAAAAAGGCATCGACGGAGGCCTTAGCGCTGAGTAGGAACAATATTCGCACTCTGGTCAGGGCGCTCACAGGGCACTGTTGCCTGAACAAGCACATGCAGACGATTGGGAAAGGTGACACAAGGTTGTGCAGACTCTGCCATCTGGAGGAGGAAACGCCTTTGCACCTTCTCACCGTCTGCCCGGCCTTAATGCGACACCGTAGCTCCTCACTGGGAAAGCATCTAATGTGCCTAGAGGAGATCAAGTATCTCGGCGCCAACAAAGTCCTGAAATTCTTCGCAATAACAGGACTCAGCGGAGAACTGTAGGTCGTGGCGATCACAATAGATCAATTCTGGTCGCAGTGATACTAGGCTTTGGAGCCTTGAATAGCCACCCCCTGAATAATAATAATATAGGTGGACCATGGGTAAGAAACTTTTTGAATTCCATTTAATATTTGAGAATAAAATCAAATCACTTTTCAGTTTTCACAAAACACAAGTGAGATATGCAAGAAAGATGGCAGTTATTTATCAACAAAACTTACCAGCTGCAGCTGCACAGCCATCACATGATGTGTCTGTGATGACATCCTTTAGCTCGTTGAGATGAACCGTGACAATGTAGTACTTGTTGTTTATTTTATGTTCAGGAACGATTTTTGCTCGTACATCACATAGACTTCCAGTTCTTTTCACCTCAACATAGCCAACTGCACTCTCTATATAGGACTGCCGTGATGACCTTAAAAGCAAAATATAATGAGTTCCAGATCTTTCCTTAATAATAATAGAAACGAAATCCGTAAATACATTTTCGCAATTGAATACCTCAAAAATAAAGAAATATACTGAGGAAAAGATGCGATTACGTTGAGCTCACATTAGGTACTTACATTAAGGCTTTAGCACCTCTTATTTCAGCGACGTTATACTTGTCACTAGAGTTCATAAACTCCATAAGCATTAGCGTATCTACTTTTGGCAGATTTGATGTGTCCGCTCTATCAAAATCAGTGGTTCTATTCATATTTTGCAGGTTTCAAATTCCAGTATCAGTTCCAAGTCGTCGCAGCAGCTATCAAAGTCAGGTTCAGGGTACAAAGCTAAAGTTATCGTCGAAGCAGGCAATATCAAAAGTCCGGTGTGGGTAAGCAGTCGAAAAATAAAAGAAATCCAGAGAATATACCGATAACTTAGAGAAGGAAGCGGGCGTAAAATCACAAGCGAAGGTTATGTTGTTTGTTTTAATTTATGACAGGATAGCTGTCAATGGTACATCAGTAACTGTTTTTTTAATTATGTGACAGACTAAGGTTAGTGTCCATCTTAATCCGTCCCAGATTTAATAAACTATTTTTATTTTTTGTAGTTATATGACGCAACCAAAAAATCTGATACTTTTTTTATTTGCTTATAAAAGTCTATTCTTTCGAATAAAAATATAAAAACAGGTAGGTTTTTTTTTAGGTGATCCCCAATTATATCTAAGGAGTAATAGTGAAATTTAGTAGTTGGATTCCTTAATCTGAAGAAAGGCTTGATTATTTGTAATACGATACTAAATAAAAAAAAACTTTTTTTTTATAAACACTAAAAACCATTCCGTGCACATGGTGTATTTCAGATCATGTAAACCACGCTCTAGAGTTTTGTTACTGTCGGATTTGTTACTGTCCCTAAAAATAATTAAAGACTTTAAAGAGTTTTCTTCTACATATTTTCACTTATTTAAGGAAAGATTGTTTTAAATTAAAATAAAATGTGTTTAAATCGTCCTAATTCCTTTTTAAGTAAATTGTTGTTTATTTTTAAGTCGTAAAAGTAAAAATAAGATAAGCTTTGGGACCGACGGTAACAAATCCGAAAGTAAATATTTTTTAGATTTCGTTTTGTTAATTTCTGTGGATTACTGAATTATTTAGGGAATTCTGATATCATTGTCATTTCAAATAATAAATCGGAGTTGTTGAATTCATCATAGTTTTATTTATATTTAACCTACACTGTGGTAACAAAACCGACAGAAATTAATTTCTTCCTCTCATTGTTTTAAGTTTTTCTCGATAAACAGCATTCTAAATTAAATATTATATTAGTTTTATGAATAAAGACAATATAAGTATTCAAATACAGTTTTTAAAAATACCCTAAAGTTAAATAATTTTTTGGACAGCTTTTTTATTAGGGTGTGCTATTTTTTTGAAACTCCCCTACTAATACCGCCTGCAAATACTACCAGAATAATAAAGAGCCTTGCTTACTGCTCATATCGAAGAATGCGTGATCCGGAACGCTTTTCTGTCAAGATGACATACTTTTGAAATCAAATTGACATTGACACTTTGTCAGGCTCGTGATTTAAGTAAGGTTAAGAATGTATGCAATACCTATGTTTCGGTTTTTGATTCGTCGCAGTAGTATAGTTATGCAATAGCAAAATACTGACACCAAGCCAAGAATTTTGGATATATTTTTACAGGATTATTAGTAGTTTACAGAAACCCTCTAGACTCAAGACACGCGTGCTACATTTAAACGTAAGTGTCTGGGTATTTTCAGCTTTCCACAATTAAATAATCAGTCCGCCCTTAAAACATGTTGTTCGTGGCATTGTTAAAACTGAATCTAGTCTAATAAACATTAAGATATTGTTGTAAAACGGCGACATTTCAATAATACATAGACGCTTTATTTTAGGTCATTGATGAATTTAAGAAGATTTTTTCGTAAGGCTTATAAAACTTACGAGCAAGCCAAGGACCAGGCGTTTAGTCGCAAGTATTTGTTTTATACCAATGTCTTACTGTCAGTAGGGATCTCCACCGTGGGGGATGTGCTCGAGCAGAGCTACGAAGCTTTAAACGGGGAGATCGCGGAGATGGACCCGCGGCGAACCGCGCACATGGCCTTCTCGGGCGGCACGGTCGGCGTCATCGCCCACCATTGGTACAACTTCCTGGATAAAGTAATCATTGGCAGAAGCTTTGCCATGGTGATAAAAAAATTGATGCTAGACCAATGTATATGTTCACCAATCATAATACTCTCGTTTTTTGCCACTGTGGCTATATTTGAAGATAACCCTGTGGAAAACTTTACAGAAGAAGTTGCGGATAAGTTCTTAATTCTATACAAAGCCGAGTGGGTAGTATGGCCGCCAGCACAGATAATAAATTTTTATTTTTTACCTACTAAGTACAGAGTTTTGTATGATAATACAATATCACTCGGGTATGATATATACACATCAAAAGTCAAGCATGCAAAAACTATGCATACTGGTCATAATAAGCAAAATGATGAAGAAGAATAATATTAATTTAAGTAATTTATTTTATTGATAACAATAAACTGTCAGTTTTAATTCTATTATTTATATTAATTTAGTATTAATGAAATACAAGTTAACAGTGTTTAAAATTTTGTTTATTTAATTTCAGTTCAATCATATTTATAAAGAGATGGAAATAAGTTGATAATGATAAGTAATTTTTTTTCTAATTTTTTGTGCTCAATTTTTTGTACAACCATTTTTTTTTAACATTTTGTTATATTTTTTTCAGATACCAAGATGCAGGCACTAGGGGTCACATGGAAAAAGTTAGCAATTACTTTTTCTGGAACTGCACCTAAACTAAAAAAAATAGTAAAAGTAGCATTTAGTAACAAATACTTATTTTATACAAATGTCACTATTTCTGTTACGTTGTCATCACTAGGGGATGTCATGGAGCAGCACTATGAAATATACTGTAAAGATTTAGACAAATTTGATTCAAAACGCACAATCCACATGGCTTTTTCCGGTGGTGCAGTGGGAGTGTTGTGTCACCACTGGTACAAGGTGTTGGACAAATTTATCATAGGGAAGACTCTTGACATGGTAACAAAAAAATTGATCCTAGATCAGTTTATCTTCTCACCAATAATGATAGTTACTTTTTTCGGTAGCTTAGCACTTTTTGAAAAGGATCCCATGGAAAATTTTAAACAAGAAGTTACTGATAAATTCATTAGACTTTATAAAGCAGAGTGGCTTGTGTGGCCTCCGGCACAAATCATTAACTTTTACTTTTTACCTACTAAGTACAGAGTTTTGTATGATAATACGATATCACTAGGATATGATGTTTACACGTCGCAAGTAAAACATAGTAAAACAATCAAATGTGTACAGGATAAAACATGTATGATAGCGGAACTATCCCATTAACTGTAGTGGAATTTACTTAGAAAATTAATAGGCTGAGTTTATTAATTTAATACTATTGATACTCAAAGAAATCAACATAATAGTGACTTGTAGAAGAAGCATGTCTGTGATAAAAATAAATGTGACAACATATTTAATATGAGTACATTGTATTCCATTGTTTTTGTAACATATAATTTATTTTGAGTTTACAGTTAAATTTTGTTAGTGTCGTCCAATAATTAAATATTTGTACAACTGAGTGTTTGTTTTTATTAAAATAATCCTACACACAGCATCGAAAGCCGTGGGTACTTGAGAGTTGCAGTCGCCATGTGGCCGGAAGGAAGGTAGGCTGAACCGCCTCCAAAAAGTAAAACATAACTCCTTATCAAATGATAGGGCGGTCTAACTGAAGTCGGCTTTTGGTTATATTGTGGGACGCCGAGAACTATTTGGTTGCAGTTACTTTTATTGCAACAAATCTATGCAACCGTGAAAACTGAAAGAACCAACCAACATGCTTTTGTAGTTATTAATTATTAGCGAGGACAAGATAAACGAGTAGCCTACGTTGATTCTCTGAAAAGTTTTTACAAAAAAAATATTTTTCGTACAAGCTTTTGTTACCGACTGTAATTGTTTGCAAAATCTTTATCTGCTTATCAAGACCAAACTATTGAGTCCTAACACGGTGGGTATACGTTAAGAATAGCGGAAATCCTGTCGCTACCTTCCGACTCCATCATCAGATCACCTCTTAGATACCATAATTGCATTGTCATCGGGTTTACATACCTTTGTGGTCCGAATTTCAGCTCATTCCGTTAGCGAAAAGTGGGGCATACATACATACATAGCGACATACATTGCAAGTTAAATAAAAGCTTGGAAAAAAAACCGCATCCAAATCGGTTCATCCGTTTAAGAGCTACGGTGCCACAGACTTACACGTTAAACTTATAACAACATCCCTCTTTTTTGCGTCGGGGGCAAAAAACAACGCGGGCGATGTGAGGAAGGAAAGGAGGTACCTATACGATACTTACGTAAGTACTGTAGTTAGGTACTTTAACCTTTTCACGCCATTGACGGATCCGCAACACTGGTTTAACGCCAACGACGGATATACCCGTCATGGTTGATAGCGTAAAAAGGACCCGATTGTCTATGAGGTAAGGTTGACAATAGCTCTGGGTGTTTAGCTGTCTTTGACGTGTGAGTGACGACTTTTGTTTTGATATGTAGGCACCTACTTTGCTTCTGAGGTGGGTAGATAAATGAAAGTCATAGTTCGTTGAAGTATATTTTCTTTTAAATAATTTGTAAAGTTAAATTTTGGAAACTTTTATTTAAGAATTATCAGTTCAGTATCAGCAGGAAGCGAACTTTTGGTGCCGATGACGACAAACTACATTACAGCATGATTTTATATTTGTATTGACTACCTACTTATCAGTGCCAACTCCAATCGAAATTAGGTACGATATTGTTACGTCATCGGCGGTAAAAATCGCTCTCTCAGGCATTTAATCGAAGCAGTGATTTATTTTACGAAATATCGATTTTAGCTAAGTATTTGTAAATCTACAACGGTGCGTCCATATTTTTAGATTACATTCTTGAAACCTAGATTCTAAAGAAAACAGTCAGTAGGCACTGACGCATCTTGTATCTGGCCTCTCAGCCAAGACGGTTAATTAATACGGTCCTTAACAAATTCACTGCTAGCCCACGAAACAAATTCCTAACCACACGCCAGTGTAAGCGGCAAGTATAACTAGGTAGGTATACCTACCTAGTAATCGCAACAATGGGGTAAGTATATAGCGGCGCGGTGTGGGATCATAGAATACCCGATAGCCGGTTACTTGAGGGCGAATGTGTTAAACTTGGTACCTACTTATATGTAAGTATAAAACAGTATTAATTGGGCGTTAGAAACGGTTCTTCAGCCAAAGAATTCCTCTGACTCGTTTTTAAATTACTTAGAACGCTGCTGACCACAGAGTTCTCAAATATTCTTTCCGGCCAGGACTCTGATCTCTGGTTGCCTCGCAACTCGCTTATTACTGGCATGTGACTGGACCTAGGTGTGCCTCTATGTGACCGGAAGGACCGCGTTCTATTGTCTCTGGTGCCGAGGAGTGAGGTGAGCAGTTTGTCCAGGGCGGCGATGTCCTCTTTGTTAGCGGGATTATGCTTGAAGCTGGCGCGGGGTGAAGCCATGCTGGAGCGACGACTCGAACGTAGTGAGACTGTCGTGCGGGCTTGCATGCCAATTGTTCGAAATACCTGAAAACATTTAATAGGTTATGAAGTATAAATGTTATTAGGTCGGACCGAATTAGAATAATAGAAGGATTAGAAGGGCTTCAGAGATCGTGTAAAATTGGATAGCCTGAATACCGTCTTAGAATGAGCGAGAATAAGTCTCCCGACACGAGTAGGTACATACAAAAAACCCGATGTCAATGCGATCCCAATTTTAGAGCTGATAATTTAAACGGCTCACCGATTTTCATGAAATATAGCTACGTTTTGACAAAAAGATTAACTAACTAAGCTAGGTTTATATTTAGTAATATACCTCATCGGCGGTGTGACTCTGATAACTCATCCTCTTGACTTTTCTGTATGTCTCGTCGTCCAAAGCTTCTTGAACAGCTGATTCTAGTTTCTCTTTAATATCTTCTTCAGATCCTTGGTTAAGGTCATCCAGAACGAGTCTAGTAAAAGATAAAAGGAGCCATATTTAAACATTACAAGTAGATGACTGTTTTTTTGATCAGCTTGTCATTTTACATGTCGATTTTCTGCCAGAAAGATAGCAAAAATGTTTACCAGCTGTTGTTTTGTGAATTTTGAAATAATTCCCCTATTTTGATTACCTATCTACCTATGCAAGTTGGCCTTATGGATGACGCAATTATCATTTAAAAAACAGGCAACATAATTAAAAGATTAGGTAGTTAGGTACCTATAGTAAAAAAATATAATTTGCAAATTTTTGAGGCACATAATTATGTGTCTTGTCTTGGGTAATTAAGTAGGTAGGTATTCAATGTTTTTATAGTTGATTAAAGTTTCGTATTTGTAGTCGATTTGTATGTCTTGGAATCTAAATACCTATATAAAAGGAGAAACCGACTGACTGACTGACATATCAACGCACAGCCTAAACGGCTAAACGTAGGCACTTGAAATTTGGAAGGGACGTAGCTTAGGTACCGTAGAGGTGCACTAAGAAAGGAATTCCCGAAATTCCCACGGGAACTATTGCCCGACGAAGTGGGCTCGGGAACCGCTAGTACATTATATAGGTAACTATTAACATTAATAACGTAGCATGACTGAACTAAACAAATTCGTCTTTTTGTAGCGTCCGCATGGAATTGGGGCAATTCGCGAAAGGTCTAATCTAATCTTCAGAATTGAATCGAATATTTAAATAAAATATACAGAATGTATTTACTCTGCGCGTTCGTCCTCCTCAGCCTCATGCAAATTTGCTCGGTTAGCCTCTCGAACCACTTTGATGTCTTGTTCCCAGAACCTCCTCAGATCCGGAGTGGAGGTGTAAGGCGCGGCGACCTCTTTAATTTTAAGGAACATAATCGCCGTAATGAAAATGCAGATTACGTTGACGATCGTAAGGCAGCAGCTAACAATTCCTGGGGAATTCAATTAATTATACTCCTACAAGTTTGCGTTCTTACACAATTGGATGACTGATTACCTATTAAACATGGTAATGACATTGCGGTTACGCGTGGAGGTAAACGCGTATTTTACTTAAATTAATACTTTTAGAAAATATAAATAATTCCTGAAAAGTTCTGTTAAAAAATGAAAAAGTTTATAGTTTGCTACGTTTAAGCAGAATGTACCTACTTATTAGATTTTTTTGCATTTAGATAAAGGATTCTACTAACAGGTTCTAAAATTAATATCACGCTGAGAAGTGGAAACGCTGCAAGAAACTTGTAAATCTAAAATGCCAAAATAAGTATTCGACATTAAGTATATATCTTTTGGTAGAGGGAAGGTACTTGCCGTTAACAGCGAACTCTATTGGCAGATAGTCGTGGTACAAGGGTTCATACGAAGAATTCCCGGTGTATGCTTCTCCTTTGATATGCGGGATTTTTACACCTGGATTCAGCAACACGATGCATGCTAACGCCCAATATAAACCCTGTTAAATCCAGAGAATACTCTATCTTTAATAACGTATTAACAAAAAAATGTAGATGTAAGAATTTGTCGTAAACTTACACAATTGACAACCGGTGGAAGTAGTGACGCTGAAATGGCTATTCCAATAAGAGGCCCAGCACTGCCTTGAAGCAAAGCCAAAGCCACTCCTGTACCTGAGGTCAGAGCCCATAGCACTCCCATCCATAGAGCTCGAACATTGCCTCTAAAACAAAAAGCTATTAAAGCTATGTTTGTCCACCGACTTAATTACATAATTATTTAATTTCGAATTACCGAGATTTCATTTCTTCCGTTGGCCAGTCACCAAAGCCCCAAGGCATGTCTGTACTTCCTAGTATAAGGCCAAATATAAAGCCAAATAGTAAGGAAAATAGCATGCCTAGGACAAGGCTTTCGAATCCGCCTCTAACCAGGCCCCAGTCTGCGATGATGGTCCCGAATGTGATGGACATCACTGGACCCATCAGGGGTGATACCAACATAGCAGCTACTATATTTGAAGCGTTGTTTTCAACTAGTCCAAGGGCAGCAAGAGAACTGGGAAATTAAATGAGAATAGAAAAGAGAATAAACTGTTGGATGATGTGACATAGGTACTTTATGACATTTTCGTACTTACTCCGCTGTAATAATGAGAGTCAGATAATCAAATGACAGCTCTCCACCTCCTCTCACGCCGTCCACTACTTGTTTCACAGTCAGCTTGGACCGTATAGACTCCACGAAACTGCGCCATCGCTTCGCTTCTTCTGTTTTTCGTCTTAGAAAAGAAGTACCGTACTTTATAGGTACAATGATATTTTATATTAAGATATGTTATGCTCATACCAAACGCATTCAAAACCGGTCGCCAAACACTCAGTTGTATTTTATATACATCTATACAGACAAAGAAGCTAATGCAGCTAATTAATTCCACACGCTGTTGTTGGAAAGAGATAAACTTGATAGACGACGATAGGCGTCGCGGCGCAACTGATTGGCGGTTTGATGAAAGTTTGGCATTTTGCCTCGGTATTTTCGATACTTTTGCACGTGGATAACGTAATCTAAATACAAATAATATATTGTTGTCTATTTGTTTATTAGGTAGGACTTCAAAGCGTAAATATCGCGACTTACATTATTGTGTCTTCATCAAACTCCACGCTTTCAACCGTTGAACTGTACACTACACTGCATGGCAGTACGCTGAAAAGTCCATCTCTATGTTATCATCTTAACAATGGTATCAATTTATCCTAAAAAGTTTTCGGGTTGGCGTTACTTTAATCATGTTCCCAGAGTTGGCAGACTCAGTTATTACGCTAGGAGTGACTGCCGTCTGAACTCTGTACCCGTACCCGTTTAACTATGTAGTGGTAAAAATATTAGGAAAACCATCCGACAAAATACAAATGTTATACTAAACTATTTTGCGATCAAACAATATTATCCAAAACAATTTCGATCAAACAATTTTCGACATTTAAATCATTTAAAGAAACGTTGGTATGCAAAAAGACACGTGGCAAAACTAAAATAGGCCAAACAATTTTAGACCAACCGGTATACACTCGTGCAGGTTTAATATGCGATGTTTAACCTCAAGAGCATCAGTTACCACAGCACGACACTACCTTACTGAAGCTGTGTTATGTTATGTTATATGCAGAGGCGTAAACAGGTAACCAAAAGTCTTGGTAGGTACAGTAAAACTGGGGTTTTATTTAAACTATTTAGATTTTATCAAGTCAAAATATGTCTTCCGCTAGACCCTTTAGACTCCGCGAGGCTTGGAGGCCCCGGTGCACGGCACTATCTAGCCCTCCGGTTAGCCGTACCTATCTAATGGAAAGCTTGATGGTTCCCTGGTGCACCAGTGGAATACCACTGGTTATATGTTTCTTCCCGTGATTACCTATAAGTTCCATTTACGCCTACCTTACAATGGATTGCCACCGGACTCCAATGCCGAGCTTAGTCAGGCAATGCAGCATAGTCTCGCATTCATCTCCAGTGGGAAGTGGGAATATTACCTCGAAGTAATTGCCTGCTTTGTCACTTATCCATGCTACGTGCTTCACTTGGAGCTTGTTTAGGAGTTCTTGCAAAATCTGCCGGAATTGTGACGAGTAAATACATATAAATTGCTTAGCAATCTAAAGTACCTACCTAATTGTGTCTAGGGCATGCAGTACCGGGTCCGGTTCCGAGAATTCCATTTCCCGGTTCTAGGAAGGGACGGTCCCGGGAATCCCGGTTCTCCCGGTTCTTTTTAGGGTTCCGTAGTCAAACTAGGAACCCTAATAGTTTCGCCATGTCCGTCCGTCCGTCCATCCGTCCGTCCGTCCGTCCGTCCCCAGTCTAGCTCAGAGACTCATAGTACTAGAAAGCTGTAATTTGGCATGAATGTGCATATTAGTCACGCCAACAAAGTGGTAAAATAAAATTTTGAAAAATATATTTTTTTAATGCACCTCCCCTACACGTAACGTGGGGATGTCTTTTTTTTTCTTGCCTACCCCATAGTGTGGAGTGTCGTTGGATAGGTCTTTCAAAAATATTGTGGGTTTATGTAAACAATTTTTCGATTAAGGGATCCGTTTATGAAATATTAAGCTTTAAAGCGCTATTTTTTGTTAGAGTCAAGTGTCCCCCCCCCCTACAGCCAAAACTACAAGTACTAAAAATCTGAAAAAAATCTTCAACGAAAGCGCATATAACGAATTTTAAAGGAAAACTATCACGGCTAAGTAGACATGATTAGTTCCTGAGATACAGGCGATTAACGGGTTTATACCTACTAAAAATCATCTAAGACAGCGCCAAATAACTTTAAATAGAAAATTGTTTCATACATGTTGATTTTTGAGATAGTTTTTTGTGTTTGTCGTTACGGCTTCGGAACCCTACACTGAGCATGGTCCGACATGCTCATGCCCGGTTTTTTAAAATAAAATCACTGCCACCCATGAACATTTGAAAAATAAAACGATTAAAAAACTTTACTAAACTTTATTTTTTATAAATACTTATGCAATAAAATCATGTAAGTATGTTTTCTTCAACAAAAATCGTATCTTAATTAAATAAAATATTTACTAGAAAGTAATTTGTCCTTCCTTCGGTATTTTTTACAAATCTAGAGATCAATTATTGCAAATATGCCACAAAATATGATGGATGTTGATACGATGTTGCCACTTGTGCCGGCGGCGTTGTCGCTAAAGTGTGAATTGTAATATTTGTAATAAAATAAAGTACCTACGCGCCACGATTTTTTTTGATGTTCATAGAAAGAACCTGGAGAACCGGGACTTAATCTTCAGTACCGGTTCTATAAGCACTATGAAATTCCCGGGATTTCAATCCTGGGATTGCAACCCGTGAAATTCTTAGTAATGAATAGTTTCGGTGGCCATCCATGGTCTTCATCATCGGTTCCACTTTAAATAGTGCATCCCGATAGCAAATGCTCGTGCTAATACTATAAAGAATACCCAAAAAGGCTATAATACTTGAAGAGTTCCCTCGATTTTTCCCTCCAAGATCCCATCATGAAATTCTGACTTGATGACAATGTGACTTGGGAAGTGTACCCTTTCGAACGTAAAAAGATTTTTCCAAATCGGTCCAGTCGCCTTCGAGTAATCGGGGAAACATACATAAATAATAAAAATAAAGATTCCAACAAACTGATAAACTCCTCTTTTTAAATTGGTTAACGTACGTTTTTTTTGCCAAATTTGTTTTTTTTTTTATTTAGACCTCATTATTCATGTTTACTCATAATGGCGAAGTATCATGGTTACTAAGTTTGTTGGAAATTTGGACATTTTACAAACTTTTGAATAGATGTATGTTTTAAAAATAAGTGTACCGAGACCAAATTGGTCTCATTTCGTTGCAAATATCTAAGGTAGCCATAGTAATTTTTAACTGGTAGTAAAAAAAATTAATAGAAGAATCTAAGATTTTTCAAGCGATAAATATTGGTCCGGGGGCTTTTGATTGTCATAACTAGTGATGGGCGATTTCCAAAAAGTTTCAGTTACTTACGTTAGCTTCATGTCAAAAGTATAGGTACCTAGTAACTTTCAGAAATTAAACGATTTCACTTTGATAATTGATAATTTTCAGAAAATGCCCTTAAATTTTTGTTTAAAGTTTCTTTTTTTAAACTTATAGAATATTACAGAAATTTAACGTTTGGAACCTACAAGCCGAATCACTAGTCATAACCACTTCATCAAATCAAATACAACAATGAAAAAACGGAACAAGCTCATTCAGTACAATGCAACATGTACCAATTCTATGAGCTAGTATTTAATTGGTAGGAAAATAGTAAAAATACTTACACTTTCCAACGTGAAATGCTTATCTTCCTCTTTAACATTGTCCAGAGTCGGGCTAAACGCGTCATTGTAATATTCCTGGGTTAATTGCACCGGGATGCTCTTTGGTTTTTTACTCCTCAACTCAACTTCTAAGTAACTAGGTTTGAAGGAATCAGGGAGTTCGTTGGGAAGACTTTTAGGTCTACCAAAGCGCAACACATGCTCGTAATTGCTTGAAGGAATGCACACAACGAATATGACTCCGGATGGCATGATCGAGTCAAGTGCGTGGTTAAATAATATATAAGCACTGATGGTTCGCGTTGGCGTTCTGTAGCTAATTAGTTTCAGTTAATTTGTCCCTGATTAGACGTTATTATGGTCGTCTTGTTAATTAGGAATCTTTATTTGACGGTCAAGAGGGACCTAAGAATAGTATTTATTCATCCTCTGGCTGACTATCCTCCGCGGGGCTAGCGAGATTGGCGACAAAAGAACAAAACCGTAAAGTAAAAGGTTTTTAATTCAAGGTGTTCAATTGTTCAGTTCAACTCGCGTGGGGGGATTCCGTACGTAAATATAATATGGAATATAACTAAAAATTAGACTCTCGTAACAAGCCTTTTAATTTGTTTTTCATTACTTAAAAAAAAAAGTAATTTACACCAAGTGATCTAATATTTCAAATTAATTTATTTACACTTCACGTTCGTGTTTTGGTCACAGACAAAAATGAAGAGTGCCGAATTTCAACATAATCCGTCCAGTACATTGGCGGTCACAGTCAGAGACAGACAGACACACGAGTGATCATATGGTTTCGTTTTTTAATTTGGAGGTACGGTGCCCTTAAAAAAAGTGGTTACTTTTGCTAGTCCTGCTATTACTACGGCAGTCTTATGGCCTCTATTGTAAATTTATTTTGTTAGAGAAGTCGAATTTTTGCTCTATATTTTAATAGCCTATTTTAAAGCCTACATAGTATAGTTAAGCTAGATAAAGGTTAAAATAATCTTTGAAAGGATTAAAAAGTTTAAAAGACCAAACCCCGCCTTCAAAAACGGCTTTTTGTTTTTTTATACCTTCTATTATTTTATTCTATACTTTTTGGTAATCGTAATAATATTATGCTATTATGTAGTCCCACTTCTCAATTAATAAGAAACTATAGGTCATCTCATTAATACGAAACTCGCTGCAAGGAACGCCGCGGGCAAGTCATGGTGCATAATATAATTAATCCATTTTAATGTGCTTAGTCATAGTCGCTCAACTATCTTAATCGAGTTATCTTATCGCCAACCCTCGAAATAGGTACCGTTTAGGAGTTCTGGTGGCCATTTGTGGTCGTCATCATCAGTTCCACTTCGCCAAATCCTGATTTCCTGAAAGGTGTACCTATAATATTTGAGGAGTTCCCTCAATTTCTCCAAGAACCCATTGTCAGATCCTGTCATATGACTCTAGTTCGTCAATATGTAAAGTAGGTATACACTTTCAAACAAACATTCAAATCGGATCAGTGGCTTTTGAGTAACCGGTGAACATACATAATAAAACCCGACGAATGGAGAACCTCCTTTTTTTGAAGTCGGTTAAAAATGACGGCGCACAGTAGTAGATGGCAGAGCGTTTGCACCTAAATACGAAAGTGAAGTGTTTTCGGTTTTCTATTAGAATAATATTCGCCCGTTTTCCTGTCCGGATATTGCAAAAACACTTACCGGTGATAAGAACAGGAAAACTAGGCCGCCCTTTTAATAAGACAGACGAGAAAAATATATAGGGATATGGGAACCAAAAGAAAACATATCTGTTATAGTTAGTTAAGTACGATTTATTAACAAGTTTTAAAAGGGGGTACATTATAAGATTTATAAGTTATACGTTGTACGATTTACTACCTAGAACTACTTGGTTTTTTGGTTCAACCGTGTAGTTTAATGATGGTTCTATGACCGGACAACTTGAGTCTTCGATACTTCGTTCAAAACTTTTAATAAAGTTTTCTTGGTCTTCAAAACTATCGTTACAAAAGCTGATAACGTTATCTAAGTCAGTTATACGATTTTTACTAAAAAAATCGAGTTGTGTTGTTGGAAATGTCATGTTATTGGAAACTTGCAAACTCATGTCCGATTTTAATGTAGGAGTATTCTCTATGCTGTTGTAGATATGGTGGCCATCTTGAGCGTTCGGTTCGATGTGGTTAGGCAATGAGGAGAACCTGCCAATAAAATAATATTCATTAAATTTACAAAGAAATACTTAGCCTGGAACCGTATAAATAGACTGGCCTTGGCTGAGTGGCCAGGCACGTCAGAGATTACAGTTTTCTATGACTTGACGTTTACTTTGACGCATCTTGAGACTGGCATCTCAATCCAGCGTGCTTAAACAAGATGCATTGCGAACGTTACCTACTACGAGTAGGTACAGTCACGTGATTTAATTTGGTTTAGTAGATACCTATAGACTCTCCTAGACCAGACAACTTTTTATTTAATGGTATGCATAACGAACGCACAGGCCTCCTAGGTAAATGGGCTCCAAGGTATTTAGACAGTTCACAATCTCAAGACAGCAAACCTGCCGTCGTTAAAAAAAGGGCGTATATCTCATAGAATCGCGAATGTGTTAGTGACCTTATTGTGTAAGACAGGGAGTTAAATTTGTTTTGATTATCAAATTGCGCATGCGTCTTTTTTATTTAGAAGGGCAGAAATGTAACACTGCAAATGAGCTCCCAACCCTGAGGACTGTATCTATGCTAGTCATAACACAGGGCTGTCTTACCCATAGACTGGAATACAAAAATGCGAACACTGCTTGGCCGCAGGATAAAGGATTACTAAAAACCGTTAATGTAGAAGATCAACTTACTGTTGTTTTTGTAGGCAATAGGCCTCGATGTTTTGAGCCTTCATGCGCCGGATCGCTGGAGTTTCGTGCCGAAAGGTCACAGTATCACTTTGTACGAGATGAATTGGCTCTTCGTCCCGTTCTGATTTAGAGAGTTCATTCGAACAATTGCTGTAATAAAGTAGATAGATATAGTCATAATACGGGAATGTTAAGCTACTTGCTACTCTTCGTAATTTAGCCGAGTTCACATCCAGGACATACGAGTATAACCGACTAAGCCCGATTTGCATTACACGGCCAAAATGCGAACAGTGGCAAAGTGACTCAACAATCCCGTGCTGTGTACAATTAAATAAGAATTAACAATCATAAAGGTAGGAAAGGCTGTAAGCTCATTTCCAAAAAAAAAAAAAAAAAAACTAAAATTAATTACCATTTTTTTATACACAGAACGTAATCATAATCACTGTCGACTAGGGTATTATACCTATATTATAACAAAATCTATCGCAAATAAGCTCTTTTTTTACCCCTCCAATGGATAATAAATGCAGGATATCTTGGCTTACTTGTACTTTTCCCATGTGATGTTATTGTTAATCCGTGTGGATAATCCGTGCGATCTTCTATTAGCTCTCCACCATAAAATGTCTCTACGATCCAGGGGACATACTTTTTTGACCTGCAATTTGAAATCACATCTGAGATGTACTTTTAAAGGTGTCTAAAGTATCAACAAAAAAATTGGCATGAAAAAAAAGTTTCTTTAACTATTCTAAACCAACCTACGTTACTTGTAATTTCCGCTCTAGTGATTGATATCAGTGAGCCATTGCATATCGGCATCGGACTGTTTGCCACGCAACGCACGTAGGAAGGGAGATACTTCGGCGTGAGAAAACCATGGTACTGGATTACGACAACTTTAACATAAAACCATTAGCCGAAAACCACGTTTGACCTGTTCATACGTGCGCGCACTTACTATGATAGTCGTATAGTCCGCAAAGAGCACTGACAGGCCAGCTGTAATGGCCGTCGGAAGGTCATTCATGTAAATTAGGAATAGTGTATTTCCTAGGGCAGACCCTTGAGGGATCCCTAGACTCACACACTGCATCCTTTTGCCGTTTACGGAAAACTTGACAGCCTGTTGACGGTCGGACAGAAACGTCGTGAGTAGACGATAGCTGACATCGCGGAAGGCGTAGTGATGCAACTTGTCCAGAAGCAGAAGCAGAAGTGATTGATCACATCAAAGGCCGTGGACAAGTCGTAACAATAAAAATATACTTCATACCTTGTAAACAATAACCCCGGTTACAAATATGCAAGCGATGTTGACGAGCGTGAGGCCCAGGGACAGTGCCCCGAGCACCGCCAGCTCCGTCGGCTGGTCTTTGCTGTAGGAGTATGTGGATAGCACGCCGGTCCAGCGGGTCTCATCGGCCGCGAATATCATGTGCACCAGCGCCATGGCCCAGAGCAGACCCTGGGGAGACCCATTAGAAATAAACAAGTACCTACAGAAAAACATAAACACAAAAATTACTGACCTATTGCCAGGCGGAGAAAATGGTTCCTGCTCAGCATGTTATTGGATTTTAGGCCACGGGGGTTATTACGATAAGGCAAAGCAGTTCATTTTACGGCGAGCGACAAGGACTGAGCTATAGCAGTTATATAGCTCTGTCTCTTTCTTGCAGCGTTTTCTGAATTGCATAGCTATGTCATAATTAATTAAGTTTATGTACGAATTTACTTGTAATTGTTTTTTTTATTGTGCAATAAAGAGTTTAGATACATACATACATAATAACCCATCAGAGCTGGTCTTCCGCAGGAACCATTTGGTGACAGCGTTAGCGTTATCAGCCTGCAACCGGTGTGTTTTTAGGGTTCGGTACCCAAATTGTGCTATGGGGACCCAAAATGTAAGCCCCGACTGACCGTCCGTCCGTCTGTCCGTCTGTATGGCTGTCCGTCTGTATGGCTGTCCGTCTGTATGGCTGTCCGTCTGTCTGTCGGTCTGTCTGTCTCTCAAGAACCGTTCTATAGTAAAATTTTTTTTTTGTTAAACCCGCTTATTACTGTGAACTAGTTTCTTTATTTCTTCTGCGGAAAACTATTGCTCCATAAGAGAGTTAACCTATAGTTATAGTGGCAGAGTATATTACCGCGAAACGTTTTGAAGCCCCTGTTATCTACTTAAGTTAATGGAGTACCCGAGACAGGAGGGCGAAAAGAGGAGTAAATGGCTTCTTTTGTAGCTCCCAATATGTAGGTACCTTTACATATACGTGTAAGGTGCTACTGATATAGCTCTTATTTACTAGATAGGAATGGCGGCCCCGTTAAAATAATACGATAACATATCAAAGGAAATATGGTTTTACCGAGGAGAATAGAGGCCCAGATAAGACGGTTTTTTTTTTTAAACTGGTTTAGTCTGTATATTTCTTAGCAAGGTTTCATTAAAATCAGTTTAGCCGTTTGAGAGATATCAGCTCTGAAAGAAGGGGTCGGTATAAAATCGGGGTTTTTTCTACAAACATCAAAAAATTCTATGATTCAAAAAAGGAATATTTTAAATCATTAGACATTTTTGATGTGTGTATTTATTAGATTAGATACATATATAACTCCCAGCAGCGTTGCTAAATGCATGTCATAAATATCTCCCATGTGTTTTTAGTATGCTTACGGCATTGACAGCAGGCGGTAGTAGCGACGCAGAGATGGCAACACCGACCAAAGAAGGAGTGTTCTCCCCCAACACGGCCAGCGCCACCCCAGCCCCACTGGGGATCGCCACTAGCACCCCCACCCAGAGAGAGCGGATTTCACATCTGGATAAACATATAAGTTTAATTGTGAATAAGTTTCCATGACTTTAGTTGTTTTTTAAAGTAAGCTATGACGTGAAATAAAAATAAATAAAAATCAGCGGACAATGTATATTGACTTAGCCCCAAACTAAGCTCTAGGCTTGTGCTATGGGAAATAGACAACGATATAAATACTTATATAGAGAAATATACATAGAAAACATCCATGACTCGGGAAGAAAATATTCGCGCTCATCACGCAAATATCTGCCCTTACCGGGATTTGAACGCAGGATCGCTAGCTTCGTAGGCAGGTCACTACCAAACCAACTAAGGTTTGTTTCTATAGAACTTGCCAACAATGTAAACAAACTTTGTTTTCAAAATGTCTTTAATTTCCATTCTACATCATCAAATACTGCTAAATCCATGTGTTATTTAGTCAATTCTTTCCACATCGTTATCCTAAACCATTAAAAGAATAAAATAGTGCTAGAATATGGATATCTCATTGAATGTTTTGTTTACATTGTTGGCAAGTTCTAGTGAAACAAACCTTAGGCCAGCGCGTCGTCAAAATGAAATGTCGCCTTATAGTTTGGATTGACGTGGTGAATTTACAAGTTAGCAAGTTAGTTAGCGATTTTTGGAAATGTATCGATTGACGTAAGCTAATCGCGTCAAAGGCATATGCCAACTCCATATTATACATTTCGATTCGATAGAAAACAGAAAAAGCGTTTACATCTCGGCTAGGCCTATCGACAACTTTCAAAAAGTAACTAAGTAACTCTATATTGGAATCCCTAATCGCCATTTGTCCTAATGCATCGTTTGTTCGAATTTTCGTTTATACTTAAGGCATTTTCGCCTGAATTTTGACTTTTTTTAGTATTTTTACACAACCGCAGATATTTTTGGAAAACTTTTATCATAAAACCAGTTTATGCAAATAATAATTTGGACATACGAAGCGTTAGGACAAACATTATTAGGGATGCCCAGAGACACCTGACTAAGTGAGATAACTTGAAGCCAAAAAAATCGTCGCGAGAAAGTAGGTCGCGCTTCGACAGGCCAACTTATTAAGTAAGTAGGGCTAGGGTCCCGTTTCCGCATTGTCTTGAACCATATTGTTCTATTTTGTCTCTCCCCTCATTTTCTTTTCGTAGTTGAGCAAGAGCGGACAAAAACATACAATCCTTAGATATCTATTAAAAACAAAATCGTTTAAGCTATGTTAAATATGGGGGGCCTATAGGGAAATATCATATTTTAACACCGTTTGTTCCACATTAACTTCCGATTAGGGAAAACATCGTGAGGAACCTGGGTATGTCTGTGAAGCTATTCAATGTTAGGTTCCTTAGAGGTAAACAGTGCCCAGCCCAGGGGCTTAAGAATATCGTATCTATAGATATTATTTTAATTGTATATTGCAATGTGCAATAAAGAGTACAGTATGGAGTAGTCATTTCATACCAACCTACACACATCATACATACTTTGTTGTTTATGTTATTCATGTCATGTTTTATTGTATCGGACTTTAACTTATATCTCACGGTCAAACAAAGGTTCGGAAAATGGTAGAAGGTAAAATCAATACAAAAAATCGATACCTAAGTACCATTTCTTTTCCGTTATACTTAGCCGTAATCAGCAGAAACCGGCGGCGACGTAATATGATTCCTTTTATCCAATAATACTCGATCAAAATGCGATATCGCCACGACGTGATCCAAATTAGAATGAATTACACTCGACCGCACAAATCCTAATCTGGTCGTGTTATTAACTTAAGAATGTACGTATTTACGCTTTATGTACCTTCAGTATGTCAGCAAAAATATCAAGCATAAAACTGTTGAACGTCGATTGAGTGAGCGAAGTCATACGAGGCTCATTCGCTTTTCCACCAGCGAGGCGAGGCGAGGGGATAAAGGCGAAAGAATATTAATTTGTATTATTCAAAGTACTCTCACCCAAAGGTGCGCAAGGAGGGAATTGAAACTTTTCAATACAAATTTCAATTCCCATCTCACCATGGCGGAAAAGCACCTTAAAGCGGGTAAACTACGAATGCACGCGTTTACATGTGGTTTTATATTTTGAAGACAACTTCAACTCGCCGGGTAATATTTATTGCGTCGAATTCAAAGCCGAGTTGTGATAATTACATTCACAATGACAAAGTTCTAAGTATGCTAAACATTTGTATTGATTGGTCTTTGTTATGTCAAGAGTGTAAACGCTAAACCCTAAGTACTGAAGTACCAATTCATACATACATACATTAAATCACGCCTGTTTCCCAGAGGGGTACGCTGAGACTACTTCTTTCCACTTGGTACAGTCAACAGCATAAATAAGTGATCATTTATGTACCGTGTCACTTTAACGTAGTGTTTGAAATGTTATACAAAATTGTGAAACAATTAAAAGCGACAAGGTACAGAAATGATCACTTATTTATGCTGTTGACTGTACATACGATACTGACAAATTTATTTCGCTTCACCGACATTCATACATCGAGTACCGATAAGTATGATATAATTAATTTATACATATAACTTACCCTACACCGGAACACAACAGTGCTAACAATTCTACTTGGCGGCATATCAGGTAGGGAAAGCGATCCGGACCCTGTACAAATTCCTATAACACGCAAAACATTCACACATCACGCAATATTCTCAGCTTTCTCAGGATATTGTAAAAAAACAGTTTTGAATAAAGCGCCCTCTTATTCTTAAACGCGCAATAGCTAAAGTGTGCTTAAAATATTCTTTGTCCTTATCAGTCATTATGTCATTTGCATTTGAGAGACTTTCTTTGAAGACAAAGAAAACTTTGACTCAAATAGGTTTATTGTGCCTTTATGAATAAGGAGGGAATTATTAATAATTTCATTTATTCCTACCGCGCCATCATTTCATACGTAGGCCACTCGCCGGCGCCGTAGCGCTCGTCGACGGCGCAGATGGTCAGGCCGAAGAGGAACCCAATGACCAGGGCCAGGAACAGCCCTAGGAGCTCGTGCAGCACGCCCATGAGCTGCAGCGAGCGGTCTCGAACAGCTGTTCCTAGAGTACCCGCAGTTATTGGACCCTGGGTAAACGAAAACACAATGTCTTAAAGAACGGGTGGAACTGAACATCTTTTTGGCCCCATTTCTCGAAACTTTTAGTAAGGTTCGAGAAATGGGGTCGCTTAGCAATCTGATAATAAAACACAAGGTTAACCATGTCACACTTTTATGCTTTGCCCTTAGAGAGCCTTGTGTTTTTTATTAAGTCGTCAAACGGGGTTGGGCAGATGTCGTTAAATGATAAATGATAACCATATCTTAGACTGTTTTGGTTCTGTATCAGTACCAACGAGTATGGTAATCACGTGTCTTGTCCAAAAATGCTCAAACAAACTATTTACTTAAGTACAGTCACAGATTCAATTTGGTACCCACCTTAGGTCCAAAGTCAATCTGACATTCCACAACAATACCTAAGGTTGAGTTTCCTAAAAGTTACAAATAACTTGACATCTCTAATGACATTGCCGACTTCCACCATAATCTTTCTTGATGGGTCCCAAATTAACGCTCGTGACCGTACCTACCTATATATTGACTACGTAGGAGTTTTATGTCAAAAACCGGTTCGTACTTAGTACCCAAGACACTAAATAAAGATATTCATCGTTGCATTAGTTATTAAAATGTTTTTTTTTTTCTCAACCTCTAAGGTACCACCCATCAATAAGCCAACTGAGTAAGGTATCCGACCAAAAACGATGGGAAAGGATTATTCACTACTTCTGTACAAGTGTATGACAGCACAATTCTCAAATTTCCCAATATTTGACTACAACAAAATTAGATCTGACTACTAATATTTGCCATAGCGGTTAAATAAGTACCTACCATAATTCTCTGACTACATAATATTATTACCAAAAAAAAAACAACTTTCGACGGAAGTCCAGCGCTGACTGTAATGCCGGCATTACTTTGAGCTGGGACCATTTCGTGGATACTATCTTCTTGCGTATTAATCTGTTCTTTGTTGTATGTATGTCAAGAATAAATTCTTTCTTTTCTTTCTAATTAAACAAAATGTATCGCAATCGTGGCGCCATATTCACATTGTGAAATACCTGTTACTAACCATAAGTGGCGAAATAAGCATACTAGCAACAAGTATGACGGTCGAATTCTCCACTAGGCCGATGGCTGCGACGAAGGCAGCCACGACGAGGAGGAACAGCCAGTCGAACGTCAGGGCGGCGTCGGCGCGGACGTCGTGCAGGACCTGCGCCAGGTTCGTGCGCGCGCGCACCGACGAGGAGAAACGGGACCACGCTGAGTCTGAGCCACTAGAGAAACATTTCTAAGACAATAACCGGCTACGTACGCGCTGGTGGTGTGGTGGAGGGTTCCGTAGCGCCCCACATTAGGTATTATATCTTTGATGTACAGTCAACCAATTTGAACAATTATGGACTATGCCAACGTGACGTTGTAAACCAAAACCATAATATAGTAATCTTGCACTATAGCCGAATAAATATTATTTAATTTCAACCGTAACCCACCTTTACCAAGATACATACATACACACATAAACTCACGCCTTCATTCCCAGAGTACGGTAGGCAGACCTACAGACTTACGAACAACTCCAAAAAACGTGTTGATGATTTTGTAACCACATTTTGCACAATCAGGCTAAGATGTTCACCAGTGTATTAGTGACAGGTTGCAAGCCCATCGCCTAACAGTACTATATAGCCTTTATTCTCTTAGTCGTCTTTTACGACATCCACGGGAAGACATGGAGTGGCACTTTTCTAATCCGGCAACCGCATGTACGGGGTTTTATAAGATACGAAAGCAATTAAGTATAGGCCCTTGACAAGATGGTCTTAGATAGCCAACTTTTTTTTCCATCACGTGATACGAAAAGTCACGTGATCTATCAGTGACGCGGTTGGTTACAAAACGAAACGAATAGAAGCGCTAGGTAGTTAGCGTAGTGCATTTTGGATTGGATTTTCAAAATCAAAGTTAATGTATAAGATTGATGAACCGCCGATCTATCGCGCCTGTCTCAAGTATGGACTGATCAAGGCTTAACACGATTCTACATTTAAAGTAAACGCGTATACAATTCTTACCTATGCAGTTCATTGTCATTTTTAGGGTACTCCTGCTCCTTTTCATTGCGGTCAGCCTTATAGTGGAGGGCGCAGGGTACCACGCTCAGCGAGGATTGGTACCTGAACCCGATCCCGAAACTCCTCAGAACTTGGAGTAACTCTTCGCAAACGTAACTGGAGTCCAGCGAGAACAGAACCTGAAAGAAAATACTTGATTAAAGGTGTGCACTGCTGCTTAAAGGTGCGTCAAAAAACGGCGCCATGTTGTTACTATGACCCGTCTTTGGTTTATGCTACGACACCGTATTTTACGCAGCGCAGCGGTGGAGTCGCACCTTAAACCGATAGATACCCGATTTATTAGAAGGATAAAATTCGAAAATCGAATCGAAAATGTAACAGAATTGGTTCAGATTTGGCAATTGGTTACGATTTTTAACCATTTATGTTAAGGCCCTAAACGTACCAATTGTACCAAACGATGTTAAATTGAATCAATGTTAATCGACTGTTAGTTCATACGTTTCGACAGCTGTTAACGCCAAAATAATCATGCATTCATAGTCCATACAGTTTTATCATCAGAAATTATTTATTTTTGTGTGATAAATATGATAATCGATGTGCGATATATTATTTACGTATCCCTTGAAAGTTCTTAACTTATTTAAATATACTTAAATTATTTTCAATTGTAATTTTTATACTTTTGAAATAAAATTAACCTATTGTCATAATCATAATCTACCCACGGCGTATTTTTTTTTTTAAATGAGGAAAATAGAAATGAGTTTAATTGCAAATTTGCGTAACTTTTTGCTTAACAAACAACTTCCCACTTTTGGTGATTGTACCGATCCCTTCGTCTATGCTCCCCTCTGACAAATATTTAATAAGATAAATATGGGAACAGCGTCGGGGGAGTTTGTTACGGGCAGCGAGATTATCGATTTGGTTACTGAGTGGCAGAGAATAAACAGGCTTAAACTACAAGATGCATTACGCTAGCTAGCGTTTCTCTTCGTTTAGTTTTAAAGCTAATCCTGTCACTGGTAGATGACGTGATACGATCACGTGATGTGCCAGTGACGCGATTGGTTTAAAAGCTAAAGGAATAGAAACAATAGTTAGCGTAATGCATCTTTTCTGGGCCCTCTGAACGTAGAAATTTATCGCTAAATTTGATCCTTTGGGTACAAACACCGTCACTGTTAACGGACCACTAGTGAGCCTCATTGTACGGGGACTGGATTCAGAAAGGGTTAGCAGTCAACTGTGATGTTGATGGTACTAATTAAAAAAATACCTAGCACTCCAAGTGTTTTGTTGGCTAGTACGATGTATTTAACTTTTGATTTTGTCGATGCGCAGGCGCAGTAGTTGGGATCCTGCCCTTTGGCAAAATTATTTTTGGTATTTTGTATTGTTTTGGTTTTATATCCGGTATATCAAAACCGCTTGCTACTCGTAGGTATATTAGGTTAGGTTACACTTCTGACTACGTAAAAAATAAATCAACTGCCACGGGAAACCACGTTTTGGGTAATGAAAATTTTGTAAATTATACATTCGACTTAAAATATATTTTACAGTTTCCACACGTGCACAACTTAAAGTAGCGGTGTCTACAGTATCGATGCAATGACACGTTTTTACTAATTAATAAGTTGATTCATTTAACCATTTGTTCACTGAAAATGGCACAATAAGCCAATGTAATGCCGGACGTTCCGAGGTTGTGGACAAGAAAGTATAACCGAAGACAATCAATGGACCACCGAGCGTGTATGAGCGTGTGGCTGTTTGGATGCGCGGCACGTGCCTTATTATGCTTTGATCGGAGTTGTTATACGTTATGGTATGCAGACTAATATTAAAAGGTAAGAGTATTTATAAACGTTTATCTTATTCATAAACGCACAATATAAGTAGGTTTGATGTTTATTTTGTTGTCTGTCTGTCCGTATGATAAAGTCATTTTTCAAAAAGAATTTCAAATAGAATAGAATAGAAATGGTTTATTCGGTGCTACAATAAAATGAACATAAACAATAGAAAAAACATTATTCAAAAAGTAGAGTAATACCAGTGAACGGAAATAAACATGGAAGCATTCTGACCGCTCTATTATAGCGCAAAGAAAACTCTACCGCGGTGGGCAGTCCTTACAAACTCTACCGCATACGACTTCAGTTCGATCGGGATGACAGTGAGTGACGGACGGCTGAACGAGTTTATCAAAACAACGTATTTTAACATTTAAAATGCCTTCATGTGTTGTGAAGTGGTGCAAAAATCATTCAGATTATTCCAAGGACTGTGGAATCACTTTCCACGTGTAAGTAAACCGATAAGTTCAGTGAAACCTACAAAAAAATAATCACATTTTCTCTATAGGGATGCTATTATGCCAAATGAAGTAGATTAATTTATTACCTTATTTGATTTTAATGTTATCTATATTATTTTTCTATTTTTATTAACTCCTACTATCAGATTTGGTTGCAAAACTAGTTATTTTAAATTCATATCGAAAGTATTTTTTTAATTTTACTTTTTATTTGATTTCCTTTCCATTCAGATTCCCACAAGATCCTAGTCGTAGAGAACGATGGAAACAACCTGTTCAATTAGAACGACATGACAGTGATTGGATGCCTAGCAAGACGTCTAGCATATGTTCACTTCATTTCAAGAAAGAGAATTTATATTTGTCGAAGAAAGGATTCACGATGGTTACTAAAACCGCTATACCTTTTTGTACTGTAAGTATATTTGATCTAATAAATGGCATTCGAGATGTTTTAGTTATAAATTAGTTTAATTAACATGAATAATTTCAGATGTTATTTTCAAGGGAAAAATGACTGCCTTTGGATGAATCAGAAATGAGACAGCCAACAATCCATGACGACCATGACAGACAAAACGTCAATGAGACACCTGCTGCTGCATTGTCTCCTTCAAAGATGCTGCCATTCAAATTCAGTAACAAAATAAAAGTTTCTGAAACGTCAAGTTCTCAGATACGTCGATTGGTCAGTTTATTATACTATCCCTAGTAGATACCTTTACCCAGTTGGTATTGTGGAACAAGCGTCTGTTAGACACTCCTTCCTTTCTTCCGAGTCTTTTAGGATTTTAATTTGTAAATTAAAGTTAAAGAAATCGTTTAATTTAGTATATAATTTCACTCATATTAATTTATTTCGTTAAGCCTTTCCCAGTATTTTTACTTTTCAGGTCTCTTGTCCAAGCTGTGGGCATCACTTTGGTGTTCCAGGTCATGATGATGTGGAAGATTCAAGTGAGATACTTCATCGACGACAACCATCGCCGCTATTGTTATCAGATGACTCGAAAATTACGGACAGAAAACTATGTGTTACGCCTTTATTAAACATATTATCATCTGATATTGATTCGGCTTTTATTTTTATTTTTGTTTATTCGCAAAGATACAAAAATACAAATCTTTCCTTTTTATATTATTAATGTAGACAAGTAAATTTTACTAATTTCGAATATATCAAAAACCAGATATTGCGAAAAAACGTTTCAACCAAATAGCCCATACGAACTTATTTTTGAATCATCATTATTGTATTAAACCATCCATGTCATAGCCGTATTCAAGTAGACAGCTTTTTAGCGAATAAACTATTGGCAAATCACATTCTCATGTCAAAGTGATTGTGACCAATCACAGCATCACAAATTTTTCTCATTGGTGAAAAGGTGTAAAACCTTTGCAAAACACTGTCTACTCAAACACGTCACCAATATCTATAATAAACTACTTTTGACCTAAACGTAATGTTTATTAAGTTAATTATTAAAATAACTCGATACATAAGACGTTTTAACTATAAAAATTGTCGGAGACGGGACACATTTTTCCGTCATTTTTGTATGGCGTAATGCTTCCATGTTTTATTTCCGTTCACTGAGTAATACAAACAGAGTAAATCTAAAATGAACACCGAAAAGGTTGTCACTTAGCATGGTGTCATTACTAGCCTTGACGCTGGTTTTCAGGGCTATTGAAGAGAGTAGAGAGCGCTCCCATTCCATCTCACTACTATTTAAGTAGGTAGTGCTTAAACTAAGTTATTAACAATTGTTAATTCTAGACCTCAGAATTATTACGTGTGCGTGTGCGAGCATGTGTGTGAGTGTGTATATTTACATTATTTTTGAATACTAAATAAATAACAAAAAAATATAAATAATGCACATATTATGAATACAGGACGTCGTTATAAGTTCAGTACGTCAGAACATTCTGAAATTGGTCACTTATCGCCCAGTGCGTCTTTTCCGTTATTGAGTAGCTTTAGTAGATTTAAACAAAAATTCTGAGCGTACCGAGGAATTCAAGGGACACTTCCCAAGTGGAAAGTAATGTGTACGCATACTGTTTTCCTTCCACCTATGAATAAAAAATTAAAAAAAGTAGCCAGCCGGCTCCCCAGATCCCACCGCTTGAGCAGGAGGCTGGCGGCGCCATATCACTATCACTACATAGTATAAAACAAAGTCGCTTTCCGCTGTCTGTCCCTATGTATGCTTAGATCTTTAAAACTACGCAACGGATTTTGATGCGGTTTTTTTTAATAGATAGAGTGATTCAAGAGGAAGGTGTATATGTATAATATTTTTTATTTTATGTACTGGTGTTACAGAAAACTCATATAAACCGAAGCGAAGCGAGGGCGGGTCGCTAGTAAACTATAGAACAAAGATGGCCACCTCGATTCCTCATTTGTGTCATGAACAAGACGTATTTGTTCTTGAGTCTTGTATGTTTTTGTTGTATTTAATATGTAGAGATCAACATCAGAAGTTGATAGGTACACACTTTGTTTTCACTTTACAGCCATGTATCAAGAGTATCAAATAGTTAACGCGAGAAAGTACAAGAATGATTATGTACTTTTGACGTTGCCTATACAAACCTATGGCTTTGTATGGGACTAGGTCAAGTTGTGTGAGATTGTCCACTAATAATCACTTATTGATTGTCTACCTGCCAATATTTGTTTCCTTCTGTTGCAGTCCAGGTTGCGTTGCATATATCAAGTCGCGTGAAGATTTCTGATAGCACCTGAGGAAAGTTATCAAAAATCAAGAATTAATAATAATAATAATAATAAAATAACTTTATTTCTGCAAAATGATACAATTTTTACTTATAGCAAAAATTCTGTACTTAAAGCTAGTTATGTACCTAAAGCTAATTATGGTAGAACACTTAAAACTTAAGCTTGAGATAACTTAGCAAATAAGCATGCAGGATTTTGATTACTTGATTAATTAGGCCAGCGTTTTACTGAGATACCATCGCGGCGCAATCAGACGCCGCTACCAACAAAATATTCAGCGCAAGACGTAAAAAAGACAAGTGAAAAATATTTAGTGCAGAGTTCATCAACATTTTAACAAAAGTTTCATTTTTCATTAATAATAATACCGAAACGTGTAACGTGCGGCAACCGTACAAGCTACGCAGGCGCACGTGAGCCACGTGACTCTATTGTTCAGCGGCTCTATTCTACTCGGGCTAAACTTAATTGCTTTTGAAATGTTATTGTTTTGTCAACGTTGTAATAGCTTATTTAGGGCCCGTTCAGACGGACAGCATTTCAACTGCAACCCAGCTGCAAAGTGGCAGTTCCGGGGCTGTTCTGATGCAGTTGGACCAACTGCATCAGAACTGCAAACTCATTGTGCAGTCCGCTTGCAGGTGTCATGCAGTTCTGTCAACCGCACACCAACTGCAATCTGGCTGCACTTTTGTAATGCAGTCGTATTGCAGTTATATTGCAGTTGGTACGACTTCAATATAACATTATGAGCAGTTCTATTGCTGTCGTATTGCAGTTGCTCCAAGACATAAAAAATTAAATAATTTTAATTGAATTTAATTTAATTTAATTTTAATTTGAAATGCTGTCCGTCTGAACGGGTCCTTACGTGGCACTATTGGCGGATAAGTAAAAACAATTCATATGATAACAGTGTAGAGACAAAGTAGAATAAGGCGTGTGCCACTGACGTCATTTGCAGTGATGCATCTGCTAGCTGTTAAGAGTATCTAGTACATATATTTTAAACTTGATACGAAGTGCATTATTAATTACTATCTGTGGGGTTATTATGACGTAGCTATGCATTTCACTTTACGTTGAGCGTAAAGGACAGAGCTATAGCAGTTATATAGCTCTGTCCTTTTTTCTCAGCGTAAACAGAACTGCATTGCTGTCATAATAGCCCCTTGGTCCACATGGAAATCGCAACAAGATCTTTTCATACTATAAACAATCTCGCTTTTCTCTTTTGTCTGTCTTTATATTCGCTTTTCTAAACCACGCAACGGATAATGCGGTTTTCACCTTTAAATATTTTTTTTTCACGCAATGTTTTTATGTATTTTTATTTTAGTTTTTGTACAGGCTTTACAGAAAACTCCTATAAACCGGAGTCAGGGCGGGTTGCTAGTTGGGTCTCTTTAAGTACCTCTCGATGTATCTATATGAAATATTAATTGAAGCGTTTTTCACAGGAGAAGGAGATTTAACGATCGTTTGCCGGTGAACTAATTAGTTTAGCCACGTATTTTTAAACTACGCCATTTTATTCTATATAAATGTCGATTAAACGACAGGTATTTGCATTTTTAACATTTGCTAACAGCTGTAAATACAATTTATTATGCGTTGGAACTGGATTGTTTGAGGTAAACGGACCGCAACAATGTCGGGACGGAAGGCACCGCGCTCGCCGTCGTCTGACATTTATCAGTTGTATTGTATTTGAATAGATTTTCGCAAATACCAGGATTACAACGACAATATTTTGATTACGACGGCGATTGTGTCTCTAATCAATTGCTTCCTTTTTCGTCGTATTGGTCGTGTTTTGGCACATTATTCTTTCGTTGTTTTCCGTTTTCGACATACTCTTTAGACACAATGGAACTACCAAGTTGTACCAGACTATACCTATGATTTTACTTGCATTAAACATAAAAGATTTATTGCTTACATTCAGCTGAGCAAGGCTCAATACAAAAGTATTTATGCTATTTACGTTTTGGAAACATAGTTTTATTTTTAATACTATATTTTATAACTACTTAACTGATAAAAATACAGTCAGACTTACTTACTTCATTACATTAATCATTTATGTCGAGACAATAATGTATCAGAACAAGAATATGTCAAGTTACGAATACGACAAAAAGAAAACTATCCACTAATTATAAATATAAACAGTGTAGCTCTCGCCGTCATCACTGACGCCATAATGTTAACCCAATTCCAACAATGACGCGACAGCATTGTGCTGACTCAATTTACACGATGGCAGACCCGGGTCGCACTGACTTGACGTTGGAATGACGCCATTTGGCTAGGCCTCTAGGGCCTCTTTTAGTAAGTAAAAGCCATATCGTGTTTGACCTCTTATCGTATTATGAATGTTTTGATAGCTCTTATTTACCAACTATATACCATAACAGCGCTTTTATTCTAGGTGGTAAAATCCAAATCGTATTTGACCCGTTATGATATTGTTTTGAACTCGGTCACAATTAAGAGCTATCAAAACGTTGACAGTACGATAACAGGTCAAAAACGATATTATTGTTTTTACCGTGTTGAATAGAGGCACAGGTCTACTCTTACTGGCTAGAATCGAGATATCGACGAAGAAGTAACAAGAACTCCTATCTACATTAAGTGGCAGAACCAAATAATCCTAACTACATAGTCTGCAGACTGTAGTTAGGATTATTTGGTTCTGCCACTTAATGTAGATAGGAGTTCTTGTTTCTTCTTCGTCGTTATGTATTACGCTAACTATCGTTTCTATTCGTTTAGTTTTTAAACCAATCGTGTCACTGGCACATCACGTGACTTTTCGTATCACGTCATCTACCAGTGACGTGATTGGTTTAAAAACTAAACGAAGAGAAACGCTAGCTAGCGTAGTGCATCTTGTCTGGGCCTAGAGGCCTAGTCAAAGATGCAAACGCTGCTGACGTTTCTATTTTCTATTTACTCGAAATGAATAGTGGTGATATAAGCGGTCGACGCGATGTCATCAGCTTACGTCAATCCTATACAATTTGTTGATTTATTTATTATTTTTTAGAAAGCGTAGGTACCTGATTTGGGTAGGGCTTGAGGCATATAAACCTTTATCAAGTCTGCAAATGAGTTGTTGCCAATCCTAAAGACTGTAGTTGAAATTATGCCTCTATACCTACCAGTCATTCCATCCGTTGTCTATCACAACAGTGGTGTGCTGTTTTTTCTTCATAGCAAAATTATGACTTGATTGATTTTATTAAAACAAGTGACCATAGGTATGTTACTACTAGGTTACTTACAGTTTGGCCGTTCTAAGAGGGCCGATTTGACAACTGTCATCTTAGTACAAAATATAACCTCAAACTCATATTTTGTACTCAGATGACAGCTGTCAAATCGGCTCTTATTCCTGACTGTACTTTTTTGCACAGTCGTCATCTTCTTTGTCAAGACGATTTTAACAAGCCCTAACACGAAGGGTTTATCATGTGTAATTTAGGAGTTCCTATGGCCACTCAGGTTTGATCATCATCAAACCAGCTCGATGGTACTATATTGTTGTATTGTTATCAGAACTTATTTATTTATTAACACATCAGCTAAAGGCGTATGCACATTTTCAGCTTCATCGGAGAACGCGGAAGTGGGTCAAATTTAACTTTCAAGATTTGACCCTTACATACATACATTGCATGTTAAATAAAAGCTTTTAATTATAGAGGTCCAAGATCCATCCGTATTTATGTAAACGGTTTGATCTTGGACCTCTGAAACATGAAAGAAAAGTAACTTTCTAAAATTACATACCTATTCTAAATAAAGGTTTTTCTTGTTATTGAGTCGTTATGTTATAAATAAACTAGAAGACAGAGGATATGGAAATGTGACACCTAAGCAGATGGCTTACAAAGAAGAATATAATATAGCCATTACTCGACCGTTTTGCTTCTTGTCACTTTTTTATAAAATCGGCTGAACAAAAATAGTATAGATTTGTGTGGAATTCCTTCAGCGATTTACAAATGCTAGGTAGATGAACGAAGTGCTTGCTTACAGTCTAAACTTACAGTCTCAAGCGGTGTGTCCTCGTGGAACGCAGTAAGTATGTCCGACAGGCTGGGCGGCTGGGTGATGCGGACCTTCCTCTTACGTGTCACACCAAGCATCAAGTCCCCCCAGGATTTCTTACGGAACTTACAGGCGCCAATAGCGACCTTATAACTCTCATTGAGGGCGTTATCACTCTTAGATTTATATAAACTTAAATCACCATCGTCATACACACATTCCGTTGACCTAGAGTTGTTATACTTCTCCCTTGGGCCATCCGATTCAATAGCTCTTTCCAATTTTCCAAACCTTTTGTCTTCCTTCAATTCGCGGATTAGTTTTGAGGTATGCTGGTACTTTAATTCTTCCATTACGAGTTTTGCAGATCTTGCTTTTTCTTTTAAATCGATTTCGTGCTCCTTACAGGGTATATTCACAATAAAAAGTACGCCCGTCATTTGTTTTGATAAAGCTCTAGAAGTATTCGTAAATATTTTAACGCAACTGTTGCAGTGGCGATTGAGATACGTGTGACTCAAAACTGTCGCCGATTCAGACTGGTATGAATGATCATTTGATCAAGACGTTAACTATTGTCTTTGCCTATTGTTATTGTCAAAGGTGTTTGCGAAACGGTGGCTTGCTCCCGGGGAAAATAACGAACAATCGCCATCCGTACTCGTTCGAAACGAATTTCGTCGGAAATTTGGTTATTTCGGCCGTTCCGCCATTAACGTTTGAAGATTTGCAACAAGTTTGTTGAAAACGTTTTTAATTATCATATAACTATTGTAACATTATTATTACTAATCGCATTGAAAAAAAATACGGCACATTTTGAATTGATGTATACAATATACATTAACTAATTGGAAATTATTGGATTTAGGTTTATTACTCCGGAAGACCGGAGCGGTTGGTTGGTCCTCTGAAAAGAGAGTGCCAGTTAAATGTTTATTTGCTGCCTAGGATATATTTTTTTCATTTGCACAAACGTTCATTACCATTAAAGTCCCATTAGGTCACCTGTTTTTTTCTAATTCGTTAAGGCACGAAAATAAAAGCGGCATTAAATTGAATGAGCACTGTGCACCTGGGCTTTTGTTTAAATGTGCGTCTAAGTAAATGTCCGCATATAATACCTTATAACTCGCAAAGTTTCCTGAGTTCTTGCAACCTTGATACTGACTGAAAAGTCCCGCGACAACGGCCATATAACAAAGAATAAAATTGCACTTGAACTTTTAAAGTACAACAACACAGGAATGTTAAGCAACTTGCTACTCCTCATAATGTAGCCGAAATTACATACTGGGGGGTCACAATAATGGCGGCCGAGTAAAAAACGATACGATAACTTGTCAAAAGCAATATGGTTTTTCAAAGTAGGAAAGAGCTTCCGGTAGTGCTGTAGGTATACGAATGAATTGTGTTTGGCGATAAATGAACTCGAAAACAAAAATGCTATTTATCAATAAATAAGCTGTGTTAGTAAAAGCAGAAGGTAAACAAGGTAGTACTTTATTTTGATTTCCACCAATATTATCATCTAACATTGCACTATAAAATATCAAACACGCTCTTATAGCTGTAATAAAGGTTTAAATATTTTTGAGCACAATATTGGACAATATTCTTGCGGGTAACTGTACTAGCATATTAAAGACCACTACCCAGCGTGCTTAGCTTGAACTACCATCAATTAACTACCTGTCATTTTGACAGCTTTAGACCCGCTTCGCCGCACCAAAACAGGTTAGGTTGTATAAGTTGTAGAGATTGAGTCGCGCAGCCGTGAGGGGCGCAGGGCGGGCGGGCAGGGCGGGCGGCCGCCCGGCCAGTCGCGGCGCTGCCTGCCGCCGAACCGCCGCTCGCGCGATCAATACCGCGCTTAAACCGAATAACCACCAAACAACCAAATGTCACCCGTTTAAACAACCCCGGAATAACAGAAGACGATCACCAAAACACGGTAGGACGCCATCCGCGATGCTGATTGCTTCAAACCATCGACCATGAGTCATAACATGGCCATAACCATGATCACCAATACCAATTACAACCAGATGCTAGTAGTGCTATTCTCGGCAGCAAACAAAACAAGCGGTGCGCGTGCGTTTTATGTAGCATTGTGTTTAAACACTAGTTACGTAAAGCGTCTGGAGATTCCGAATCGATAAGTAATTTCGTTTCGGCAATATTTTGTTGTGGTTCGTTGTGTTTTGCTGAACACTGGCAAATTCGTTCTTAATCTGGTTAGTTGCTTAGCAAATTAATCAAGAATTCGATAGCCTCGTCGATGGCGAGATAACGTTAATTAATATCGTTCGTAGGACGATCTCTATTATATAACGGCGAGCGATCCTGGTGACGTAAGTGTTATGTGGCTGTTCAAGACCCGATCCAGAAGGCCGTTTGACGGAGGGCCAATGTCAAAGGCTACGTAACAACCTGAATTCGGTGCTTAGCAATTAGGTTGTTTACGTAATGTTATGGAACCAGTGCGACGCATCGGTTAGTTGTTATGGGTAAATAATGGAAAATAATCGTTGAGGGTAGGTATTATTTATTGCATTGTTTGGAAATCAATTATAATAAGACGTTTTTCTCTCTCTTCTTATTCTACCTCTTAGTAAAAAAATCTGTATACATTTAACAAAAAGGTCTGTCAAAATGTCTCGAATAACTTATGTCACAGGTACGCAGGTGTATCTATTTGACATGGTAGCGAGGGCACACCACACCGCGTGGTTGTTATGTACAGTCGGCAAAATGGAACTCTGATCATAAAACTGTGTCACAGTCACGTCATAAATCAAATCGTAAGAATTGTTAAACACCTTTCACTGTGATACAGTTCTATGGGAGGTACAGTTATTTTGAAAGAGAATTTAAAATTACTTAATTTATTATAAATTTCACAATTTTCGGAGTCGAATCCTCCTTTACTTTACACACGTAAGAATGTAGTCGAAGTTTTTATGATAAAGTTTTCATTTATAAACACGTGTAATTAATATAGTCGTTGAATATCTGGTTAATTTAGCTACGTTTTAAGAAGTGTCAAAAGCTTAAATGGTATTATATTACTAGCGTCCCTCTCTCGCTTCGCTCCGGTTTAAGCAAATAGAAAACAGCCTACGTCCACCTGGAATAATGTACCTTTCAAATGGCGATAGAACTTTCCGAATAGGTACGGAACCTATTTGGAGATTCTATCCCCACCGGAGATTACCTGTCGTATAGATACAACCTCACAAAATTCGCTCAGTCTCTCTTTACATTACGACTGGCCTATCAGGTTGTTAAGTAGAGTGAAGTGGTAGATGGTCAGTTTTGCTTTTCTATTTAAATGTTAACTTCTCTAAAGTTAACATTTAAATAGAAAAGCAAAACTGACCATCTACCATGTGGGATTAATAATGGCTATGTAGGAAAAGAGGAGAGGAGAGAACCATTTAATATCAAGGCAATATGGGCCACAGCCATCATTCTGTATTAACGTGCAGGGCAGTTTAATGGGAAGGGTGGGACCTGACGACGCGACAGCGACCATTATTTGCTGTCAGCAACAACGATAATGGAGCCAATTCAGATCACTGTTCTGTAATTTAAATATCTGTAAACCTTTTATTAACCGACTTCAAAACAAAGGAGGTACTCAGCTCGTTGGATTTTGTTTGCATGTTTTTCGATTACTTGAAGACGGCTGGGTCTATTTTGGTATTTTTTGTGGTGTACGTACAAACATCCCAGGTGATCCCGTTTTAACTTCATCGAGATATTGTCATAGGACTCGTACAAATTAAACATTTAATAAACGTCATTCTCTATTTTTGTTAGACTAGAATCAATGTTCACGTTACATATATTTTTTTCCCGTTGAAGGGGAAATAATTGTGTAGTAAGGGCAAGTACAAAAAGTAGTCTATGCTACTCATAGATAATGTAGCATTCAAGTGGTGAAAGAAGTTTTGACATCGGTCTAGTAGTTTTTGAGTTTATAAGTTACAAACATACGAAAATACAAATCTTTCCTCTTCATAATATTAGTGTAGATTTAGGTCCTTTGTCACAGCTTAGTCCTTTGTCAAATTATCGTCATGTTTAAAGTACTGCAATAATCTGCCAAAGGTATTAAAGCGACAAGGTGCATAAGTATGCAGTTATAAAGGCAACTACACATATGCAAAGTAGCAAACACGGCGTAATGACAACGTCGCGTTAATAGCGATTTGTCAGATTGACATTCTCGTGGTCATTCTAGTCATCGTGCCGTCCGTAAAATGGCTTTACATTCGTAATGGCGGGGCGAGGCCACAGCTGTTATCTTAAACATGTTTTTGTAGCAAAGTTTGTTATGAACAGAAGTCGTATAGGGTCGTTACTTTCGTGCTATGAAAGTAAGGTTGATAACGTAAAATTAAACGTGTTTTCATAAAACTGTGCAAGCAGTTAAGCTAGTAAACTATCTGGAGCTAGCTTTAATGCTCACATGGTTCGGGAATGAGAGCTACATTAAAGAAAAAAAATACATGGATTCCTTTTTTCCTTTTAAGGTTCGGAACCCTTAAATACTTAGAGGGACGGCACCGGAGGCCGTGGGATAAAATCGCTGAAAACCAATGACATAAACTTACTTTTTATTTTTTGCTTGTGATTTGACGTTCACTTTTTATTTACGACAGGGTACGGTTGGCCTTATAAGTAGTTAAACACTGTACCTCGTCAATTTAACGTTATGTTTGAACTGCTGCACTAATCTGCCTTCTACATCCAGCGACAAGCTATCAAAGTGTGCATATACCACAAGGCTGACTGTACCCTACTATTATGAATCAACAATTAACGCCCTCGATGCTATTACGTCATTGAAATTCTGAAGTTCCAAGAATTTGAAGAGAGTTTTGATAAAAAATCAACGTTATTTTTCACCCTGTAGGTACCGTACGGTTTTCACCGTACGTTGCGCAGTAATTAAAATCCCTTCGTGGCTTCAAAACTGACGAGCTTTAAATGAATTTCGTTTTTATTTTACACCGTTATTAAATACTGCAGCATTAAAAGTATTTTTGCAAGGTACCTATGTACAGGTTCACGAACGTTAACATGTGACCGATTAAAAAAAATGCTTGAAGTCTTTAATGCCATTACAGATGCCAAGTCATTTGTAACTTATAGGAAACATAACCTTATTGTTTGTAGAATGCCAGATTGACTTTGGGCCTACGGTGGGTCACAAATTTAAGTCTTTGACTGTATATAATAAAATTCTTTATTTAATTATTATTTTAGGAAAGAGACGATTAAGGATGTATGTGGTGTCCCCATGTTTAACCGACACTCATTTCGCCGAATTTCACTTCATCGAAGCTTATTTTTAGCTGATAATGTTTGTTGGTGATGTTTCAAGTTATCTTAAATCAGCAATGGCACATAAGGCCCATCTCACCCCTCACCCCTCCCCAACTCCCAAATAATAATAACCCGCACACTGGTGGGTGACCCGCTAAATTGCTAATCTGCCTTCTTTTTTCATAAACATTTTAAGCAACAAAATGGCGTTTCGCTGCAGGGAAGGTGACAAATGATAGCAATTAATATCTCCCCTGAGGCAGAAGGTCCAAATTAACTTTACAGCGTCAAATTTACACACGTAAAAACCGGTTAAGCGCGCACCGAGGGTTCCGTACTGCCGGACTGTAGGTTTTATAATATTTCTTTTTGAATTCGATTACTTTATTACTCACTAGGGAATGCAATTTAATCGGATATTAATCGTTTTAGTATAAAAATAACCGGTTAAAACCGGTTATTTACATCCCTTATTACTCACTTTATTATTTTCACTTTTTTTTACAAAATGTCCCGTGTTATTATTATATGTATAAGACATATTAAGAAAAAAAAAACAACCCGCTACCAATTACGATTTAAAAGATGAAGCTATGAGTGAGGACAGACTGACGGACGGATAGCGTAGGCATATAAAAAGGGTCCTATTGCGATCCCTTCGGCTACGGAACCCTAAAAAGTACGGAAAATAGGGAAGTTACAAGTTTAGAGTGTATCTGCGTATGTTAGAGGCAGGTACGCACTGAGCGGCTAGCCGCATGCGGTTGCGGCTAACCGCTTAGTGCGTTTAGGTTCCGGTTTTACGGTTTCATACGTTTTGATCAGCTGTGCGGCTAGCCGCATGCGGTCAACCGCATAGTGCGTATCTGCCCTTAGAGTCTACGTATCTGAGTGTCTAACCGCCGTATTCAGAAATATCATTGAGACAGTTAACTCGTTCCGTTTTCAAACTTGTGTATGAAATATCGTCACTAAGGAACGATTTAATAGTCATTATCATTAACCATTGATTTAGTATATATCCGTGCCTGGCGTGAATACGTTGATATGTCTAAAACGGCAATTTTACAGGGCGCCAATTTTAAGGTTTGACATTTTCTGGTAAATCGCTGTTTGATTGTAACTTTGATGTAAAACTTGATTTATCCATAATTTTCTGCATACTTTTGAATGATTAGAAGATTTTTGTGAGATTCCTCTTAGTTTGATTAATATTAGACTTATCAACTTACGTCCCATCGAGTTATCAACGTACTCACCATACAAAGAGGGGAAAATTGACGTTTCGAGGAAGAAAAAAAATCGCGAAAAATCCATTTCATGTTATTATACTTCAGAAAAGTTTTGTTAAATACAACTTTTTATTATCTTTCAAGTGAAAATGAGTGACTTAAAGAATTATCTCTAGTTTTAATAATAATAGACATATCAACTGGTTCACCGACGAGAGCGACGAGTTATCAACAAATTCACAGTATTAGTAAGAAAAAAATTAGAAATAAAACAGCTGTTTTTTTAATATTTTTTTAATTAAAGAAACTAAAATCATCATATAATATAATTTTCGGAGTCATTCCAGGAATTTTACTCTTCTACATCCTCCAAATCTGGGTTTATCTCGTCAATATCCGGGTCAGCTTAGGCACAGTTTACTGTTTTTATTTGCAAATATTGCAAGAATTGGGGTCCTAAAGTATTGTGATAGTTTGAGGCCACGTGTAATATTAAAAAAAAAAAAGCTATTACGCACGGTAGGGCGTAATTGTAAAAAAAGGCCCGCGGGTATTATTTTGGATTTACGGTCGATGTTTCTAGCATGTTAGGACACTATTTACGAGCAAGTGTGATGAAAATAATATTAAGTGCCCGCCTACTACACGTCCATTTATGTATAATATCCAGTGCCTGGTATTACTCGTATTAAACTTGGATGTAGGGATAGACACACATATACAGACGACCCAAAGCGAAATACAACATTCGAATCGAACTTTAGATCTAGCTTTGCACTAAACAAAGGTAACTGCTGAGGTGGGACAGTACATTTTATAATTGAGTACTTATTAGAAAACGAGCGATAGGAAAACCACTATCAATATGCGTGTTACAGTTACGGTTAACTTATTGAAAATAATAATTAATACACCAACAAACAAAAAACAAATAAAGTCGTAAAGAGTGTCTCGTAACCCAAATTCTTAGTCCTTCTGTTAATTTGTAACAAATACGTAATTTGTAATACAAGTACTTTTCAACATCATCAATATATAGTGCCCTCTAGGTTTGCTTTTATACAAAAAAGATGTCGCTGCCTTTACATTATTTTTAACTACTAACGATTAAACTGGTTGTGACATATCTGTCACTGTATGCATTGTAGGGTTAACTCAGAAGCACTAATCAGGCGAACTCCTATAAAACCGAGAAGTTAGATTTATGTAAGTTTCAAGACCACTTCGTGCTTGTTTTCCATATGCTCGATAATTCCTACAGGACCTATGGGAAAGCTTAGTCCAGCTTCAACACTATTCAATTTAATAAAAAGCCGATCTATTTTAATGACAAGATAAATACGTATTTACAATTTATAACTTAGATTTTAACAACTTCATTCTATTTTAAATCTTTTATATCTAGGAAAGGCCTCAAAGATACTGGCAGCATTTACTCGCTGGATGGTTAAACTAATGCGTTGAACGAGGAAACTGCCACCTTCTCAACGCCGAATGAAATGAACATATCTTATTTATATTTAAGGCATTCTCTACTAGTCCACCAACTGGCCAACCACTACATTGGCCAAACCTTTAAGCTTTCAGCTAGTTCAGCTGCCGCACCAGCCCTATTAGAGGTCCGGTGGAGATGTGACTGGGCTAGCATGTCTACTCAGGTTGCATCTCACACTAGCACCCGTCCCATATTCTGCACGGAACCAAGGACATTTTGTCAGGTATTTTGCCATCATATCTACAAATGCCGGTCGGGTCTAAAAGGGCCGGCACGTTTATTGAGGCAGGAGACCGGCGGATGATGTCATTTAGTGCGGGGGTTCTTGAAAACAACAGGCGTTACATATCGGTTGCTGTCGCACATAATCTGGTTTTCACAGAATACCAGCGTTGCAGCACTAACAAGTTTAGTGTCGCAACACAATGCTGAGCGCACCTTTAAATGTTAAGATAAATTAGTGATTAAATTCTTAATAAATTAGTGAAATTATTTTAATATTATGATAATAAACAGAGACAACACTTTTATTGGAATTAGTAATATTGACAAATTAATGTACATATTCTTACTTTGTTTCCCAGATATTACATTATTATCTGAAAATATACAAGTATACTGGTTTGTTCCCTTGATTCAAAACATTGATAACTATACACATCAAGGTTTCAGGTACTGATTTTAATGATTTGTCTGTTAATATCTTAAGATATTCTGGAGAATTAAAATATTTTTAAAACATAAGTTGAGATATCGTATTATTGTGTTGGTTCATAATTCTTTGACGTAAGTTTCCATGTTGAGATATCACATGATGCACTTGTTTGATTTACTCTACGTAAGTTGATAACTTGGTGGCAAGTAGTACAAATTGAGATGTCATATAACGCACTTAGATATATTACCTGTACCTAAATTGATAACTCGGTGGATAGTCGTACACATTGAGATGTGAGACGAGACAAATCGATGGGCAGTAATATAAGTTGAGATATCACATTATGCACTTAGTTTTGGTTACGGTACGAAATTTGATAACTCGATGGAAAGTTGTACAAGTTGAGATGTCACGTTACGCACTTCGTTTTAGTTACTGTGCGTTAGTTGATAACTCGATATATTTGATTTGTTTGATTGATATGTCGTTATGTTAAAAAAAGTACGTTATTACTGTAATCGAGAGTAAATTGATAAAATGATTTATAAATCTATACACACAATGTGATGTGTAATATGTCTTTTTATCCACAATAACTTGCCAAAAGTATAGTTATCAATGTATGAACAATGGCGATAAGTCAAAAAGTAATAAAGATAAAAATATGAAAAAAATTACCAATATAGAAAAAAAAATAACGAAGCGTTTAAAGAAATAAAAAAAAAAACGTACATGTCGAGTTATCAACGTCTTCACGCCAGCCACGGATATTATACTAGATACACAATCAGCACGAAAAAATGGCAAGTCAAAACTACTGCCGAATCGACTTGGGCAGTAGTTTTGCTATTAGTCTTGTTCCGACCACAGACAGTGGCAGTTGTCAATCATGACAAAATGTGTGGTGAAAAACTGCAAAAATAATAACAAAAAAACAAATAAAAAGGATGGAATGTCTTATTTTACGTAAGTTCTATTTATTTATAAACGTTTCTAGCTAAAATTATAATGTTTTCATGATTTTTAGGAATTTATTTTGTGCACACAAATTATGACTTACCAAGGAACAAAATTACAATGGAGTAGCTATTACTTATTTAAATTTTAATATTTTTTATTTTTAAATTTAAGCTTTCCACAAAATCCTCTACGACGTGCAAAATGGGGCGCAATATTAGCACGAGATAGGGGTGATCAACTATTCAAGGCAAATAAGTCGTCTGTTGTGTGCTTGACCCATTTTCGTACAATTATATAATAAATTAAACTTATTTCAAGGAAATTAGGTTAGGTTGGGATCACATCATAATACCTATATAAAAAGTTCAAAATCCATAATGGGTCATATTACATAATGGTCATAATAAGTAAACTTTTCAATATTTTTAAAAGCCCATTGTATAGAACCCATTAGGTTAGGTTAGGTTTGTTGTCTTGAAAAGTTCAAGGTTTCAAAAAAAAAACCCAATATATATTATGACCATTATATATTATGACCATTATGAATTATGACCCATTATGTATTTTGAATTTTATGTACATATTATGATACGTAACCGGTTAGGCTAGGTTGGTTATGATAGGATAAGATCTTGTCTTGTCTGGAGTAAAGTGTAATGTTTTAATGGTTCATTTATGTATGTATGTATAATTCTTTATTCCAACATAACTTCGAACACCTGAGCCAATTTATATGTGTGTGGTATCGTTAGAATCATTTCACCATTCCAGGTGACAAAGGATACCTAAACGTTAAAATTTGAATAATAACAATCGACGGGACGGGTTTTTAAACCTTGCTTTACATTAATTTATTCATTATTATTATTGTATATATATATAGCTTTAGTTGTGTAATACAATGACAGCATTTATAAAACATGTCAAAAGTTTTTTTGTGTAATTTGTAATTTCGTTAAAACTAATACAATATAAATAGAGAAATTCGTCTCCATTCATTCGATGTCCACTTTTGTCATAAATAGTATGATAATGGCGATTTCACTAAAGAGTTTTAAATATTTTAAAACATTAGTTTGCGAATTTGACACTTGACTGCTAGTCTATTGAGTTTTTTTTTGCATGAATGTTTAAGGTAAAAAATAGCGATGTTAGCATGTATCTGAATGCAGCTATCAACGTCATTTGGGACAGTTTATAATAAAGTTTTGTACGGGATTGTGTATCTTGTATGTACTAAATCAATGTCATTAACTGACTCTGAGTTGCTTCATGGGTATCTGGTGTCTGAGAGTATAAAAATATATTCATCAGCATATTATTATAGCTAGCATTGATGTTTATTGATGTGTATAAACGTGGATAAAGCGTTTGTCACTTTCTGACCAATAAGTAAGTGCGAGAGTGACGGATGCTTTATCCACCGCGATAAAGGCGACTTTAATACGGGCCTTGATCTAACTGAGCTATTAAACCGCCAGGGACCGAGAACTTCACAAGTATACCCGTCAGTTTTCATCATAGCCATTAAATTTTATGTCCAGCGCTAAAGTAAGTAGATTGACGGAGTGACAGGTACTTTAACAGTGCTTTAGTTAAGTACCTTTAAGGTTACACTGATAGGAAGTTCGAGTAGCTTTTACATTAAAACATTTATAGAGTTAAAAAAAAAATCCTTTTAAGTCATGGGACCAATTTCTTTTAATTTGGAATTATTTATGGAACCCTCGGTGCGCGTGTCCGACTCGCGCTTAACCGGTTTTTACGTGTGTAAATTTGACACTGTAAAGTTAATTTAATTGCAATGTCAGTATAAAGCATAAAATACGAAGCACTTAACCTACACGTTAAGTTATTAGTTATTACATAAAATAAACAGAAAAAAAAACAAGCCATCAAGAAAAATCGTCAAATTGAGAACATTCGTTATATTATATTACCGCTGTACCTATCACACGAAGCCTTCTTTTCGAAGGTCATGTAACATTACATACTGTCTGGGAATTACACAAGTGACGCCATTTTTATATAACAGCAGCGGGCTTCGCACCCTTCAACCGAATAAAGGTCAACTCAAAAACAGACCGAAAAGTTTTAAAAATTCACTCCTTGCGTATGAAAGCTTGACTACGTGATGCGATGACACGAACGTATTTTAAAGTTTTTCAGGTCAAAGAACGGTCCATACCGGTGGAGCTGAAAATACGCTGACGCACCGTTAAAGCAGTGACGTGATTTATGCGTCACGTTTATTACCATACCGTCTATACCGGATCTCAAAAAACACTGCTAAAGACAGGGCTTGAAACCGGTTTCAAGATAGCGGCTAATATCGTTCTTAAAACCGGTATAATTTTGTAAATCCCTTAACTGTTTAATGGAAAAAACAGTTTAAGAATAAACCGGAATTATTTAGGTGACCGGTAAATAGGAAGAGCGAAAATGTACCGATATAAACCTGTTTTAACCGGTGAAACTCAGACTCACGCCATCACATCTCGCCGACCTTGACCTTCGAATGCCGTAACATAACGTAAAATTACTAAAATTGGAGCTAGTGTATACAAGAGATAGCATACGTCGCTCTATCTTTATATACTGCAATGTCAAGTTCAAATTAACCGGTAAATTTCGCTCAACCGAACGAAAGTAGTGGTAACCCGGTTTTTCAATTAACCGGTTCGTAAACCGGTAACCCTATCCCAAACCATAATCGATTCAGGTTTGGGGTCCGGTTTAACTATTAACCGGTTTCCGAGCCCTGACTGGGGCGGCGACAGTTGCTTCTTTTACATCGACCTGTGTGATCGCGTCCAAATGTACATACTTTTCTAAAAACGTGATTGAACCTTCATTTCGCTTACGGTACGTCAGCGTATTTTAAGCCGCAGTGTAGCCTAACACGTAAACATTAAATAAACATTACATAGAATTTATAAGTCTAGCCACTATCAGTATCCTTAGTTCGATATCAAAACGTCAATCCCTACTTTCATTAGAAATGTGAATGTGGCTTTGTTTGTTACTTATTTCTTTACTGTTCAACTTCTTAACTGACCGACGTGAAAATTTGTGACTTTAATTTTGGAAAATAATGATGTACACACAACATCACACCTATCTAACCATTAAAGACAGAGCAGAGAGAAAAAGAAAGAGATGTATATATGTGTATTATGTCAACAACATACGCATTCTAGTGCGACTCTCTTTCATGCAATATTTCAGATCTCTGAAGTGTATAGCTAGATGTGTTGCTGTGTGTACGATTTGTACGCGGACGGAGTCGCGAGCGAAAGCTTAACCTTTCGTATGCGTAGTAGCAGATCTGCTCCATATACGCAAACTGCTAGAGAGCAGATCTGCACCAAATGCTTTGCGTGCCTCCCGAATTTAATTTGAACCTTGTTGTGAAGCTTTCTAAGGGTTAAAGTTTACTGTATGTTAGCCAATAAAGTAATCAAATTTACTAAAAATTGCTCCTTACATAAAAATATTCAGTATGGTCGCTATTTTTGTTGGTTTGATGTCACGTGACTGGTCACGTGACCGCGTTGCCGCACTGAGCCGCCAACAAATTTTCTGCCTACCGCATACGAAAGGTTAATGCTCTATAACCCTCTCAGGCTTACCATACGATCAAGTTCTAGCTCAAACTTGGCCGTCGTAACGAGAAGAGACAGCAGAGATACCTAACTCTCAGACCTAACTATTGCCAACAAGCTAGTTAGTGTAGGATGAAGTTAGATTTAATCTTAGCTGTCAGCACCGCAAGAATGCAGTGCACGTTATTATAAATTCCACCAAAAGTCACTCACCCTCGGAACATTCGGGGCGTTGTTATTGTCTGGACAATTTGGAGAGTCTCTTGGCACCACACAGCAGTAACTGTCACATTTGTCGTGCTTACTGCAGAATATGATAACTTTAATAGAGACATGAACATTCCCATAACAACGGGTCTTTTTATTGGAACAGTTAAGTTCCAGAACGATAATATTCAACTTCGGCACGTTATGTTTTCGGTTTGTATCTGACGGTTCTTTGGTTATTTCTAATATAATAAGTAAATATATAAATTCATTAGGTACAAAACAAGCAAAATTCGCTTAAAAGTTATTAATTCAAAAAAAAAATTACTACCAGAACGGTTTTTTGTCGATCGCTTGAGCGAGCGAGCCAGCTAAAATGTTGTTTGTACGCTCTGACGGCTTGAACTCGCCAGTAATTTATTCATCCGTCGACTTCCAACGTGAGTTACCTACCTTTAGATTTACATGGCAGTTCAAACACAACATCTCTCGGCTAAATATAAGTAGGTAGTTAATAAAAGATCTAAAAATAAAAAATACCCTCATTCAATAAAGTTAGATTAGTTCATTCTTTCGCAGCTAAGCCACAATGAAAATTTGTGTATAAAAAGGACAAAGGACTATAATAAAGGCTTCAGTGCAAACTGGGGGTATTTTTAGAAGCCTTTATTAACATCGCGTACGTCAGTAATTGTATTTTTAGGTGCATTAATAATCATTTGGGTATATTTTATTTGTTTAAGATATATTATACTCAGTCACTTGTATACTACCTATTTATTAACCCCCTACGCAAAAAGAGGGGTACCCATGTTATAAGTTTGACCGCTATGTGTGTGTTGGTCTGTTTGTCGCACGGTAGCTCTTAAACGGGTGAACCCATGAGGACTTAAGATAAAATGCAGAGATAAAATACTAATCGATGCTTACCAAACGGTTTACAAGAAACAATATTTCTTTAAAGCATCTATTTGTTTTCTTGTTTCATAACGCGCCTGTTTATTCAAATTAATACACTTAATACCAATAATAACAAAAAATCGTGGATCTTAACGCACCAGAGGGCGCGCAAATTGGAAACCGCACGGATCGAAACCGATAATTTATTACGAACGCTTCGCCATATTTTATTATTATTGACGCGAGAATGCACTGCCATGTGACAAATTGAAAACCTTCGTGAAACATAAAATACTACCCGCCCTGGCTTCGCTTCGGTTTATATAAGTTTTCTGGAACACCCGTACATAAACCAGAATTTGTCATACATGAAAATCTTCCTCGTAAATCAGTCTATCTAATGATGAAAATTTTCGTCAGAAGAATTTCGTTACAATCGCATTTTAACTTCGTTGCGGATTTTGAAAGATCTAAGCGTTCGTTCAAAGGGACAGACGACGGGAAGCGACTATTTTATATACTATTTTATATACGGACTATTTTATATAATTTCTAAGGGCCGTATTAATAAACGGATCTCGACTGTAAACCTTGCCTCAAGATGCGTCAAAAATGACAGTGTTCTATGCTTTGACGTTTACTTTGACGTATCTTGTGACGGGCATCTCAGCCAAATTGAGTTTATTAATACGGCCCTAAGGGTTTTTCGTTATTTTTCTTTGTGATACAATCCATCCTAATTTAAAAACTACTATATCCTCTTTCCTAATTTAAAAACTACTATATTTAATTACTAAAACGATTTGAAAAATGTTGTAATGTTGTAGAACAAAAACATCGTTTTCAACAACTCCAATTTAATTTCAAACATCAAACACTAATTAGGTTTCCGTTAAATAGCTTAGTCAATCACGCCACCCCAAAAACCTGCAAACTGTTGTGTAATGTAAGCATCTTCATAATAAAGTAACTAGATTTTCCTTTAAGGAAGGCCAATTTTGTTTTCATTCGCGAATAGGTAAGCACTTACGCAATTTGCAAAAGCAATCAGGGTGCTCTCATTCAGCCAGGTAACTATTGAAAGGTAAAGGTGGAGTCACATCTATTCGCATCGAAATCGTATTTAGCTGTCAGATTTCCGACACATTATACGCATTGTTGGTCAAATAATGCTATCACGGACTCATGGTTTCAGAGGCCCTTGCTAAGACGCACTACGCTGACTAGTGTTTCTATTCGTTTTGTTTTTAAACCAATCGCGTCACTGGTAGATCACGTAGTACTTGGTCCATTCTACTTTTCAGTGTACATTTTTGCTATCGTCTGATAAAATGTATACCAAATTATGAATCCGCGAATAAATAAATAGCTTGAACTTAGAATGTTTAAGTTTAAGAAGGGTTTGGAAAAAAAAACTCTTAAATTACTCAATTGTAACTCAGTGGTAAATTGCACTTTTTCCATGGAAAAGGCGGGGACATCAACGTCCACTGCGTTATAATTTATAGTTATTACAAATAACTTTTTATGAATTATTTTAATTCTATATATAAAGTTCTTGACGTCCTTTTTCTAGTTTCAAGTTAGAAAAAGCAGCTTTTTACCGTTTGTTGAAATAAAACTAGTTTAGTGAGAACGTGGCTAAAAGTTATGTACAACGAAAAGTAGAATGGCCCACTAATACAAAAAGTCACGTAATCTACCAGTGACGCGATTGGTTTGAAAACGAAACGTAGTGCATCTTGGCAAGGGCCTCAGAGCTGCTAAAGGATGTCATCGCATGCTTTCAGAGCTGCTTAAGAATGTTACCATTCATGAGCTTACAGCTGTTAAAGGATCAGCAACCATTATCATTCGTAAGCATGCTGTCGTACGCTTAAGCAACCGTTCTCGTTCGTAAGAATCCGGTCTCACGCGTAAGCAACCGTTCTCGAGCGTTAACTGGAGTAGGCACCCTGCAGCACGTGAAATGGGTTGCGATACTTATATACGAATTTAATGATGAAGTTGAATAGATGCGAAAAGGTAAATTGATGTGGACGCCCCTTCATATAAAACAACGATTTCCTATATAAAAAATACGATTCGATGCTGATAGATGTGACTTCATCCATAAACTCCCCATCCTCTGTCCCCTTAATTGATTTACGTCCTTGATATAAATGAGTGTCTACCGTATTTGATTGATTTCAAATTTAAATAATAATATGCTACTGATTTGCTTGTGCTTTATAAATGCACGTTCAGCAACGGGCAATAAACAGAACATCCGTTATTTGGGTCGTTCGAATACGGTCATTCATGATTGACGACCCGCTCGTATCGATTACAGGCCACTTTCTAAATTATTTCACTAGCTGCCCAGTAACGTAATGTTGTAAATAGCATTGTAATTGCTAAGATTTAGGTCATTTGTCACATTTAACAAACGCGTGTCGATTGGTTAACTTGTATTTGTAAACATTTATTCTACAACATTATTTGTCCATAGTATAATGACGTAACTAATGTGTATTTGATGACAGTCGCTCAGTGTTCCATTTTTCGTAATTGGGAATTAAAGTATGTTACAACGGGTTAGTTGAAATCGGCAAGAGAAGGCTGACGAACCTTCACTATTTTATTATCTTCATCTGCTCACGTAGACTGGATAATGCTACAAGAGCTCAATGACGCAAGCCAGGGGTTGCACTCAAGATGAATAGGCCATTAACACAGATCATGAGGTGGATGGGCAAGCAATATATTACGTTGACAGTGCAGTACATTCATTTGGGCCAGCCAGTCTCTATTAGCAACACAAGACATGGACGTAGAGAAACGTGTCGTGCCGGAAGAGTTTCTGGTCTAAAAAGCATCTGATGAAAGGAAACGTTCCTCTTACTCTCAAGCGTAAACTCGTCGATATGTGTATTCTGCCCATTCTATCTTTTGGTGCTCAGTTGCGGTCCTTGACCGAAAATCAAAAGTCCAAACTCGAGCTTTGCCAGATGGCTATGAAGCGCAGTTTATTAAGTGTTATCGAGTTCGGAACACCACCCTGCGCTACAAAACGTGCGGGAAAAGACCGCCCAACTAAAATGTGGCTGCGCTGGGTATATCTGCCGTATGCACCCACAAAGGCGGGTAGCTTGGTGGGTTTCCCAGGACGGCTACAAACGGCGAGGTAGACCAAGTCATTGGGACACTTCCCCAAAAGATTGTCCGGAAGTTGCAATAGACAGGGAGTTGTGAAAATCCAAGAAGGAGACCTTTGCTGAGCAGTGAGACACAATAATAGGGTAAGATAATAATAATAGCAGGTTAATAGTAATTGGATACAAAGTGAACGATTATGCATCTTTATCAAGTAATTTATGCAATTTGTGGTAGAAGCCGAACTAATATTAAGTATTTTCATACTGCCTTACAAAAGCCGCGATTTCTTGAACTAACTAAAAGCATCCTTCTATCACAGTCAATAACGAAACAACAACGGATAGATTGTGATATGATAGGACAGGGTTAATTGAAGTGATTAGGCGCCGAAGGTGGATCCCTCTTTGCGTAATTAGAGCTACCGACAACCACCGTCAGAAAGGGACCAATAATCCCTCCCTGTCAATGAGTAGGTATTTCACCCCGATGTAGTCCTGTTTAGTAGTATCTTCCTGCGCCAATGCTCCTAATGAACAGGAAGGTCATTGCCCGATTTTCTTTGCAGGGATATAAAGTATCATATACTCATTGAAGGAAGCTGTGTTGATCAGATTAAAATTGGGTTCCGACGAGAATTAAAACCAAGCGAAATAATAATAATAGTTAAACGAATAAACGTCCTTGACAAATCGGCTTCTACACCCAAAAAGCCCTTTTCCGAGATTAAATATTTATTGTACAAAATTCTGCTGTTTACTCAACGAGTACCTAATATCAAATTATATTTAAACGGACCTTAGCTTGACAGTACAGCGCAAAAAAATGGTTTTAAAGTTTGTTACATTGTTTGCAAAATTAATGTACTTACTTCTTCCTTTCTTTGACGCTGTGGCAAGCTGCGACGCCGTCGATAAGAACTTTTTAGCAACAAAAGTTGAATTTTCCATAATGAATAAGTTTTCCCCCTAAAGTTAAATGGCTTCTTACACCTTACAGCTTGCACGTGAGTACCTAATCGATCATATCGCACCATCACTGCGTTCAGATAAGAATCTAACGTTTGTGAAGGTCCTTTATGGAAAAATAACAAACAGTCGGGTGTCAAGGCTACGTTGGTCATGCGATTATAAAAATTAACTATTAATACATTTGCTGGTGAACAGACGAGCCTCTGGTTACTAGGCCGCCCTTGAACTATGCCATATGGGACGTTTGCCAGCGCTGGCGCGGTACGAAATCTGTTTGAACTCCATTTCACTAATGCTGCTTTGAAATTCCGTCCGACAGTGCACTGTTGTTTTTCATTTCCAGCTAAACTTACGGTACGTTCCTATTAATAACGGGTAAAATAACAATGATAATTTGAGAGGATGTTTGATTGTTGAAGTGCTATGTGGTTAAGAGACATTTATCTTACATACATACATACATAATCTCACGCCTTTATTCCCAGAATGGGGTAGGCAGAGCTACAGAATTACCAAAAACTCTAAAAACTTGTTGATAATTCTGTAACCACATTTTGCACACTTAGGCTAAGATGTTTACCAGTGTATTAGTGACAGGTTGCAAGCCCATCGCCTAACAGTACTATACGCCTTTATTCCCTTAGCCGACTCTTACGACATCCACGGGAAGATATGGAGTGGCACTATTCTAACCCGGCAACCACACGGGCAAAATCTTAACGCTTTAAAAATGCAAATGTGTATGGGTCACCATCGCGTGGGTTCTTCATCATGTTCCTTCTACATAATATATAAAAAAAATAGTACATTACTTATACGCATAGAAAATTAGATGAAAAAAAATTAACTTATTATTGCGTTAGCTAGCAAGTTTTGCATAAAGGCAAATAATTATGTACCTACATTTTCAACCTCAAAGAAAATAAAATGTACCTAATATAAGATGTAAAATGTAATAGGTATTCAAGATATTCGCGCCAGTTATGAAGTTATTACTGTTATGAGTCTAAAATTAACTTTCATGCAATACACAGGTGCGGTCGCTTCAGTAACTCCCGGGCTGAAGTAATAAATTCCATGGCATTTAATGAATTATATTAAATTGAGTCTCTGGCAACAGTTGACTAGAGTAAATTGTTTAATTTCCGTTGCCATATTAAAACCAAGTATAGATTAGGTTAGTTAAAAAGTTCACATAATTAAATTTAAACTTAATTCTATAGGCCGTTTTTAGTAGTGGGAACGGGCATTATTATATTAAAACCAGCTGTCCGCGCCCGGCGTCGCCTGGGTGATTTCTTTTTTCATTCAAACCTTTACAAAATATTGTTTACGTCCTATTTATTCTTATACCTAATGAATATACACGCAAAATTTCATAAGAATTGGTCCAGCCGTTTCGGAGGAGTTTTGTTACAAACACTGTGACACGTGAATTTTATATATTAGATGTTTGGTAACGATCATTATGAAATAAATAAATAATATTGGCTTCAAGTAGCTGTTTTACTGTTTTTAATGAAATACTACAAAACTTCCAATTACCTAATCATCTTTACTAACTAACACGGTAACATCGATTTTATCTTATCTTCGAATTACACTTCATCGATTTTATCTCATCTTCGAATTACACTTCATCGATTTTATCTTATATTCGAATTTCACTTTATTGATTATATCTTGTCTTCGAATTTTACGTCATCGAATTTATCTTGTCTTCGAATTTCATTTTATCGAACACTATTTTTTGCTGAAACTTTTCAGGATACTATCTAAACACTAGCTGATGCCCCCGACTCCGTCCACGCAGAAAAATGAAACATAGCCTAGTTACTCAAGGATAGTGTTGCATTCTAATGGTGAAAGAATTTTTGAAATCTATCCTGTAGGTCTTGGTTTATTCGTTATAGATATACAAAAAAATACGTCTTTCCTATTTATTTATAATATTAGTGTACATTAATGACGTACCTACCTAGGTTAGGTTAGACCAGTGACAGCAAAAATAATAGCACGTATGGCGAGAAATGCCATTCGATAAAATTATAATGCTGTGTAATTATATGTTATCGATGCCCAAGTTACGAATTATAATAGGGTTATTTTCTGAACACGTACCTAATCGATATTCTCGCCTGGCTTTCCGCCAGTCCATAAATTAAGCACCATAAATAAAAACGAAAAATGACTCTCGAAAACTTTCTAGACATTAATTAGAGCAGGGTATTCCCGGGTAGCGTCACAACATTTCCTGACAATGCGCTACCGACTGCATTGGCCGTGAACTCGAGTGCATCGATGCTCGTGGTAACACGTGTACAGTACCCAGGCAAACTGCAACTAAGTTCGGTGCAAACGAAACGGTATGCAAAATCTTGTAAGCCCATCACCTATGTTTACGGTTATTCAGGTAAATAATAATTGATTTATTTACTCTTTTTGCACATTTTGTAATCTTGCCTATCGTCGTAGTTACCTCAATCATGCTTAGGTTAACTAGATCCCTTAAAGCCTTAAATGGTATTATATTCTATTTTACTTTCAATGCTGTTTAGTGTAAATGGAGTAATAAATAAATTCGAGTTTGGCCGTGTGGTTGCCGGCAGAATAGAATAGTACCACTCCATACCTTCCTGTGGAAGTCGTAAGAGACGACTAAGGGATTAAAGGCTTGTAGTATTGTTAGGCGATGGGCTTGCAACCTGTCACTAATATACATGATATACATCTTAGCCTGTTTGTGCAAAATGTGGTTACAGAATTAACAACTGCCTGTTAAAGTTGTTGGTAATTCTGTAGCTCTGCCTACCCCACTCTGGGATGAAGGCGTGACGGTATGTATGTATGTATGTGAAGAGTCCGCTTTGAGAGAAGTGGTGAAATGAAATACGAAAGTCGTAAAACGGATTACTTTCGCATAGACATTTTTACTCGTTCTTTTACTGCCCTTGTGCAGAGATATTCCAATTAAACAACGAGCAAGGCTATGACATAGCTTTGATGACATCAAAGCTTGTGTGCATCGGTTTTTACGCTCTGTCGGTAGTAAATTTTTGGCTTCTCTTTCAATCTCAACCTGATGTCCAAATTTATCAATATCACCGAAACCCATGCTTCTATACTTCTAATACTTCTTATCTTATCTTGTACTGATGGACCCTTTTAGATACACTTTGACCCTTTAGGACCTTTTCTGCAATTACCCTCTAACATAGGGGTACCCAACCCTTTTTTGGATCAAGTCTCCTCGGATAGTAAAGAATCTTTGGCAATTAAACTTTTATTATTTTCTGTGACATAAATAAACGTACAATTGAAAAATATTGACCGACAACGTTACGTTGTGATACAGAGACCGAATGTATCACAATCAATGTGTTATTATAACATTATTGATGTTATATTTACACATTAAATTGAACCTTTATTCGAAAATTTCAAGCATTCCGCGTCCCTATTGCGATCTTTCTATCTCCTGAGGGAGGCGCACTCCACTGACTGGGAAACCCTGCTCTAACACGTTTGTATGTTTCCTGCTTTGAACATACTTAAGTTAGAACTCTCATTGGTAGTGACTGCGGGGATTCAAACTCAGTACCTTTCGATTACAAGTCGACACCTTACACTACTTAGCCACCGACACTCTTTCAACTACTTCAGTTTATACCTATTTTAGATACTACACTTACACTAACAAAAATTTGCGGTTTAAGGCGAAATATTTCATAAACGAATCACTTAATCTAAAAATTGGCAAACCCGCAATATTTTTGAAAGACCTATCCAACGACACCCCACAATATAGGGTAGACGAGAAAAAAAATACGTCCCCACGAAAAGTGTAGGAAGGTACCCTAAAAGAAAGTCTTGATTTTATTTTACCACTTTGTTGGCATGACTAATATGTATATTCATGCCAAATTACAGCTTTCTAGTACTAAGAGTCTCTGAGCTAGGCTGCGGATGGACGGACGGACATGGCGAAACTATAAGGGTTCGTAGTTTGATTACGGAACTGCTTTCGGAATAATGAAAATTCGGAACTTCGATCAATTCGGACTTATGAAACTTTGGAATTTTGTAGTGTGCCCGTAAAACATTTAATATTTCAAGCAAGCATAGTACAAAGGCAAGGAAATGGTACACTAGCAAAGGCCCTCCAGTTTGGTACAAGACGATAATTGAAGTTGATCGTGCGATCGCCTTGCGTCCAGACTCACAGGCGGCAACTCGGTCAAGGGGAAATACTTCGAGAAACTCATGAACCAAATAACTAGACTAGAAGATTGATAAAGTAGAACGCGGCTGGCAAGATAATATGCAGCTTACCAATACTTACATTGCTAACTAACTAAGCTGGGAGAGAAAAGCGGCGGTTCAATCCATTGTTGTTTTCTAAACCAATATACATATAGAGGGTGGAATAAAGAACGCCACATGGACGGCAACTAACTTAAATATTGAAAATAGCCAATTGTACACAAAGAAGACAGTTTTATTTTTGTAAATATTTATGGATTTTAGTGAATTCCTTGCCTTGACCGGGAATCGAACTGGTGAATCATATGACAAAACAATAAAATCATGTTTTCATTACGATCATTATTTAGTTTAAAGGTGTTGTAGATATAAATGATCACTATCAATAACCCTTTCGATCTGTACCAGTTTGCTTTATAAAACCATATTGATTTTGACACGTTATCATATTGTGTTTAAGTTGGCTGCCATTACTGTCAAGTAAATAAGAGCTATCGTGACGTTGACAATACGATAACATGTCATGTGTAGGCCTTGACTAACTCATTGACAGCTAATCAAGACCAATCTACTATTAGTTAAACCTACAGCAATTTAAAGAAACTCATCATACTAACAATACTAAACATTAAACATTTTTAAGTTCAAAACAATCTTAGTTTGTTTGTGTTTTGATCGCTCAAGAACAGGTGAACGGATTTAGATAAAATCTGGCACTCGTAAGTAGTTAATGCCATGGAATAACACAAAATACACTTTTCATCTTGGAAATAAAACGTGAGTAAAAAGCGGACAGAGTCGCGGGCAAAAGCTTGTATTCCATGATATGCAAATTAGAGCAATAGTTGTTTGGGCACAATGGCAGCGAGACATAACATAAGTTGGAAGTTCAGCGAACTTTATCGGTTTACAGACAAACAAACGTCTATAAAATTAACATTTGGAAGCTTAAAGTTTAACTGACACTGTGAAACTTGGTCGAAGGCGTCGAAGCTCTACGGGGAGCTTTTACTGCTGCTAGCTAGAAGAAATTGATACCACAGAAAAGACATTGATAAAGCTTTTTATAACTACGTAGATGCAGTCAAATAGGTCCATCGGAGGATGGATAATATCCATGTGCTAATGGCGGATTTGAATTCAATTTCAGAAGCGAAGTCAAAGTAATTCATTGCATGTCACATTACACAAAACAACATATGGAACTAATACAGAGGTATATTATACATGTAACACCCTGTAAGGGCACAGAAATATGTGAGAGGACGACTATACATTAAATATTGCTTATGGGCTAAGTAGTAATTTAATTCAATTTAATTACATTTCATGGTAATTTCGTAAAAAAAATGACAATTAAAATTATTGGAGATTTTAAGATATGGCGGGTAAATTTACATAATTAATCGAGATTGTTAAATAGGTATTTGAAGATATTAGATGTTATTGAAGAATTCACTAAGATTATAAAAGCATTTTTATATTAAGATTCTTTTGTTTTTTGGTATATAGCGTAAATTTGAGTATTTTTTTTTTAAAAGACCTCTTAAGCATGTTTTTTGTGAACTCATTACTTTATACAAATTCTCTATTTCTATAACATAAAAAAGCAGTCAGATTAAAAAAACTAGCTTTGGTTAGACAGGGTTTCATTAACATTTCATAAATGTCTAGATCGATTGGCGACGGCATGGTCAGACGCAAACGCCCTCGTTAGGGTAATGCGGGGCATTAAGAGCGAGTCCCTCCGAGTCCTTGGCGGGCGCCGCGCCGTCGCCGCACCGCGTTAGCCGCCGCTCCCCGCATCTTGAGCGAGCCATTTGTCAAACTCAAGTCTCGCCTCGCTCAGTTTACAGGAGGTTCTTAGGCATTCTTGACACTTTGGTATTGGTAAATTTGTCAGGTTTCAGAACGGTCGACGTGTTTACTAAGCGACCGATTACTTGTCATTTTCAAGCCGTAATAATGAAAAGTGCTTAATAGTTATTTATGTGACTGGTGCATAATGATAGGTATTAAAACACTCGTGTGATCTTATTATGAAACTCGCCTTAAATTATGCGTTCAGTCGCATACATAACTTAATGTACATATAGGTATCATACGTTTTCTACAATATGTGAGATCTGTCGTTACCCTGTTTCTTAATGTTTACATTAAGATGCAACTACAGTAATAACCGATACTTTAATGAAATGTAATACTTTCATGTTAACATTAAAGGACAACCAACAACAGATACAGGTTAAATTATATTGAAGTTATGATATGGATGTAGATAAAGGCAAACAACACCTACGTGTAACGTCGACGATTATTGTCAATCGATAGGTTCTTAGCAGATTCACAGTAAGCACAGCACATATTGTTATTAAACTAAAGTAATAAAATAATTAAAATGGGTTCGTGTAAACTCTGCGTTACGCAGTTCCAATAAGGTCACGACCTTGTTAATCGGAGCGTTGAAAAAATGTAGGCTAGTTACTTGGTTTTTATAAGGTTTTTATAACAACGTTGGGGGTATTAACAGTCTACGCCGTAGCGCTCGTAGCGTAGCTTAGGTTTCGTAGCATTTGTAGCATTTTGTCGTGTGAATTATGCTCAACCATTTTACGGTAAACAAACATGTCTTCGTTAGCTTGTGTTTCTTTATATGAATGAATAAATCTGTTCGAAATGTTTGTCATAAATAGTTTTTGCTGCCGAGTAAATAGCAACGAAGCCCAACGATTTAATTTAACCAATGAATGAAGTCGCATGAAAAACATAGTTTCCATACAATATGAAATCAATTATAAACACGTTTATTTTTATAACGCCCTACACATTCATATCAACGATAATAAATTCAGTAATAAAGCGAGCAGCATATAAAACCGATCGGCCGCGGCTAGCCTTAAACATTATTAATATGGTGCGCAATCAGCATCGCGAATGGCTGGATAATGGGTGTATTGTTAGTGCTGCGTGTGAGTGAGATGGTAGTGACACGGCGCGGTGGATGAGGCGAGGATGACTTCCCTGAAGCACGGAGTCAACCTTAGCCGGAGGGCCTGCAGGCGGGCGCTGGCTGGCATAACTCTGGCCCTGGTGGCAGTCGCTCACTCCAATCCTATTGAAGTAAGTATTTTATACCGTCACTTATCTAACAACTAAAGTATGAGGAGAGCAAAAAAACTTGATAGTAGTAGGAAGAATTGGTCGCAAAATTACCTACTTACTAAATGATCACATCTCTCGTAGTTGTAACATCTCTAAATGTCTCAGTCACACCATGACTACTAACGGGTTGGCTTAAAGTAATGAGAAGGTATTCAATTGACAATAGCAGGCAAAAAAATTATACAAAAAGGATTTTGACAGCTATAATGAATAAAAAAATATGCCAATAATTGTTAAAAAGGCAAATAATGATTAGCTGTGTTAATAAAAAATGTTTACAATGAAGTCATTACGTGAACATGTCTATCGCCTACTTGGACGACGTGAAAAATCTGAAGTGGTCTCTCACTTCAAAGCTGAAATGTATCTCCATCTACAATTTAATGTTTGATCCAGCGGTGGGAATTTGGTATTAGGACTAAAGATTTACCAAAAACGGGAAGATCACCCATTCTTAATCATTGAAACCGGAGGAAAATGGCAAAGTTTGCACAAAACAAAGTGGATGAGTCCCAGATAAGTTAGCTGTAAAATATGCTGTTTCCCGTTGGTGAGTAAAGAATATTTTAAAGAAATACAATGTCCTACACTTAAAGCGTCAAAATATTCCGACATACAGCTTGAAGAAATTCCAAGAAGTGCAAGAAATTGCGAAGAAAGCATCACTATGCAGGGAGCACCCAGAATTGACTAAAAAAGCGTGACGTTCATTTCGTATCGAAGGATTCAAACTGTCCGAACGTCGGTGTAGCTCGTCCAATGGAGGATTTCTTGGTAATTCTCAGTAGACTAGTTTACAGTGATGGGCCGAAAGCGAAATCACATACACAGCTGAAGCGCCGGGTATAAAAGCAAATAATTAACTGAAAAAATTAAAAAAGATGTTGTCCAATCCAACGTATGATGAAAACGGTAAGAAGAAAGCTGCGATTTTTTTTAAACGGGCGAGGTTTTCTATATTATAATGATTGATTATCATGCTGGTTTTAGTTTATTTGTATAGGATAAAAAGCTATATGACCTAAACAAGTAATTTAATAAAAAAAATGAGAAAAAAAAAATCTCATTACTTTAAGCCAACCCGTTAGTAACTTCAAATACCCGAAGGGCAAATTGCCCACCAATAAGAGCCCCGCCGTGCGGGTCTCCGTCGACAGACATGAAACGGATAATGTGGACATTTTGAAATGTAGGCTAACTACAACCGATAAGATTTGTAACATTCTAACCAGTAGTTCCAAAAAAACTGTGCGTTGTTGGCAGGCCAACCGATTTGAGCGTTGTCACAAAGCTATATAAATGCTGGTCTCTGGTTGAATGTCTAGAAAGTGATTGGTAGATCGAAGCATAATGAGTAGCTCTATCCAATGGCGTTGAAGTGTTAAAACCGCTAATTTTCTACTTGAGCAGCGTTGTTAGATAAGCGTCGAATGCTACTTAAGTGCAAGCCAGACAGAAGGAACTTAAAACGAGGACGCGTTCAGACGCGGCGCCCTTTTATTGAACTTTCTTACTTACAAATTTAAGGTAAACGCCCGAGTGCTCGTTGCTGTACCAGTATTTGTCCCCGTACTATAAATTGCGATAAATAAGATCTCACCATCTCATTTTAGCGATGAGAAATGTTTGTCTTTGATACGTTCACATGTCAATTTTTTAAATTAAGAATAGGACTGCTAGTAAAAGCCCCTGATGTTTACTCATGAAATCCGATTGACCAACATTTTGCTCAATATTGAAAGTTTTCGATATGATTCATAATTCATAATCATTCATAATTCATTTATTCATTGCAGTTATGAGTTTTACAAGATCTTAATAATAACAAAGTATACAATACGTCCCAGCGTAAACCCTGTTCACTATATAAAACCAATTCCATTTACACATTCCACAAAAGTAAAGGTTACATCTCCCAAAACACATGGAAATGCTTTGTGTAGATGTATAAATGAACATAAATATTTAAATAAATATTTTCTCTTGACATGTCGAGCACTCGGACGTTTACCTTATAGAAGCACGAGACGCTAAACGTCTAGAGGACACTGTTCACGGGCTCGACGCTTCTCGTCTTACGGCTTGTCTATTTGTCTTCCACTCTACAAGACTTCTTAACCGCCTGCCTTATAACTATAACTAAGGTAATGCTTTTGATCGGTGCATGATGCTCCTTTGTAGCTGAATGGTCTCATAGTGATGAATTAAGTGTCCGTTTGATTTGTTCGTGTTAGCATCGCAAGTATCACTGGATTCTTTAATTAAAAACCTCATTGTGTGAGGTATCAAAATTAAGGACTTATGAACGACAATGCCATAAATATTGCTATACATAGATAGTTACAACAATATTATTAAACAGTTAAAACTATTGTACCTACTCATTTTCGCTGTAAGCGGATGCCTATAAGCTGACTTGCCATGTTATTCTTCTATCTTAAGGACTCACTGTTTAACTTCATACAGATGTAGTGAATAATCCTTTCCCATCGTTTTTGGTCGGATAACTTCGTATTTATCTTGCTTTCTCAGTTGGCATATTGATGGGTACTGAAGCTAATTGAGAAAGCTAGATAAATACGAACATATCCGACAAAAAATGATGGGAAAGGATTATTCAGTACATCTGTAGACGAATTTATTAACCGACGAGATTGACTAGCCCTGTCAGTCTCTTATAACAACATTTCTGCCGTCCTTAGCCAATAAGCAGTATCTTAAATTCAACCACCAAAGCAGATTCAACTATACGTCGTTAATAATACGGTTGATATTACTACAGGAGGTTCATCTTGCTTACTGCGTTTTTAATTAGGACGGCAGATTTAAGGGCGTGCAATCTCAATTACGTAGCTTAAAACTCACGTAGGTATGAGAGTTTTTAAGAGAATAACACCGTTGTAATTAGTATTTATGGTTACCCGTGGTAAGCCCGGGGGAAGGTAATAAGGATAACTAACACCTAGTTCTAGTTTATTAAAACCGATACTAGCTTATTCATTTCGAGCTTATGCGAGCAGACAGCACACTCCTTTTTAACGACTTATTTACTTCTTACGAGACGTGCAATAATAATAACTAGCGACCCGCCCTCGCTTCGCTTCGGTTTATGTGAGTTTCCGGTAACACCCGTACATAAAACAAAGTTTATTACACATGAAAACCTTCCTCATAAATCACTCTATCTATTAAAAAAAACCGCATCAAAATCCGTTGCGTAGTTTTAAAGATCTAAGCATACATAGGGACAGACAGCGGGAAGCGACTTTGTTTTATAATATGTAGTGATAATTGAAAGCAGGTAAACAGTTCTCTTTTGAATAAGCAAAGATTTCTTAAAAATTATGTTTTATATAAACATTGTACTGTTTCCTTTAATATTTTACCAAAATTTTGCGTCATCAGGTCATGACAACCCTAAAGTAATCAAATGCCGCATATAAAAGGGTTGACTGACAGGTCGTTGGGTACCTTTTATGAGCCGACAAAACACCAGCTTGAATCATGCTTGAATACAGTTTACTGTGAAAAGCTAGCATCCCACAAGGGCGCGCCACGATGACCTTCAAAACTGTATTACGTTTTGTTGATACTTCACACACAATCAAATATCTAAAATTGTATCGTTTTTGTGAAGAATTTAAAACGACAGCCAGACATTTTTATAAACTAATACGAGTAAGGGCGTATTCGATCAAACTGGATTAAGACTTACTCCGGGATTAGTCTATACAAATTTGGCGTTTAATCTAGGTATAAGTCGAGTCTATCATAAATAAATGATGGGGGGGCAATCTAACACAAATTAACCTAGTCTCAAACTAAATAAGCTCGCTTGTACCATCAAGGACTTTAAATCTTGATCCACCCTAGAACCTTGTCATAACGACAGCGTCAAGTGACGAGATAGAAATGACATAGGAATTAATTGTCGGTTTTATGCGACAAGGTTCTAATAGTGGTTCATCAATCGTAGTCCGTGACCGTACTATGTGTACCAGGCAATGATATAAATACTTATATAGAAATGTAATATAGATACTTAAATACCTACATAGAAAACATCCAAGATTTATAAACAAATACTTGCGCTCATCACATCGCACACATGTTTGCCCATACAGGAAATCGACCTTGGAACCGCTAGGTTCATATAGGCAGTCACTACTAACTAAGCCAACACGTTGCCAAGTTTTATAAATAAGGTTTACACATGTAATATCTATATATTGTAAGACCTAGTAATAGATATTCGCACGCGGTCTAGTTACGTAACCTAATTTGTGCTAACTGACTATACATAGCTACAAGGATCATCAGCGGCAGTCGTAATGGAACCAGAATGGAACTAGTTAATTGAATTTCATTCGATACGTTGGCTGCAATGGGCTGACGTCACGCAGAACTTGACAACGACAGAAATGCTATTAATAGGCTGAATGGGATTCCCCTAGGTCCAGTTATGTGAGTTATAACTGTGTATAGAACCGCGGACGTTCAGAGAGAGATTTAAAATGAATGTGTATAATGCTTTTGCTCGTGGAGTTTAGAGCGAGCCGAAATGACCAGTATTAAGGAATTCAATCTTAAAGAGCTTGGCAACGCCTGTCTTAATATTCATGAACACGAGCATTAAGTAACCTGGGTGCACGTTTGCTTGTTTGGTTTATGAATAGATAAACACCTTACCTTTTGAACGCCTTACGTGTCGATTACAAGATGCGTCACCCATACGCCAAAAATGTCTGCATGCTCTGCACATTACAACTTAATTCAAACGAAACAAAGTCACTTTTAATCTTGGACTTGTGACGGCTGTAGACTTTCAGATGCCGGCCACACCCGTCTGTGGCGTTTAAAAGGTTAAGCCTGCTAAAAATAAGAAGGCTCTTAGAGATGGTAATAATTATTCTCCGAAAAACATCTTAATTAAAAAATATTGCAATGCCATAGAAAGAGGGCACAAAAACCAAAAGCAAATTGAGTGGGGAAACTGACCCAAATGTGTAAAAAAATACTGAGCTTTCAGCGGTTCCTGGTGAAGACTGATAAAGTGTTTTCTCAAGTAATATGTATTTTTTATTCTTTGTTAATCAAATGGTCGCTTTTAATCCCGCAATCCTTACATGTTTAAACTCCTCGGAGATTTTTTATCTATTTTAACGTTTAAAAACTTTTAATCAAAGATTAGTTTTACCAGCAATTAGAAGTCCAAATTTCAATCATCCTTTATATTAAAAGCCTTTCCTTTAAATTATTTAAATTGCAATGTACCTACTCGTATGTATGTATTTAAGGGTCAAATCTTGCAAGTTAAATTTGACCCACTTCCCGGTTTCCGATGAAGCTGAAAATTTGCCTTAAGTTCTGATGACAATACAATAATATAGTACCACCGAGCTGGTCTGATGATGGAGACTCAGGGTGGCCATAGGAACTTCTAAATTACACGTGATAAACCCGTCGTTTTAGGGCTCGTTAGAATCGTCTTGATGACTAGATGACGACTGTGCAAAAAAGTACAAGACAAAGTGACAAATCTTGCAAAAATGACATTTTTGACAGAACCATTTATGGCCATAAGAACTCCTAAATTACACAATGATAAACCCGTCGTATTAGGGCTTACTGTAATCGTCTCGGCAAGTAGATGACGACTGAGCAAAAAAAGTACAGTCGGCAATAAAAGTTTGTCCCAAAAACTTATTTACCTACATTATACATATGTTGAGAGCTAGAGGCATTAAGTTTCTCTATACGTTAGACTATAGACCGATTTTCCGAGCAGCGTCTCCTCGCGTAATGGTGCAATATGATATGTTTTATGACGTCACAAATACCTACAGTGTGGCACTTTTCTCGTCCCTATTCGTAGAACGGAAAGCTTTGCTCTGTTAAAGTCTAGCTTGAGAAGATATATTTTATATCCTACGTCTAGGCAATATGACAAATGGCTGACGCAATATGTCTTAAGTATGTAGCGAGTATGTATATTTTTATAGCAACAATAAAGTGAACAATGCAGTCCCAGAACATAGTAAACCGGTCATAAATCGTGTTTTATTTGTAGGACATTAAATTACTTCAGCGCAAGGGAGAAGCAATCTTATCGACAGCTCACCATCATTAGATAGGTATGGTATTTTTAGTTCAAGTGACATGGAGAGTATTTAGTAAATATAAATAAATTTGTCTATGCCTTACTTGACCCATCAGTTAGTAAAAAGTAACGCAACTCAACTTCATAAACGCACTAAATGCCTATTTTAGTTAAAGTACCTACCTATGCTTAGGCACTTTCTGTAACATTCAAATCGTCGGTAATACTCCAAAACCGCGTAACGAAATAAAATATTTAAAAAAAACCGTAACATGTTACAAAAACGGTTCATTTTGCTTACGCGGTTTTGCAGTTTCACCGACGAAATGTCATAATGACAGATATAGAAGCATAATTTTAAGCATATTTAGCTATAGTACGTTATTAATAAGAGGGTAGGTATATGTATAATGCGTGTCTTGATCTTGGTACTCGTACTAAGTTCCAAGTAGTAATAGGTTTCATGCAACATATTTTATTTAACTTTTATATTAATTTATTTGTTTTGAAAATACGTTACGTTACGTTTTCAGTTTTTTTAGTTTTCGTATTTCCTTTGAGGTGAAAAAAATATTCAATCGGGTCGACAATCGATTCGAAGTCTAAAATGTTTATGATAAGGACATGAAGGACAAATACCTACGACAAGATACTTTAGCCGGTTATTGCAATGAGATCACTTTTTATAGCACCAGTAAAGAGTCAGGAAAAACATTTTGAAATACTTCTTAAATGCACAATTTCAAGATAAAAACCTTATAATCATCATAATTGGTAAAACTAGTTCCGGTGAAAAGATTACGCAGGCAACATTTCTACCGCTAACTACATATAAGGAAAATGTTGAAGGTAAATATGAAAAGATGGAGATGTGAATTAGGAACGTTTTTAGCATGAATACCGATAAATAAAATCAATTGACTGACATTTGAGTAGTAGGTATATACCGTAAGTACTCGTCTCCATGACAAATAAGAGTATTTAAAAAAAAATGCGGTCCATCACGATATCCCGCAGTGAGTTCGCCAGTGTCAAGTAAGTAGAGTAAATCAGTAAATAGAATAAATCCAGTAAAAGTAACAATTTTCAATCGGTCATTTTCCCAAACTCCCTTCAAATACGTGCAGGTAAGTATCTATTATTCGACTTCCGTCACGTGTTGGTTTTGTAAATGCATAACTAGAATATGGAAAATGGAACCCTGACCCACTGTGTCCCAGAGCTGTATCACAGTAACATTCAGTTTAGCATTTCTTACGATTTGATTTATAACGTTACTGTGACACGGTTCTATGGTGGGTCAGGGTTTAGTATTTTTAGTACATACAACCATTAGTACATACAATGCAAATAACACAGAGTCATAGTTTATTTAACCCATCAATTTATATGTCAAAATATGTAGACTACATTTTTTAAATACACTCTATAGTTTAGTGTTAAAGTTGAGAAAGTATATTTTAATAATTATTTTTAGCAACAGATTAGAAAGTGAAATGTAAAATTCCAATTACCTTCACATTTTTCTTAACAAAACCTTATGAGTAATACAATTAACATAAATCAAATTATCTTAAATTGAACACGTAGTTCATAAAGCGGTAGTAAATAGAAGCGGAAATATGGTATTATTCTGCTCTAAGCAGAAACGCCTTGGATCCAATTTTCTGCTCACAACGATGTTATCGGCACACGTTACACGTGACATTGAGAAGGATTCAATTGGCATCATGCTTCGATCTAAATCCGGTGGCAACCGCCGTGATCCGGTGTGAGTGCAGGCCTTTGCCGCCCTATCAGTTATACATAAAAAGTGACACAGCTTAGCCAAGCCATTATACAATTTATAGGAAATGTGGAAAAATGTGGCGTCCTATATTTGGCGCCATGTAAATGTCACCCGTCATCGTCTAGCCCATAGATTTTGGCCCTAATTTTTTGCAAGACTGCGCCGAGCGTACGCCGGTGGTATAATGGCGCCCTCTTTACTATTATTGTGTTTTCTAATAAACTAAAGTACTTTCTTGAAATTGGTCGGTAGGTTTTTGTACTATAAATGTAAACAGAACTTATAGGGTATATCACGTAGTTTAATAACAATTCACCTTTGAGTTATCAACTTAACGGAAAAAAGTGGCCACCATTTCCCGTTAAGCTGACTACTCAAACTTGTTATTAAAGTTTGTTACGTATGTTTTACTTGCGCTTCTAAATGGTATCGTCTGATTGCAAGGAAATTCTTTAGTTAATTAGAAAACACAATAATAGTAATGAGGGCGCCACTGGACGCTCGACGTTTGCTCGGTGCAGTCTTAACTCTTTATTGCCAAGCTATAAGTTAAAAAAATTACTTGTAGGTATATCGCTAAATACAGGACGTTATTTTTTTTCTTACCCTAAAGATTGTTTATTCATAGGTAGTTAGAACAAAATAACTACTCTTAGATTTCAAGAAAGTAAGAGTTTGTTAGATCACACGATAACAGTAATGAGGACGCCACTGGACGGTCGGTGTTTGCTCGACGCATTCTTCATTCCTGTCGGGTACTCGTACTGCACACAGTGTATTGTCAATATTTACTGAAGTAAGCACACTTAACTAAGGTCACAAGAGACTTGTTCATACACATAATTAGGGTTAGGATTTTGGTGGCATATCGTGGTTCTAGAATCCATAGAGTCGATATTTCCTAATTATTATAATACATGACACTTTGATTTTGACCTCCAGTACGGTCATATTTCAAAATTAACTAATTATAATCTTAGCTCGGTTCTTCCATACCTACAAATATTTACTTGTTTGTAACGCTTTCACAGAAGATATATCATCCATACCAAAGTTTATTTAAATTGATTTATAGCTTTAATTAATAAATTAATGTTGTAATATTAAAATACTGAAAAAAAAAACAAAGAAACTGGAACACTGAAAGTGGTTTGTATTATAATAAAAAGGAAATAGCGACTCCATGGATTCTTGAACTACGATTTGCCACGGAAAATCCTAACTCTACACATAATATACAGTAGATGTTGTCCACGAGTAAAAACGCCTAAGAGATTTGGACTGTTTTTTTTTTTGGGATCCATTTTGATTTTCGACCACGTCATCTCTCCCTGTCTATAGCCGTCGAGGAAATGCCTATCAAGTGACTTATTGTTAGTTCAACTAAATAAATCATGGTTAAACAAGTGTAATAAAAAACAAACTTTATAACAATTGAAATTTTTTTTTATACGTAAAAATCACATTAGAAAATAAATACTTTGATTTAAATATTATTAGACAAATATTACTATACAACGATAAACTTACATAAAAAGATAAATTCATGGAAAACATCCAAGACTCACAAAGAATATTTCGCGCTCATCACACAAATATCTGCCGCTACCGGGACTCAAACCCAGGACCGCTATCTTTGTAGGCAGTCACTATCAACTAGACCAACACGTCGTCTAGACGTCGTCTACTATGTCACTCCAACAACCAAATCTAAAGTCGCCCCAATAGAACTTGTGAATCGTGTAAACAAATTAGTACTGTTTGACACATAACCTCAAATATTCATCAATCGCGATTTATTAAAAATAAAGTATTGAATAGTTATTTCATCTTAAACTTATTTTGAAAATAAAGATCTAAGTAGTGTATAAATCATTGCAAAGACCTCACTTGATCTTTAACAGTACGCGATTATCGAGTAACCATGTTCAATTGGTTCGTTTGATTTTGTTTACATCTTTTGCAAGTTCTATTGACGGCGACTTTAATGATTACGACACTTTCTGTGCATCAAGCCTTTTAGGCTGCAGAGATTGCCAAATGAAAAACATAACCCTCCTTTTGACGCAGTCGGGTAAATAGGCCAAGTATAAGTCAATCGAGTGGCATTGCGAATCGATTACCAACCGCCTTCCTTCATGGCTGCAGGCTGGTGCCATCCGGATATTCCAGATTAAGGCTTGTTTCATTGGCCTGCATTCTTGTAGCAATCCATTAACGAGTTGTGTTGACATTATTGAGCCAGGAGCTACTGCAGCGATGCAATGTAATTCCAAAACCATGCTGGCTATCGAACAAATGAAACTGAGGCTTTAAGTTTAAGCGTTAGCGAGTATCATTTCATTCTCGCTAGTGTGTACAGGCAGTTACTCTACAGAATATCACATTCGCAAAAGATCATACTAGCAAAACATCATATACGCATAACATTATACTAGCAAAACACGATATTCGCAAAACATGATATTTACAAATAGTCGGGTTTTGTTATAAAATCGTAGGTAGGTTTAGGTTATGTTTGATGTATAGCAGGCCCGGAGGGCCAAACTACACAGAAATAGGAGCTCCGCAGTAGCGGAGCTCCGTCGCACTATCTAATTCATGTCTTAATAACAGTTAAGTTTTGCTAATGTGATGTTTTGCTACTATGATGATTTGCGAATGTCATGTTTTGCGAATATGATATCCTACGACGGATTATGTACAGGGGCCGTATTTATAAAATCGAATATGGAACGAATGAATGAAACATGGAGACTCTTTGCGAATGTGTGGGATGACAGATGAACACGTGGTTTATCGCTACTCACCAGAATGTCAGCTCATACATTTTGAGTGACAGAAAGAAAAACGTTAGTAGAGTTTGCATCTTAGTTAGGGCCTCAGTTCTACATACATACCTTCACGCCTTCGTTCCCAGAGTGGGGTAGGCAGAGGTACAGAATAACCAACAACTCTAATTTGTTGTCACACTCTGTTCTATAACTTCTTTATAATTCTGACAATAAAATTGAAGTTATAATTATTGTTTTGCGCTTTGATAACAGAAGTTCAAAAGCATTATCCTCATCCTATGGGAAAGTGCTTTTAAGCCTTTCCTGTTAAACAGGTAATCCCTGTGGGAAGGAAATCAGGAAATCCAATCCGAAGCCAGCGGGGCGATTTGGAAATATTTCCGGTTCTCGCCTAATCTTGTTTGTATGCTATTTGGGAGCGTGGGTGTACAGTACATTGTCGGATGCTTTGAAATATTTCCCCATTTACCAATTTCAACGCGATAACATAGTGAGGAGATTGAATTAAGTTTACCTTAATTGCATACATACATACATACATACATAAACTCACGCCTTTATTCCCAGAGTGGGGTAGGCAGAGTTACAGAATTACCAACAACTTTAAAAACTTGTTAATAATTCTGTAGCCACATTTTGCACTTTTAGGCTAAGATGTTTACCAGTGTATTAGTGACAGGTTGCAAGCCCATCGCCTAACAGTACTGTACGCCTTTATTCCCTTAGCCGTCTCTTACGACATCCACGGGAAGATATGGAGTGGCACTATTCTAACCCGGCAACCACACGGCCCAATTAATTTAATTGCATAATTTTATAAATATGACTTATATAGATAATTTTGCAGTAATTAAATATCGTGCGTTCACATAACATACAGGTCGATTCACAAGAACTAGCAGGAATGGATTGAACGAAAGTAATATTTATTATCATTGTGTGAGTGCCGTCTTATGAACCGATGATGTTCGAATTTCAAACCGAAAACCTTTTAAATTTTACACACTTGTATACTTTCGTTCAGTCATTCAATCCATTCGTGCAAACTCTTAGAGTCAACCTGTCCATAACACATTCAGTGCCAACGATTTTCACTACATAGTGAAAATATGCTGCTACAGGCTACAGCGTAGCACTCGTAGAATAGCTGGCACTGGTCCTCTATTCAAGACGGCAAAGCAATATTGCTTTTAACGTGTTATCATATTTCAACGTTAACACTATAGTGTTTATTTTCTTGAAAGTAATGGCTGTCGAGTAAAAACAATACCTTAACACATTAAAGACAATATAGGTTTTGCCACCTTGAATAGGATTCCTGTACGAACTCAAATACCACTACAGTAACCATTCTGAGATCTCATTAACTTATCTATTGTGACTAATTGTTTCATTTATCGCTGCTTTTTTGGAAGGTAGGAAGTGTCAAAACAGCGATCGCGACCTCTTTTATGACATGTTTACAATATCGTTTAGACAAAGGAATAGACCCTGCTACGACAGCCTACATCGTAGAAGTTATAGTTCGCTTGTCGTAGAACTTACTTCGTAGCATGCTACGACACTGTGACTACGCAAATATAGTCTATTCGTAGCAGATGAAAGCAATCGAGGGTAAAACTATTTAAAAACCATTACCTTTGAGGTGTTATCGAATTGATTTTAACGCGTCCGCCATTACTGTCAAGTACAAGTACAAGAGCTATCAAAATGTCCCGATAATACGAAAAAGCAATAAGGTTTTTACCGCTTAGAGTGGAGGATGGAGGCCCTTGCCTTATGTTAAACTGACTCTGAAGCCCATAGAAAGCAATCTTACGATGACAATCTCAAGACTGCAAATGCGTTACCAACCCTGAAGGCATAGGCTTCTATGCTAGTCATCTCCCCGCTTGTCTTAACCCCGCACCAAATCACATCAATGCGACCCTCCTGTTTACCGGATGGACCCTGCACAAGGTCCTTCTGCCACCAATCGGTTATAAATAAGAATATCTTAGTCCCAAACTAAGCTTTAGGATACTATTGGTACTTGACAACGATATAAATATTTACACAGAAAAATAAATACATACATAGTAAATGTCCAAACCTCAGAAACCAATACTCATCACTCAAATATTTACCCGTACCAGGAATCGAACCCAGGACCGCTAGCTTCGTAGGCAGGGACAAATCCAACTAGGCCATCTATCAACCAACATTAACAACGCTATATCGCAGATTAGGTTAAATTACTACATATACATGTGTAAAATCAAACAAACATAGGCAACCGAAAATCCCAAATAGAGCCCCAAAGTTTACACTGAACAATTAACAATATAAGTAGTTAGTACACGTCGGGCCAAACTATCAGTATAAGCCGAATTTAATTAACCCGCACTGTAAATAACGTGAATATCTCGCCTGCGACCTGAGCAAAAGGGGTAACGTGTTATATCAACTTACTTAATCTATGTCCATAATACATACATACATACATTAAATCACGCCTGTTTCCCAGAGGGGTAGGCAGAGACCACTTCTTTCCACTTGCTACGATCTTGACAAATTTCTATCGCTTCTTCCACATTCATACATCGAGTCATGCACGCACGTCGGTTTCGGGTACTTAAGATTCGGCCCTTTTCCAGTATTTCTCCGATTTGACTAGAAAAAGTACGCTTAGGGCGGCCCCTTCCGACCCATAATACGTTACTACTAAATCGAAAGTTCATGTTCAGTATACAGAGTCGCTTATGCTTCGACCGTTGGTCAAAGGTAGAAAGATAACGGATGAAAATTATGCAAATATATTTTCTTTAAAAATCATTACACTGACTTTAGGCACTTTAGATAACGCTTTGTTAGAATTAACCTGATTAGATTGACTGCGTTAGGGGCGGTATAGACGGACAGCATTTGACCTGCAACCAAGAAGCAAAATAGCAGCTCGAGTGCAGTTGACGTAACTGCATCAAAACTGCAAACCACATCGACTGCAAGCAAGCTGCACGGTTGATTTGCAGTTTTGATGCAGCTACGACAATTGCATCAGAACTGCAATACAGGTGTATTGTCATCGTATTGCATTTCAGCCATTTTTTGGTTCGCGTAGATTTCCATTATTGCTATTCCCTCGGGACCTTTTGATTTTTTCGGGACTGAAAGTAGCCTAAGTATGTGTTAATCTAGTGTATAAGCTATCCCCATTCTAAATTTCATCCAAATCCGTCCAGCCGTTGTAGCGTGAAGGAGTAACAAACACACACACACACACACACTCACACACACAAACTTTCGCATTTTTAATATTAGTAGGATAAAATGTGAAATCTATTGGATACGCAATACCCTTTTGCGTTAAATAACTATAAGTATGTAGGGAAAGGAGAATGAATATAAAATTATTTTTGTTTGGCCAACGTCAACGAGCACAAAATAAATGTCTATCTTTCTGGGAACCTCTCCAATTATCCGGAGCTCTGCGAACTTCAGTCCAGTTGCGTGACCAAGCCTTTTGCCGCAACCACTAGTACCTAGATAGCTATAGGTACAGATAGTCTCGTTCGTATTTATTTATCTTGCCTTCTCAGGTAGCCCCAGTACCTAATTAATAAACTACTAAGGGCTGATTTTTCAATCCCCAGATAACACTATCTGTCAGGTAAATTGTGGCTCTGTTATCTTTCTTATGACAAAGAAAAGGACAGTGCTACAATTTACCTGACAAATAGGGTTGTCAGCCCTTCGATAAATAAATATCAGAGCAAAAAAACACAACACAAATTGACCTAGTTCCAAACTTCACTCTGGGCTTGTACTATGCGTAGGTACTTGATGGCCAAAGAGTCAGAAACAAAATACTCACACTCATGATACAAATAGTTTCATCTCACTTAAGTACTAATATTCTACTATAATATTTTTTGACTGCCCTGGCTACGAAACTAGCAGTCGCGGGTTCTTTTCCCGTTTAGGGCGAATATTTGTGTGCGCTAGTATTTTTTTCTGTCTTGTGCGTCTTTTGTATGTGCTTATATAAGTATTCATTTCTCTATATACTTAAGTATGTTTATCGTTGCCTAGTACCCTACCCATAGTACAAACAAGCCTAGAGCTAACTTTGGGCCTAGGTTAATTTATCTAAGATTGTCCCCTGATATTTTGTTTATTCATTTATTATCTTATATTGGTATTACCACTACTTAACACGCAAATATTGCAACGTTCAAGTGGTCTAATTTTTTTCTTTGTCTTCTTGCTCCTTGATAGATTTGGTTAGTTCGGGTTGAAATTTTACATTTCCCTTTGACAAAATGTGCTAATTTTTGACCTGAAATATCGAAACCTATGCGCGGTCCGAGTACTCTTTTAGACATTAGGTGCCCATCCCCGATTCCTACATACATATTATACATTACCCGTGTGGTTGCCGGGTTAGAATAGTGCCACTCCATATCTTCCCGTGGATGTCGTAAGAGACGGCTAAGGGAATAAAGGCGTACAGTACTGTTAGGCGATGGGCTTGCAACCTGTCACTAATACACTGGTAAACATCTTAGCCTAAAAGTGCAAAATGTGGTTACAGAATTATTAACAAGTTTTTAGAGTTGTTGGTAATTCTGTAGCTCTGCCTACCCCACTCTGGGAATAAAGGCGTGAGTTTATGTATGTATGTATGTATATTATACATAATTCAACTTCAAGTCTAAATTCTTGGCACAGAATGTGTTGAATATTGAATATTTAGGACGTGGTTGCACAAAACAAGGTTAGTTTCCGTCGTGGCTGCCACTTGCTACACAAAGCAAGGTCAAGATAGTCGGAAAGTATCGGGGTAAGCTCTGGGCGAGATCGATCGCCGAGCCGCGGGCCTCATTCGGCATGACCGCCGATCGGAGTACCTTACATACATACATACCGTCACGCCTTCATCCCAGAGTGGGGTAGGCAGAGCTACAGAATTACCAACAACTTTAACAGCCAGTTGTTAATTCTGTAACCACATTTTGCACAATCAGGCTAAGATGTATATCATGTGTATATTAGTGACAGGTTGCAAGCCCATCGCCTAAAACCTACCTTACCTTACCTATCTTAGTACCTTAAGAAGAAACAAAAAGAAAAGACTAAGTGCGATTTCAAAAAACTGGGAAAGAGCAGACGGATCATGCTCAGTGAAGGGTTTCGAAGCGGTACAAGCTCAAAAATGCACCAGGAAAAGAGCGTAACTTCATATTCCTTCCTGTGTTGAGAAGCGTAGTTTCTCGGCAATAACTCAAAAACGGTATATCCGATCATGTTGAAAATAGTAGCGGCTGCAAGAACCTCTACTCCAAATTTCATCCTGAAGTTTTATAGTAAAATGCCTGTAACATACGAACGGATGGACGGACAGAACGAAACTATAAGGGCTTCGTTTTCGCTACGGTACACTAGAAATAGCTTTTAATGTACATATTTTTTATATTGAGTGCTGATGAATATTCTTACCCGTGTGGTTTCCGGGTTAGAATACTGCCACTCCATGTCTTCCCGTGGATGTCGTAAGAGACGGCTAAGGGAGTAAAGGCGTATGGTAATACTGTTAGGCGATGGGCTTGCAACCTGTCACTAATACACTGGTAAACATCTTAGCCTAAGTGTGCAAAATGTGGTTACAGAAATACAACAAGTTTTTAGAGTTGTTGGTAATTCTGTTGCTCTGCCTACCCCACTCCGGTAATAAAGGCGTGAGTTTATGTATGTATGTATGTATGAATATTCTTCAAGCCAAGCATCAGTGTCCGCATTGTTGTGTTCCGGTTGTGCCCTTGGTATTGCTATGTAGGACGGTGATTATTTTCCATGGACTTGGCCCGTCTGCTAAATTGCCTTACAACTATAAAAACATTACAACATCGTCAGTATAAAGTGAAATAATCTTAATACTTCAAGTAAAAACTTTTATAATAAGCGAGACTACTTTTTCTCGTCTACGAAATCATTTGCATACAAAATAAGAAACATTTCACGAGGTTTCCAGCATTTCGCTCGTGACGTTCCATTTACATTCAACATTTCACCCGTCTCAGCTGGAGACCGCGGTTTTGAACGGAATTAAAGATTTTGCAGATTTATGTTTCAAAGGTGGCATTTTTTTTTGGAATGTTGTTTTTTTTTTTTGGTTTAGTATTGTGTTTTGAGTGCTCAAGGGCGATTCTCTTCTGGTAGATGCGTCGTACAAGTATGATACCTTTTTTTTATGGCTTAGAGAAGATTTTTACCAACGCTTTGTGCGGACGAGCACACAGGCCTAAGTACTGGGCCTCTATTCAACATGGTAAAAAACATATAGTTTTTGACCTGTTATAGAATTTTCAACGTTTTGATAGATTTTATATATTAGACAGTAATGGCGACCGAGTTCAAAACCATAAAGGTCAAATACGATTTTGATTTTACCGCCTAGAACAGACGCCCTGATGATGAAGATGAAGTGGGGATTTGTGACCCATAGACACTCGCGTTCTCAAGTCTACAATCTAAAGACTGCAATCCTGACTCTTGCCAACTCTTGGGACTAAGATACCTAGAATGCCTCTATGTTAGTTTCACCGGTGGTCTTATCCCCACACCGGAACACAACATTGCAAACACTGCTGCTTGGCGGTAGGTTAGATAAGATTCTGGTAGCGATCCGGATGAACCTTGCATAACGTTTTACTACCACTAAGTCTGCTTTATCTACACTTATCAACAGTGATTAACTCAACCGTAATTTTCAATGTGTTTGCCAAGTGGGCTTTTACTACAGTTAAACAATTATGCTCCGTAAAACTCAAATTTGAGAGATTCATGTTTGAGAAGTAATTTTTCGTGTAAAAGCAACAAAATATGTATCATATTCTATAGTTAAGGTTGAAATTCTAAGTAAATATACACCGTGTTTTTTTTGATTTACGATAACTTCGGCATATTACTAGGTATATCCATAGAAACTAATTAGTAGATTAGATTTTTAAATATTGCAAAAAAAAAATATTTTCTCTGTTTAGAACAAAGTAATTGAATGTTATATCTTTGATCATTCTAAAAGGGCCTTTAGAGTTAACTAATAGTGAGTGTCAAATATGTCAATGTTGGCGTGACCATGGAATTAGTAAGTAATAACGTACATCTGGAAGGTGCATTCCACCGATAACGTGAGCCGAAAGAAATGTACCTGTATGTGGATCTGGGGATCTGTGTATTCTGTGTGGTCTCCTATAATTCGAAATTGACACTTGAATGACAAATTAATACTAGATTTTGTTTGAAATCTTTCAATGCTTGTATTCTGTTGTACTTGCTCTTATTAAGAAGTTCAAGACGGCAGCTACTTTTTCTCAGTCTATCCACGGATTCGTTGACAGAGACCACACAGATGCCCAGATATTGTATTGCCCGTGTATTTTCATTAATAAAGTTATTCTCATTCTTATTTATTATTTATTATATCGATTTTGGAGACAATCAGTTGAATAACTAAAAAGTTCAAGGTGGCGGCTACTTTTCCTCAATTTGTCTACGGATTAGTTGTCAGATCTACAGATCCACAGATATCGATTTTGAAAACAATCAGTTGAATAAGTAAATATTGTTTCGTTTACTGCCCCACCGGCTTGTAAAATTAATTTGTCCGTAAATTGCAATTCAAATATGGTCACCTTTAGAAAGGGACGCAGTAAGCTTTAGTACATTTCTTTCGGCTCGCGTTATCGGAGTAGTGCACCTTCCAGATGTACGTACTTACTAATTCCATGGACGCGTATACAAACCTAACAATTGGAAACTCTTTACTCATAAGAATTAAAAGAAAATTGTTGTTATCAATTAAGAGCCTTTTATACTAGTTCAACGTGATTAACTGATTAAATTTAAAAATTAAATATCTTTAAAACCGTAAGAGTTATCATTTGTCTGTCTTTGGGAAATTAACTTTATTTGACCTAAAGAACGTTCCCTTAAAGTTATCGTAAATCAATAAAAACACGGTGTATGTGGTCCCTAAATCGCCTCTACCTTATAAAGGGTTAAGCTGGAAGTACTGTAAGAACTTGCACTGCGTCGACCGTCTGAGATCGAGACACACCCGGTCAACAACCACAACTACAATGGTTGAGCCACAATAAAAAACTAAAATTTGCTGCCAGCGAGAGGGTTTAAAGTAGCTCAGCAGTTAAAGGCGTTGACTGTATTCTGTATTGATAAAATGGAAGAGGAAGTAAGAAAATGGCCGCTTTGAAAATTAAACGTAACGCTAGACACTATGCATTGCAAGAATGTTATCTATTTAACTATTCACGATACATTGAACATAGAAACTCAGATGATATGGGTATAACGTGTGGCGTACCTCAAGGGTCGGTGCTGGGTCCAATTATTTTAATCTTTATAAACGATCTCCCAAGCAATCTTACACAAGGCACGGCTTGTTTTACTTATCCAAGGATGATTCCAGTGCTATTTTCCAAAATGATGACCTTAGATTGTTACAAGCCAATATAACTATCGAAAATGTATAGGATTGACGTCATTGCCGGACGACATGGTCTGGTCGAGCCCTTATGTTATTTTCATACATTTTGTCAGTTTTTGAAATTTTTGTAAAACTAACAGCGTTATTTATCTTGTCTCCGTTGTTCTCGCTAAAACGGAAAAAAACGGAATTTTAAGGTGTTCCTATGAAAAACACATCCAACTCAGTGTCAGCGACACGACAGTTGTGTCTACTGTTCGTAGCAGATTTTCGCTACATAGAAGAAAAATACTGCAACATGCTACAGCGTAGCACTCGTAGCATGACACTGAATGTAATAATGTTGTGGCAATTTAACTCGGTTATACTATATTGCCTTTGACGCGTTTTGGTATTGTTTTCAATTCAGCCGCCATTACAAGTACTATCACGTAAATAAGAGCTATCATTACGTTGACAATACGATAGCATGTCAAAAGCAATATGGTTTTACAGAGCGGAATGGAGCCCTTGAATGTATGACCGTGCCCTATGGACGAGACGTTAAATTGTATCGTACCCTGTGACGGAAAACTTATTTTAAAAGCGCCCAATACAAAGACAACGTGGAACCTTCATAAGCAAAAACTCTTCCGCACGCGTGTAGCCGCACTTGGGGGAGATCTCAAGCGTAACTTTTAATCTCAATCGCGTTGAAAGGGCGGGCGGTAGATCTCGTGTAGGTATTTGGATAACTTTGCAATATGTGTGCCTAAGTATGTTTGTTCGCAACATAAGTTGCACGTTTGACTTTTGGGGTTGTGTTGTGAATACATTTTTGGTTGTCGTTCACTGTTTCGTTTGAAAAAGGAATCCTATTAATATTATAAATGCGAAAGTTTGTGTGTGTGTGTCTTAGTTTGTGATACCTTCACGCTGCAATAGCTGGACGGATTTGGAAGAAATTTCAAATGGAGATAACTTATACTCTGGATTTACACATAGGCTGCATTCATCCCGAAAAAACAAAAGGTCCTCCAGGGAATTAATCATAATCGAAATCTACGCTCACGAAGTCGCGGCCGAAGCTAAATAGTAGTAATATGTATAAAAAAACACCAACAGAAATTTATGAAATAGTAGAGAATAAAAGAGAGTATTTATATCCATATTATTTAATGAAGGCGGTGTGCGGCGTTTTCAGCCTTGCCTCTTTATGAGTTTGGAAGGTAAAGGTAGTAACTGTAAGTAACTGTAAGTAGTGCAGATGGCACTGAAGCTAACTGGCCTATTTTGTATATGAATGGCAGTAAAAACAAAAAAAATAGAGGGTCAGAGGGAGTAAGAGCATAAAGAAAAATTTCAACTTTGCTGGGCTACGAGAGAAAATACCTACGAGGGAGATGGAGCCACGCGAATAAATTGCAGCAAAAACCCGTCTAGACCAGCGGCTCTCAAACTTTTTTTAGTAAAAGAACCCTATTGAAACACTGAATATTTTAGAGCGCCCCAAAGTAAGCAAAACTTGGTTTTAAAATAATAAATTAATGTAAATGAAAATATGAGTTTTTTCCTTTTTTAACATTCTTTTTAAGTTGAATTTCGGCAGAAGCCAAGAGCACACTTTGAGAATTGCTGGTCTAAAGTCTAGACTTTCCTTTGTATTAAAATTGAGTTTTTGTTTTAAACTACTAATGCACAAATAAAACCATTTACGTACTAACACCCGTATTTATAGTCAAGAAAAGTAATTACTTGAGTAAAAGTAATGACTTAAGCAACGATTTTTATATGACTTTTGACACTACTAATACTCAAGTAATTACTTTTCTTCACTATAAATACGGGTGTTAGTTATAAGCGACCGCCTTTAAACTATTTGTAGAGCACGTCGCTCGGTTATTTAACATTGATGTCGAGTACGGTCCCAAGCGTTAATTTGAACCCATTTTAAGTAAAATATGCTTGATGTCGTCAATATCATTAGAGATGTCAAGTCATTTGTAACATTTAGTAAACTCAACCTTAATGTTGTTGAATCTCAGATTGACTTTGGACCTAAAGTGGGTACCAAATTAAATCTCGTCACTGTACATAAGTTAACTACGACTAACCTTTATTAGTTTTATGTTTAATCTCATTAATCCCAGGGAAGTTCCTTGAAGTAGCCTTCACCGCCACCTGCCCAAGATGCGAACTGTAATTAGCTAATGCCTTTGCCGGCGAACATTTATTGAAGCACAAAGCAAACTAATTTGCCTTTAAAAATGTAATTATGATTTCCGTATAAATTAATATCACGAGAGAATCATCAACCTAATTAAAAACTAAGCTATAATCTTGCTACATTATCGCACCTTCAGAACAACAGTGACTTAAGTCAAAATATCAGCTTTCAAATTTAAAGTCATAAATTTATTACTATAGAGACCCAAATCGAAATTGAAAATTACTCAATTAGGTCACTATTGTTCTGAAGGTGCGTTATGGTATTCAAGCGATATATACTCTCAGCTTCTTAATACCGTGGGCTGGCTGTTGCTATCACTCTTGCACTCGCAGCTGACAGTATAGGTATGTGTCACTGACTGTCTCGTGTTTCATAGAAAAACGAAGATGGCCGATCGCTGTTAAGAAACCGGTTGTACTGTATCTAATATGTTGACTAATGTTGAGGAATAAATGGTTACATGTCATGTTTTCGTAGAAAATATCCAAGAATAAACAGTCCAAGGCCAGAGAAATATAATATAATACGTATTCCCAACACGTCAAAATATGTTCACATCCCTAAGCTACTCAATAAGGTCTATGTATATGTATATTTGGAACGTTGGCTGTATCTCTGCCTCTGACTGAACAAATAAGCTCATCAGACAATATTTGCTCTAACTCGAAATCGTCCGCTAACGTCGTAGACAGGGTCACTTCCAAGTTCCAACTATAGACATTAATATGTTAGCGTAATAGACAGACAGGCTCCTATTTCCCGCGTCACCAAAACAGACGTCTTAATGTAAATAGTTAACGTCGTAATTTCAGCCATATTATTCAATTTAAAATTATTCTACGAAGAATGACATAAATACTGAATTACGCTGTCGCCAGTGTGACGCTATGTGTGACTCTACGAGCTCTCAAAATGGTTTCAACGGATTTTTCTTTCGCTATCTCTTTCGCACTCGTATTCTTTCCGTAAGCGATTGAACTCTCGCTTGCACAGTTACTGTGACTATTACGCTAGTATAATGTCTATGCTTCCAACAAGGCTAACCGCATCGTTAAAATATCGCTTGCCTTTTGTCTTTGTTCGCTTAGACCTCCAACCTCTACTTACTCACTAACTAACTATGAAGTATCCCGGTACAAGTAGCTCTCGACATTATAGTCCGTTTCCAATTTTAGTGGAGGAGAGTCCGTTTCCAACCTTGTGTAAGGTCCATCCGGATCGCTATCACCATCATATCCTATCCTATAACATACCGCCAAGTAAGGTTGAAAAAAAATACCACATTTATAATATTAGTAGGATACTTTGTTTTAAATATGTGTTAAATTTTAGTTTTAAAAGCAGTCTAACACTACTCGAAATGGTCCGTTTAAAAGTATTACATGAGACTTTATCTTTGGAACTTGGCACTTAGCTGTGAGCCTTAATCAAAACCAATTCAAACCAGTACGTTCATAATACTCGTATTTAGATTAAATCACGCCTGTTTCCCAGAGGGGTAGAGACCAGAATGTTTATCTAAATTAGTATTTAGTCTACTTTAAACACAATACTCACGTAATTTTCTCTTTTCAGAGTACCACGAAACAGAGTCCGTCCATAACTGTCGATGGGACTTCCACGTATCCTGGGCTCGGCTTCGGGCCCATGGGCCCGGTGGCCCCCCTCCCCGGGGAGCCACCAGGCACCCAACTACGCCAGCAGCTGGTTTCCACCACGGAACAGCTGGCCACCGAGAAGACCAAGGCCAAGAGGACCCTGGTTATAGCAGCGTTCGAGTTCCATCGGGTCGAAACGCCTTTTCTTATAGGGTTGTGGATATTCTTTGCGAGCATTGCGAAGATAGGTGAGTTAATTGATTTTTAGGGTATTTTTAATACATAATAATAAATTATGTATGCACTTGATGATAGTGCAATATTATGGTATCTAAGAGTTGTTCTGATAATGGAGTCTGAATAAAGCGTAAGTCAATTTAAACCTAACGAGTTGGGACTCGTTAGTTTGGTGGGTAAGCAGATGACTGTGCAAAAAAAAACTGTACAGTTGGCAACATACACACACCTTTAAGGAAAATTAAGTAGAAATGTTAAATAAGGAAAGCATAAAGCATTATTGTATTCAAAATTAAGAGAAAGACTTTTGGTCCACTACATAATACTGTAAAAGGCCGTAATCTAATAGTATCGAATCTTATTTACAAAGGTGTAGATTAGCACAGACCGTTTCATAATCTTATTACATTGCGTCAGTGCGCCTGCAATACCGCGTAACTAACAAATTAAATAAGTTGCAAAGTACACCTTAGCACCTAAGTCAGTAAGGTACATTTTGCAACTACATGATTTTTTTACTTACGCGGTATTGCAGGCGCACTGATGATTGGCATTTAACAACTCATAGAGCGTCGGTAGCAGGGCTTGAGGTATCGACTTGTGAAGTAGTTATCGCAAGTTATCGAGCTTAGCCCCCAGTGACTAGTACCTATACCAATAAGTTTTTCTTACTTAATTTTACTTAAGTGCCTTCTGTGGTGAGGGTGTTAAGGGGTCGGGTAAAGTCGCATACGAGAGCGAATGAGACAAACCCGACAGTCCTTATAAGATTGCTCTTAATCGGCCTGTCGGGTTTGTCTCATTCGCTTTCATTATGCGCACTTGCGAACCAGATATTAAATTAAGACTGCCTCAAGCAAACGTCGAGCGTCCAGTGGCGCCCTCATTACAATTATTGTGTTTTCTAATTAACTAAAGAATTTCCTTGCAATCAGACGATACGGTTTTGTAGCGCAAGTAAAAACACAATTTATGGGACATCGAAATATAATAAGTATGGAAGAGTAACGTCTAACAAAAACGACTGACAAATCCGCTCCAAAACGCCCACTTTTTGAAATGAAAAGATCTTATGTATCGAGTGGTTTCAATAATCAACTAAATATTAATTGAGTTAAGGTATGAAGTCATTTATGTCAGATGCTGGTATAACGTTTGAGTAGACAGTAATTTCAGTAAGGTTTTATACCATTTGAAAGACAAAAATCTGCAATTGGTTACAAGCTCTCTGACACAAGATTTCCATTTGTCAATATTTTTTTTCATAAGGGTTATTTGAACGCGGCCATGTCGTTCAACATTTGACGTGGATGGTTTAATACAAAAACCAAACAGTAATTGAATAATGAATTTTATTAATATTTTTTATATAATTAAATGATTGTTCCCCTTGAATCATTTAACATACTTATACTATTATAAAGTTGTAAAATAGTATATGAGAAGATATTATGTTGTAAGAGTAGTCAGCGTCAAATAGTCCTTAGCATCTAAAGTGCCAAATATATTGCAACCCTTTTTTATTCTTATATGCATAAAGATACGTGACAGAACAATTTGGGACCGCTGTGTCTTTTAAAAAATGTTTTCCAGTTTTTGTCAATAATTTCGGATTATGTCAATAATCCGATTCATCAAAATGGATGCTGCAAATCCTGCAATGTTTGCTAGGCATTCAATTCTCTTTTTGCAATTCGCGACGAACTGCATCCACCTAAGCCAGACGGCGTTCTTCATTTTTTGGAAAACTTAAAAAGGTCATATTTCGTTTTTTTTATTATGTACATAAACTAACGATAGTAAAGATGACATAAAATTTAATTTCCTATTCATTCGAAGTAGCTGCTTGAAATTCACATTTTTCAAAGATATATTGCATAACATCGGCCATGACATTTTGGTATGGGAATATTAAAAATTCAATAACTTTACTAATAAAAATAAATATCACTTTGTTTTGCATCTGTGTGGGTCCTGCACCAATTTACAATGCAACTTGGCATGGTTGCAGCGTCATTTAAATCCAGTAATCATATATATCGATTTTTTTCTTTTGTGATTGTAAACAACTGTTTGACACTACGTCAGAAAGTCGACTGATAGACAGTTCGGCACTCATTAATAGCTCCACCCCCGCCGGCACTAAGTCAGTGGGGCAGATTTTGAGCGTCGATTACTCTTCCATACTTATTATATTTCGATGTTTATGGGATTGTTAACAAACTTTAATAACAATTACCCTTTGAGTAGTCAGCTTAACGGGAAAAGGTGGCCACTTTTTTCCGTTAAGTTGATAACTCGAAGGTGAATTATTATTGAACTATATAATATACCCTATAAGTTGTGTTTTCATTTGTAGTACAAAAAAATACCGACTGATTTCAAGAAAATACTTAAAACACAATAATAGTAATGAGCGCGCCACTGTACATCCGGCGTACGCTCGGCGCAGTCTTAACCTCCTTCCCTGACCCGCGGTATTTAAGGTGCTATATAGTCAATTATAGCACCGTAAATACCACCATCATAATCTTGTGCATGGATACAAAAGGTTACGGTTAGGTTAAGGGTCGTTGCCTTTTAGATGAGCAAGATCTAAGCAAACGAAGCAGGGTAATCACGGGAAAGTTCTTGATGCCCGCATTTAGAAACTTTGCCTACTCATTTAAGTTTACCCGCACTACTTACAATGCGTTCTAGGAAAACTTGGTACCTTCGGTGTTTGATGGTTTTATTATTCATTTCGACATGATAACTATTATTGTAAAATTTTTAAGTTGTTTGTTTTTTGATTACGTAAAATACTAGTGAATCAAAATATTTCTACTAGGCTCTTCTCTTTTATAACGTTCATGCATCAATACGATCATCAATTCTATTTTCATTTCCATTCTATTAGTTCTACTGCTAATTTAAACTGTCGTCTGCCATGTTCTTGCATTCACAATCACCAATTTAAGAGATAAAAATAGAATTAAAAGCCGATTGCATTTATTGTGCCTTGGGGACGGCTGGGCATCTATCTATTTACGTCACATGACATGTTAATTCAATTAAATTTGTACAAACTGGCAATGTATGTGTGTATTTATGTAAGGGTCAAATCTTGCAAGTTAAATTTGACCCACTTCCCGGTTTCCGATGAAGCTGAAAATGTGCATACGCCTTTAGTTCTAATGACAATACAATAATATAGTAGGTGGCCTGGGTATCAAATTTAAGTTCTTGACTGTGCGATGCGCTGAGTGTTTTAGTTCGATTCTTATCCTTTTTCCACTCGGGGTCAGTCACGTTATCGATTTTCGAAAACTGCCAACTCGATAGATCATAAATATGTAAACAAAGCGAAAGGAACAAATGGTTCCCGCAATTTTAAAGATCGAGTGATGTTATTTATTAATTTACATTATTTATCCTGTATATTTATGAACAGTACAAGAATCATTACCAATTAATTATGCGTAATAAGTCCTTTAATGAATATGGAACTCAAAGTGAGCGTAATTAATAAAGGAAGTCATGAAAAGGGACTGTAGCGGAATGATTGACTTTGATCGGAAAGTGACATTTAATCGTTGTTTCATAATTGAAACTACTCATAAGCATAACTTAAGTTATACATATTTTCAATTGTAACACGTTTAATGAAAATTCGAGGCTAGTATAACAACACTAAGTAATCTGTTCACATTTTTGCCTATTTCTCTTGACGCCGACTTTATGAATTATTTCAGTACCCTTACCATGAGTTACAATTACCTTACTCGCTAGCGAGTCGAATGCTCTGTCCCTCGCAGACCTCGCAGTATTATTATAGAGTGAGAGGGACAGAACATTCGGCTTGCTAGAGTTGTCGAAAATCACTAACGTAAGCGTGGTGCATGTTATCCCGCCCCCAAGTTTAAGTGGCCATTGATTACCTAGTCAGTAACTAGCTCGTCAATCAAGAGGCCTCGGATTAAATAACGAGTAGTATCGACTTTGGCTCTTTTACTATAAAGGGAAAGAATAATCAGGTTTAAAAAATGATATCGAAAATCATGCCATATCATATCTGTTTGCTACGTCCAACTGGACAAAGGGTTCCAGGGCCTTAATTCTTTGTTGTTGTTACATGGTAAACCATATTGCCTTTGACATGTTGTTGTATCGTCAATGTTACATTAGGTCTTATTTACTTGGCAGTAATAGGTTAGTATCAAATAGTCGAAAACGCATGTGCCTATCTCGCCTAAAAATTATCTGGCTAAATTCGCAGGTAGTCAAATGCCTGAAGCAAACAAAGAAATACTCGACCTTCCGACTCTGTACTTTTCGATGTGTGCCCTCGAGTTTGCTCGAGGTGTGTAAACTAGGCCAAGTGCCGGTGGGTCTATGCCCAAACCAATAAGCTCGAATAGGTACGCTAACGCTATACCTCGAATAGGTACACGAATAGGCATATACGACAAAATAAAGTACTACAAAATTCTCTCCGTTTCAACTAAATGAGAGATATAATTATTTAATTATTATTTAATTATCGCTGATGTTTGTGTCGTCATCACTTTTTGTTTTAGACGTTAAGGGCCTGTTCTTTGATCAGTAGTTAAACTAATTGTTAAAATTCGAAAAAGGAATTGAAAATTTGACACATTTCCTTGAGATTGCTTCAAATTTTCGACTCCTTTTTCAAATTTTAACAATTAGTTAGTTTAACTACTGATCAAACAACAGGGCTTTCAATGTTCAAGTTAGTTTTTAAGTCAGGGTCCTTCTGAAAACCCAAACCGTAGTTTGCGGCTTGATTTTGAACGCCTTTGTTCTGCGCTTCATCTGTTTTAAATGTGTCTTTGAGTTGAATAAATTATTTTTATTGTAACATATTACATTACATTAAATTACATTATATTATATTATATTCTATTCTGTTCTAGATTTTAATGTAAATATCTTAGACAAATCTCTCTTGACCGCGACTCTTCTAGATCTTATGAAAAGTTACAATTTTCATCAAATAGTTAATAAAGCAACTCGAATTACAGAGACTAGTGCAACGTGTTTAGATTTAATATTCATTAACTTCGAAAATAAAAATAGTACGCTAATTATTGATGAATACGGTTTTTCAGATCACAAAGGAATCATGTACACCTTGCCCAAACAAATATCAGACAAACGCAATGTATGGTTTACAAAAAAGAGAAAATTTACCGATAAAAATATTCAACATTTCAAACATAACTTGTCACACATAAACTGGGATGCAATCATTAATGATCAAAGAAACATTACTGAAAATTTTAAATCCTTTGAAAATATCATTAAGAGGATGTTAGATTTGAGTATACCTAAAACACAAATAAAATTAAAAAAGGAAAATCGAAATACCTGGTTAACCGCTGGGATCAAGATATCGTGTAAAAATAAACGTCTATTAAATTTTTTTATCACAAAGACAAATAATCCAATTTTAAATAAATACTACAAACTATACGAAAAAACATTAAAAAGAGCAGTCTTAAAATCTAAAAAACTTTGTTATATACACAAGGTTAAAAAATCCGATAATATAATGAGAACAATGTGGAACATAGTAAAGGAAAAAACTAATAAGCTACCCATAAAATGTCGAAAAAACATAAAATTAGACATTAAAAGTCAAGTAACTGAAGACCCTAATATCATAGTAAATGCTTTTAACGAGTTTTTTACTTCTATAGGCGGCTATACGGCAGGCGCGTGCGCCGCCGGTCGCGCCGCGGCGACGCCCTCCACTAACTCGATGTACCTAAGGCCCGTTACTGAACGAGAGGTCTGTGGTATTATTCGTAGCCTAAAAAATAAGCGAAGCTTCGGCCATGACGAGCTACCGCCATTTCTTATTAAAAAGTGTGCCGAGGAGTTAGGCCAACCTTTAGCCCTGTTAATTAATCAATCATTTGCTGTTGGAGTCGTTCCTGATTCACTAAAAATATCAGTAGTAAGACCTATACACAAGAAAGGCAAGCAAACAGATATGAACAACTACCGCCCGATAGCACTCTTGCCTACCTTTTCAAAAATAATAGAATCAGCTATGTCTAACCGTCTCTACTCATTTTGTGAAAAATTCTCAATATTTAACGAGAGCCAGAACGGTTTTAGGAAAAATCGATCAACAACATTAGCAGTTTTTAAATATATGAATCAAATCTTAAACATAATTAACAATCGAAATTATGCTATAGGCATACTCTTAGATATGAGCAAGGCGTATGATAGAGTTTCTTACGATATCCTATTGAGAAAATTATATGGTATAGGTATTAGAGGTACTGCACACGACTGGTTCTCCTCATACCTAAAAAACCGAGTGCAGTACGTCGAGATAGAGCATTACAACCACACAACCGGAGCGATCTCCCAAGTGAGGTCGCGGAAGATGGACGTAGTTCGCTCAATTCCCCAGGGAAGCGTTTTGGGATGCATTTTATTCCTAATCTATATTAATGATTTACCTAGCTAGGGAAATAGACGCCGCGAGCATTCTCTTCGCTGATGATATTTCAATTGTTTTTCCATGCTTAAATAATACAGATTTTAAAAATAAGATGGATTCCTTGCTAGATTTCTACTTATATCCTGGCTAAAAGACCACAATCTAGAAATTAATTTGGACAAAACTAAAGTAATGGAATTCAGACCACATCAAAAGAAACCCTTAAACATAAACTTTAAATTACGAAATAACATACTAATAGAAAAAGTTAATAATTTTAACCTATTAGGCATAAATATAGATTCGCATATAAACTGGAAAGAACACATAGCAAAACTTTCTAGTAAATTATCTAGATTCACGTATGCTTTGTTGGAATTAAAAAAACTACTGACGTGAAGGCAGCCACAGCTGCTTACTATGCTTACGCGCACGGAAGTCTCCGGTACGGGCTGCTACTGTGGGGAAACAGTTCTCAAGCAAAAACCATCCTAATTCTTCAAAAAAAATGTATAAGAATTCTCGCTAATATTAACGTCAGACAGAGTTGTAGACCCTACTTTGTTAAATTGGGAATTCTCACCTTGTACTGCCTGTACATTTTTGAAGCTGCAGTGTTCGTCAGAACACACCCGGAGCTCTTTCCTCAGGCTAAATTAGGCTGCGCAGAACCTCGCAAGCTTCGCCACCAAAACCGACTAGCTGTCCCTCAGTCTCGCTTAAAAATATTTAACTCTGGCCCGTATGTCATGTGCATTAAAATATATAATAAAATACCTCATACAATTACAAACATACAAAATGTAAATTCTTTAAAAAAAAAGCTACTTAGTTATTTAGCAAAAAAATGCTACTATACGCTGCAAGAGTTTTTTGATGACAAGGAGAAATAATAATAAAATTAAAAATAAATGTGAGAAATAAATAAATAAATATTTTAATACATAGAATAAACTCTTATTGTATACAAAACAAGTGTAGATACATTATGTCAGTTTTAGGTTTTAGTTTTTAGTCTCTAAGTGTTATTTTGCAGTGCCCTTGCAGGGCTCATAAATTATACCTACTTATATTTATTAAGTAAGTTTTTTATGAAAGCAATAAAAGTTTTGAGTTTGAGTTTGAGTTTGAGTTCTATTCTGTTCTATTCTGTTCTGTTTTGTGCTGTTCTGCTCTGCTCTGTTATGTTCCGTCCAGATCTGTTCTGTTCTGTTATTTTCTATTCTATACTTATGACTGGTTTAATTTTGGTTTTAATTATTTTTATACATAAGTATAAAATCTTGAATATTCTGTATGTTTGAACTCATCTCTTTGCGTTCTCGACTAGAGTTTTAGGAACACCTGGAAATTCAACGTTTTTAAAGGTTACGTGTACTAGTACTTGTGTTCGCCAATTTTATTAAGAAGTTTCTAAAACTTGTGAGTCTTCCAAAGGTGCTGACCTAGATTCACGACTCGGTCGCTGCGATTTAAAGTGCTTCGTTCAAAATAAAGGTTGTACATATTTCAGCACAGTTTAACCTGAAGGACACGATAGACAAACAGCATTTTATATTTATACCTATTATAGACAACGAAATACCACCCATACGATGAACTACTAAATGCGAATGTAGACTCGTTTGTTTGTTCTTTGTAAATATTCTTTGTTAATAAAACTGGCATAGAGTTAGCTTGAACCCCCGCTCCGGGAAAGAGCAAGGCTTGTATTTATCCAGGAAAATTGTACATTTCCTGAGGAAATAACCAAAACTAAAAAAAAAAACTATAAAAACCGGGCAAGAGCATGTCGGACCATGCTCAGTGTAGGGTTCCGAAGCCGTAACGACAAACACAAACAAAAAACTATCTCAAAAATTAACATGTATGAACCAATTTTCTATTTAAAGTTATTTGGCGCTGTCTTAGATGATTTTTAGTAGGTATAAATCCGTTAGTCGCCTGTATCTCAGGAACTAATTAAGTCTACTAAGGCCCTGTTGTTTGATCAGTAGTTAAACTAACTAATTGTTAAAATTTGAAAAAGGAATCGAAAATTTGAAGTAATCTCAAGGAAACGTGTCAAATTTTCAATTCCTTTTTAAAAAAATTAACAATTAATTAGTTTAACTACTGATCAAACAACAGGCCCTAAGTAATGATTCTTTTTCTTATAAATTCGTATATAATATCTCAAACAAGAGCCAAGCTTTTAAGTGTGAGATCAGTATACCTACCTATGTAGGTAGTTAGGTATCTAAACTGCTTCAAACCGACTTTAAATTACAATAAAAGTTTAATCTTTTATAAAGTAATTAATAGAAATTGAAAAAAAAACAAGGGCCAGTAAATAGAATTTTAAGTTTTCTAAACGATACTCGACTCAAATCAATAATCTAATCGATTATTTGTAAACTTTCAGATCGCAAATCGCAAACTTGTAGGTAGCATTTCGGGGCACGTGCGAACAGCATCTAGGCGCTCGCGCTTATGAGCGCGGCTGTCGCTCGATTTGTTACTTGCACAGTTCGACTCCCCCTGCGCGTGCAGCCCCCCCCCCCCCCCCCGTTAACAATTTTTCTATCAAACACTTTAGTCGCCTGTATCTCAGGAACTAATCATGTCTACTTAGCCGTGATAGTTTTCCTTTAAAATTCGTTATATGCGCTTTCGTTGAAGATATTTTTCAGATTTTTAGTATTTGTAGTTTTGGCTGTAGGGGGGGGGGGGGACACTTGACTCTAACAAAAAATAGCGCTTTAAAGCTTAATATTTCATAAACGGATCCCTTAATCGAAAAATTGTTTTCATACACCCGCAATATTTTTGAAAGACCTATCCAACGACAACCCACACTATGGGGTAGGCAAGAAAAAAAAAAAGGCATCCCCACGTTACGTGTAGGGGAGGTGCATTAAAAAAAAATATTTTTCAAAATTTTATTTTACCACTTTGTTGGCGTGACTAATATGTATATTCATGCCAAATTACAGCTTTCTAGTACTATGAGTCTCTGAGCTAGACTGGGGACGGACGGACATGGCGAAACTATAAGGGTTCCTAGTTTGAATACGGAACCCTAAAAACAGTAGCCTAACATGCATTTTCATATTACATTAACATTTAACTACACACATTACCACACTGTTTCCTTCAAATGATTTTTGAAGGAAACAGTGTGGTCAAAATCAAATCCCATACAAACTTCTACCACCAATATACCCGTAAGTCTTTCCAAAATCTTCAATCAATATTTTTAATTTGTAATTACAGTCGCCCTTACATTCTTCACGTTTCTCGCTTCAAAAATATGTATACTTACCATACAGTTTTCTACCCTCCGGAACCACCTCAGAGGTAATTTTTCCTGATTAACCAAAAGTAATATTTCTAATGTATACTTAAATTATTGCCATTTACAGATATAAGGTCATATTTAGGTAGATAATTTGCATTGAAGTAAATCAGACCATAAAAAAACGAAACTTTGCAACCCCAATCGTCCAAGGAGGTTGAGGTTGTATTTTACTACCTAATTGCTGAAATACGTGTGTCTTATTATGCGTTACATAGCATTCCTATCAAGTTGCAAGTAAATTTGACCATATACATATTTGTTCCCGTACAAACTTTGCAACCCCATTTCGCGAAAAACCAACTACAAATAATCTATAGAAAATTCTAAGAGCTATGTAAGTACATAGCTCTTCAGTACCTATGTAACTTGAGTATTGGAAAAGGTATTGCAGGCGGGACATGCAATGAATTACAAAACATGTTCAAAAACACATTGTCTCTAATCGCTTGATGCGGCTATTAATAAAAATAATTTTATACAGATTTGTACTTGTAATTCTGACGACCTCGATTTCATTCCTGAGAATGTGACCTGATGGGCAATTTAAACTGAAACACTACATTGAGCATTCAATCTAAATCTGTATACCCTAGGAATGCGTAAACAAAAGATATTTTGACATTTTACTCCCGATGGGAAGAAATGGGAAAGCAAGTAACTAATTCTCCTCGCACGAAAGGGGCCCTTTAATAAATGAATAAAAAACAAATTTAAAGTTTTCTTAACAAAATATAAGATAACAAATAAAAAAAGTAACAAAATAACTAATTGCATTTGGACAATGCCCAAATTTTGGATAGATAAAAATAAACATCAACAAAATAGTACGAAAATATTCATATAGCAGTTATTCACGAGTGACCGTTATACGTTAGACCGTATAAACTTTTCCAGAACAACTGTTTTTTACTTGATGGGCTCTAGGCTTTCTTCTTCGCTTAACACATAGCATTTTTCTGCATTTACATTTGAGAGTTTCTTTTGGGGCAGGCGCTTGGGAAATTTTGGCGATGTAAGTGTGGCTGGTTAATACGGGGAAACGACTTTTGCTTCTGGCTGCCATGAATCGCGGGAACGGAGAGTTGGCGTGGGTCGTGACCCGGCCGATGTACGGAGTCGTATTCGGGGTAAACCCGTACGGGTGCGTCTTTTGGATTAACCGGTGGCCGTGAGACGGACAGTCAGCGTCGATCTCCATGGAAGTAATCGAATCTGTCGACATCGAGTATTCCGCGCCTGAGATTGGGCTAGTAAACTTTTCCTCACATCGCACGGTATGCGTATTTGCGTAAAAGTTGTCTGACTTCATGTTCAGTGGGTCGCACGAAGCGCTTGACGTGTAACAGACTCTTGTTTGTAAAACAGAGCCATTGGGTGTTGCGGCTTTGTTTTTAAATTGGCATCCTACGTCTCTTATAAATATCACGCCATTACTAGTCTCCTCCGCAAAGATAGCACTCTGACATTTACAATCAATGCATTCGTATTGACACGACTTATTTGCCTTACAGCATTGACATAAAGTACGCGGCATCGATGGGGTGTGAGGTGGGTGGCGAGTCGGACATGAAGTGTAAGTATTTTGGATGCAAGTTGGATTGGGATTTATTAAAAATCCGGGAGATTGAAAGCTTCCCAGAAACTCGCACGTGTCCTGCACTTGCGAGAGCACATTATTTTCCAGTGACTCGTGTTGACACAGAGGAATATGTTTGCGTTGAGAACTATGGGAGTATGTTGAATTATTTTCTAGTTCTACATAATTATCTGTCGGTTCGTCATATTGAAGGCTTTTTGAAAACGGAGAACACAGTGGTAAGTTTATACACCTCGGGCGATGTAAGCACGGCGGTATGTATTCGCATTTACTTTTCAACACGTTGCCTCTTTGACAAGATGGAACGACGACACATGGAGGATGATGTCTGCATGCTTTAGTTATTCTGATGACGCGAGGTGCTGACTTTGTGGCACTGTGCTTAATATATTTCACATAATTATTATCATTGGGTAGTATTTGACAGAGCGGGACCATTTCACAACAAGGTTCGTGTTTACACTCCGGTTTTTCAGTTGAGTTTAGTTCATGTTTTGAAACCTCTGCACTACCATTATCATCATCTGTGCAACTTACATCTACATTTTCTTTGCATTTAGGGCACAAAAACGAGCGTCTTATTTTCCGGCGTCTAATTTTGTTTCTGCTTATTTTCTTTTCAGGACGAGTTTCACTTACCATGCTCGTGTCGATTGCAGCAGCAAATTGTTGTACGATAGATTCGTTAATTTGAACTTCTGTTTCCTGTTTTTCGATATGTCGAATTCCGTCGCCACTCATGCTCGTTAGTTTATGTATTCTCTCAGAAATCGGTTGAGGTTTTTTCTGTTTTTTAATGTTTAAATTTGTTTTCTTATCGTACTCTAAATTAGTAGTACTTGTAATTTGATGAGCAACTGTGAAAGATTTGTTGTTTTTAGCTAATTCTGTTAAAGACTTCTTATCAGAACAAGGGCAAGCATATGAGAATAATTGGCAAGGACATGGATCTTCAATACGTTTTCCTCGGTCTTTTTTCTTTTTTTTCTTTTCCTCAGATATAGGTTTAGTTAATTCAGTCTGATATTTGGCATAAGACCAAATTTTTTGATTTCTAGTGCTGATATCATTTATATCATAATAGACTGTTGATTTTTGAGTATGTTTTTCGTTGGTGTTTTCATCCCTTAGAAATATATCAGATGACAAAATGCAAACTTGAGGAAACTTCCTTTTAACTTTTTTTGCTATTAGTTCTTTGCTGTCACGCTTTGCAAATTTGGCCTGGACTTCAGTAAAGCACTCTTGTACGATAGCATCAGATTTTCCTACAAACATACTTTTTGGGCTTGCTTTCCCCTTATTAAAAACGTTCACATTTGAGAGGTTGAGGTCTGACAAACAATCGACAGAGTGGCTTTTAGCGATGATATCTAAATCGTAAAATAAAGTGCTAGTTGACCGGACCAAAGTACACCTACTAATATACGCAGTTGCTTCGTTCATTTTTTCATAGTTTAAAAATAATTGTGCGGGCGGCTTAGCACCCTTCTTGGTAGATTTATCTTCGGACTCTTTGGCACACAGGGCCTGAAAGTTGAACCATTCTTTGAGGATGCTCGGTCTCTTTTTAAATATGTTCTTGTAAGGATTCGACCCAAAGATTTCAGTATATGATTTAACTTGCAGCGGTTTCTTCTGGTCATGCATCGTAGTTTCCTAAACAATTGTGAAATCGACAAAGTTGATTTTGCGAAGAATATTCATTAATTTAGTATATATTGTATTTTGAAACATTTAAATAATTTTACTTCCGATATTTTTGCATTTTTATTTACCTTTTGTCATTTTGACGTAAATATTATATGAATGTTTCAGTGAATGTCAAGTGCAACACTTTTTTATTATTCCTGCGTTTAATTAAAGTTTCTATACATTGCTTCTAAAAAGGTTGTTACGGGAAAAAACGTTGCGTTTCCTGTGTCCGGTGAACCATGATACTATGCCATCAATCTAGCGGCTAGTCACCAGAAACGTACCATTTAATAAATCCCATCAAAAACAAATCTATTGCCACTTTTTGCATTTTGAGGATCAACAACTTACAGTTGAGGAGCCAGAAATATCTGTACGATAATTCGGTTAGAAATATGTGGGTATTTAAAGAGTCAAAAAGATCTAGACATGGGCATAAATAAATGTACAATGTCAGTCAAATATGTGTAGGCAAATAAGAGGCCATAAATATCTATACACGCAACTATATCATGTGTGTTATAGTTGCGTGTTGCGTTTGTCTGACTGTTAAAAACCTAGTACCAAACTTGGCACCTTTTTAGAATTTGCTACTTTTGGTAGTTCAAGAGAACTTGGACTTATTTTAAATTAATGTTTTTAATGGGATTTATTTAATCGGTACGTTTCTAGTGACTAGCCGCTAGTTGGCACAGCAACGTGGTTCACCGGACACAGGAAACGCAACATTTATTCCTTTTCTCCCCTACCTAGGGGATGCCCTAGCCGAGCTGTTGCCCTCTGGCAGTATATCCCTCCCTCAACGTATATGTATGCGCATATTCATCGTGAGCTCAGTAAATAGAAGATTTTAATTTCGAGTGATAGTTTTACATCGATTAGTATTAACGATTATACAGTTATATCAAATTATAAATATCTCTTAAATTAAAAAACTACCCGATATAATGGTAACCGCTACTTTCAATGGCCTTAGGTGAGATACATTAATTTGGAGAACGCCGAACGTTATCGACATCGAAAATGTACAGGATTGACAGAAGCTGCCAGAAGGCCGCGTCGAGCGCTAAGTATTATGTTTGTTCTAAATATATAAGAACTATGTCAATTTTCGAAAATCGTTTACGTTAGCGTTGCGTTTCTTGCCTAGGGCCCTGAAGCTGATATTAGTACTTACTTACATCAATAAGTTTTGAATGTATCTTACAAAATCTGTTATCTGAGATTGATCCTGGATTGGCGTCACCGTAGAACAGTAGCACTAATTATAGCATACCTTGGATAAATGGAGATTATTTAGCATGATGACTGTTCTAAAGATCATGAAATGTGTACCCTAACGCGGTCTAGAAAAACATTTGTAAATGTAGAAAGAAGCCTTAGCAAAAAAGCATCGGCGACTCTTTCGAGAATATTTTTTGCCTATTGGAATCTCTCCTATTAAGTATTATGGCCCAATAGGATTTCATGAAACGTAAGTAGCTTGTTCAACTAGGTATTTTAAAAGTTTCGGAGCTAATACCACGTTCACCACGGACATCTATACAGGTTAAACTTAACAAGCAACCACCTTTTTTTGTGTGGGGGATTATTAAAATATACATTTAATAAACATACGTTATCCATTGTTTCAGGGTTCCACATGGCGCCAAAACTGTCTAAGATGTTCCCGGAATCTTGCCTGTTGATCGCCGTGGGGGTCCTCATTGGGGCGCTCCTGCTGAGCACCCACAGCGTCCACATCCAGCCGCTGACTCCAGACACCTTCTTCCTGTACATGCTCCCCCCCATCATCCTGGACGCAGGCTACTTCATGCCCAACCGACTGTTCTTCGATCACCTTGGAACCATCCTGCTGTTTGCGGTGGTGGGGACGGTGTTTAATACACTTACTATTGGTAATTATTTTTTAAATTTACCGAATTATTTTGAAAAAGTTGGCTATAATTGTGACCTGGAGGAGATGAAAATCCCCGATATAATGGCAATCCCTATCATAAGAGCTGATATCTCTCAAACGGCTAATCCGATCTCTATGAAATCTAGCTAAAAAGCATCCCGACTGAACTAGCCTTCAACTAGCCGCTTCCAAATCAGTCTATAGCTTTTCTTATGTTAGATTTCCCTTGGTCACCACTTAGCTTCATGAGTTTTGGTGGAAACGGACTTTTTTTTGGCAAGTAAAAGGCAATTGAGCACACAAGCCACCTGATGGTAAGTGAAGTCTGAGACCCGTACACTTTTGCATTCTCAAGACTACAATCCTAAAACTGCAAATGCGCTGCCAACCCTGAGGACCAAGATAGAATGCCTCTGAGCTAGTTCACCGGTTGTCGTCCTGTTCCCACACTGGAACACAATAATTTCTTGGCGGTAGGTTTAAGGATAAGATGGTGGTAACGATCCAGACGGACCTGTACAAGGTCCTATTACCAGTAAATGATGATGTTTCTTTGTCACAGGTGCATCTCTCTGGGCCTGTGGGCAAACGGGTATGTTCGGCTGCACGACCCCACTGCTGGACATGTTCCTGTTCAGCGCCCTGATATCTGCCGTGGACCCGGTGGCGGTGCTGGCGGTCTTCGAGGAGATCCATGTGGATGAAGTGCTGTATATAGTGGTGTTTGGGGAGTCCTTGCTGAATGACGCTGTTACAGTCGTGCTGTATCACATGTTCGAAGCTTACACGTGAGTATTTTCTTTAAGCTCATCTAAATTCATGTTTGGTGGTACGTCAATGGTATGTTTAATTGTTTATGTTTAGTTGAAATCTTGCCAATTTGTAACTAGTGCCCATGATTGCAATAGGGGTCAATATGTATGTTAACCTGCGGATCTATTATGGTCGTGTTTATCGATGTGGATAAAACAGTAACTTCGAGAGTGATGGATGCTTTATCCACCGCGATAAAGTTGTAATATTATATGTAGGGGTTAATAAAATCGGGGGATATCTACAGGATCTCCGTTGAACTTAATCTACCTCTAGACCTATCGATTATGGGCTTTTTAATTTGGTTACGGCAACAAAAACTTAATTACCCGGCCACGGCGAAGCAAAAGAGGAGGGCCATGATTTTAACAGTCTACGCATGTACCTATGTTAGTTAGGTAGTACGAGTATGTGTCGGGCGGGGTCCAACAGTGGGGTAAGTGCGTCATTTAAAGATGATTGAGAATTCAAAACTATTTTATTTATAAAACTATTTTTGCTCTCATTTGTAGAAATTTAGTTACTTAAACTGCTATAAAGGACGCAGAAACCTTATCACATTATTTTGGTCAGATACTAATTTGTAAACCACTGCCACTCGTAGGCTTTTATTGTTGTATGTTTAGGTATTTTTTTTGATTGAAAGAATCTTTCGCATCTACATAACATTAAGTTCAACTTTTACTTCTCAAGTTGTAATCTTATTCATTTTTAAAACATTCAAGCCAAACAAATGCCCTCCATAATTGTCACATGCCCTGACACGTGACACGCCGATCCTTAAATTTTGCGGTTCAACGTTATTTATACGTGTCGGCGTTCGTTAAACCAAATTCGTTTAGTATACGAGGGATGGTAAACAGTAAATATAAAGGAAGCATTTTGCTGAATAAGAGAATATGAGTAATATTAATAATTCAATGGAAAATATCGTGATCACTGATTGCTATATTATGATTCCTATCCTTAATAATCTATACTAATAGGTATTTTGATGAAATTTGGCATAAAGATAGATTGAACGCAAAGGACAAAGGGTAATTTATATTCCGGGAAATTCAACAGTTTCCAAACAGAACAGCGATAAACAACGTTAACGCGGACGTAGTCGCAGGCAACAGCTAGTATTTAAAATGCGGAAAGGTTTCTTTTGTCACGTGACAGTTGGTACAGAAGTACTTTAAAGCCCAGAGAAGAATATACTTCATATCGCTGAAAATTGAATATTTCCCGAGGAAATTGCGATACATTGGAAACTTCTACGCGGACGGAGCTTTGGCACGCCCAAAGCTAGTATTCCCTATAGTATTCTAACTTCACAATTTCTGAAAATAATAATTAAGAAAGAATGCTACAGAAAGCAACCTAATATTTTACTTTACTTGTTTTAGAGAAATGGGCGCATCCAACCTCGTTTACACAGACTTCTTGGCGGGTCTAGCGTCTTTCCTCACGGTGGCATTCGGAGGCACCTGCATTGGTGTGGTGTGGGGCTTCGCCACCGGCCTGGTGACCCGCTTCACCCATGAAGTCAGGGTCATTGAGCCCATCTTTATCTTCGTCATGGCATATTTGGCGTATCTTAATGCTGAGATGTTCCATATGAGTGGGATACTTGCGTAAGTTTGTTAAAATAAATTGATGGATTTTTTACATGAAGTGTTATAAGGTTATAACCTAAGCTATTTTCTGGTTGAATGCTGCTTTATCGTTTGGTAGGGGTCTTGATAAGACTAATTTATAACACGAACGAAAGACGAACGAGGTTATTAAAGTTTCGTATCGGTTTGAATATACGTACGTACGTTTGAAGACAACTAAGGTGCAATGCAAGTTATGTATTCGGAACTAAAGTTTATCTTACTATAGGTATTTACTGTGAAGTAACTAAATAGAATACACTACGAATGTTTGTTTTTTTAATGATATTTCCAGCTCCAGCCATAAATAAGCTTTTATTTTCATTAAATCTATATGGGTCATGCATTTCCGTAACTACTTTTCCTGCATTTATGCCTGTTGCTCGCTCAGACTTCAGGAAATAAGAAGCGAGGAACGGGAAGCATTTTAATGGCTTTAGCTGGCCAGATGGCGATGGGGAAGGAAATTACGAGCACGAACATAGATTCCTCTAGTTGCTAACTGCACCGTATTGAGTATCGAAAAAAAGGCGATTGACGAAGATAAACAGAGAACGGAATGTTCTACAAAACTAAAACATCTTATTGGGGACTGACTGTTAAATGCCTACTTTATTATAGAGTTAGAATGTAAAAGTTTTTTTTTTATAAGATAGGAAGGCAAACGAGCATGCAGGTTATCTGATGAGGAGTAAATCACCACCGTACATAAACAACAACAACTCACGAAGAGTTGTCGTTTTGTTGACGGTCAATTGGGAAAATTAAAGCTCTTTTCTTGAAGGCTTCCATGTTATAGTTAATTGATTGGAAGTAACGTCGAAGGGAATCCGCTCCGATATTTACTTATTTCACAACCCAATAAATTACATTATTTACAAATATCACAAAACATTCAAACAAAAGACCATATCTTTGTTTATTTCCTTCCTGCAAATAATAGAAAGTACTTCATTGAGCGGTTTTACTCACAGGATAACCTTTTGCGGCATAACGATGAAGAATTACGTGGAAGGTAACATCTCTTATAAGTCCCACACTACCATCAAGTACACGATGAAGATGCTGTCGTCGTCATCGGAGACGATCATCTTCATGTTCCTCGGTGTGGCGACGGTCAACAAGAACCATGATTGGAACACGTGGTTCGTGCTGTTGACCATTGTATTTTGCTCAGGATTTCGGATAATAGGTAAGTTGTGATTATTAGCTTATTATAATGTACAGTCCCACTGCACAGTGATGTATCCATTTTGTCACCTTATTGCACTGTAATAAGGTTCAAAAGTAGATACGTCTCTTTGTAGTATATATTACCTTTAGGTAAGCGTGTGACTTAAATTGTTGCATTGATCTACATAGTAGGGAGCCTAGAGCAATAAATAAATAAATTGCTTTGCTAGGTTTTTTGCATTGCAGCATTGCCATTTCGTGTTCCCCCATTAATGACGTGGCTAATTATATAATATATATATCATCTGGTAGTCTGATCGTACTAAGTTTAGTGTCGTGGGGTTTTAAACTAATAGAGCAGAGTAAAATATAGCTGGCCACGTTCTCATCAAAGGTGCCAAGTTTGGCACTAGATTTGTCACACGGTTAGACCAATTTTTTGCCACTAAATGTATTTTGAGCCAATACTTGGCAGCTATCTCAATAAAATGTTAAAATATTATGTTTTCTTAGTGCCGCTCGGCTTCTTCTTCGAACTTGTCCTGACACTGTGGCTGGAGTGCTGTGTGATTAGATTTGTGACTTAAAGTATTTTCATAGACACTGTAGAGGGTACACCAATCTCTAATCACAATATTTGTTCCAGGAGTGTACATATTTAGTGCAGTAGCTAATAAGTTTCGTTTGCATAAACTTAATAGCGTCGAGAAGTTTGTGATGTCTTATGGAGGTAAGCATTTACTATCGAAGTTTTGCTTTTGGGTATCATTTAACTATTTGATAACCCTTTCAGCTCTACATACATAGTCTAGCTTCTGCCACTAAATATTTCCATTAAATACAAGAAACATATATTATAACGTTATAATCAAATCTTTATGTAAAAATCTATTATTTTTTTTGGTTTAAAAGAACTCAAAAATGTACCTATGTACCAATTTATTCAGGACTTCGTGGTGCGGTGGCGTTTGCCTTAGTGCTTCTAATAGACCCGGAGGTGGTCAAGTTGCAGCCAATGTTCGTTACGACCACGATAGCCGTCATATACTTCACAGTCTTCATCCAAGGCATCACCATAAAGCCTTTAGTTAAAATGCTTAATGTCAAAACCGCCGAAAAACGAAAACCTACCATGAATGAAAGAATTCATGAAAGGGTCAGTATTATTTACGATTGATCTCTTCTATTGGATTTTTAATTACTGTATGACTGACTGATATATGTTTGGTTACAGTTCATGGACCATTTGATGGCGGGAATAGAGGATATTGTAGGTAAACACGGTAACCACCACATACGGGATAAGTTCAAGAGATTTGATAATAGGTTCATCAGGCCGTTCTTACTCAGAAACTATCAGGTACCGATACTTTTTTCTTTTTCCAAATAATCTGGTGTGAATCTACAGCAACTTAAGTATACTTATGCACTTTTAGGGCCAAGAACCAAAAATATTAGAGACGTACTCAAAACTAGCAATGAAAGACGCGATAGAGTACATGCAGAGAAACGCTTCCACGATCGGCAACATATCCGGCGCCGAATCAATGTCGGCCATTTTTAAAAACTACACTAACAGTAACTTAAACGGAAGGTAGGTAATTTAATGTTCACTTTTACCGCACTTGATTATATTTTAATAGCAAATGTTTATTGTTTTAGTCCGAGTTTCAGTCAGTTAGATTCTTCGACGTGGAATATAGACATGCAAGAGTTGGAGTACAATCCTAGTAAGAAGGACCTGACGGACGCAAGGATACATCACCTGCTAGCCGAGGAGCTATGCAAGCCGTATAGACGTGTATGTGTATCTAACCTTTTAAGCACCCAAGTCATTAAGATTAAGCTAAGACCATCCCAATTTTGTTACAATCTTGATAATCTTGTAATTTGTCTTGAAAGCTTATGGTAGATGTGATTAATTAGTAGTTGAGGTGCTTGATTACCAAGTTAGAAAGCAGTTTGATTTAGATCCATAACAGATTCCAACAGAATGCCCAAGTAGTGAAGATGTCGAGAGCATTTAAAGGGATTGTGAAGAGACACTAAAATCGTCACACAACAAAACAAGTTTTTAGAGTTGTTGGTAATTCTGTAGCTCTGCCTACCCCACTCTGGGAATAAAGGCGTGAGTTTATGTATGTATGTATGTGTACTAAAATCGTGTAGCTGTCAAAATAAAAACATACAAACTTAGTTCCGGGCGATAACGTTTCCCAATCGTCTTAAGTTTTTTTTTTTATGGTATATATTTTTTACGAGGAAGTAGGTGCCATTTCCTTTTATAAGTAGTTGCATCTCATCTAGCATCGATTACAGCGTAGTTATTATGAGAGAAACTTATTTCTACTCATGCCTTTTGCTATTAATTAAGCCCAGGAGCCGGGTCGGTTAACACTCCGAACCCCCCCTTAGACGTGTAGGACCATAATGTGGGACCCTATCCCAACGGTTCTACTAGGGGTTCAGGCGGGCACCAAACTACATCCGCTTTCGCCCCAAGGTAAAACCATATATTCATCACCTTCACATCACCTTTATTTCGACACTCTCAAGGGAACCAAAATTTATAGGGTATTTTCCGTTGACCTAGAACTATGAAATTTGGCAAGTAGTACCTACCGTCTTATACTACAAGTACGAGTATATGGAAAAATTTAAAAACTATAAATTAAATAACAAAAAAACAGGGTCTTTATGCAAAGACCGGCGGTCAAAATTTTGAATTGAGTTAACCGTGTCATGTGGGGTATCGTATGAAAGGACATTTAATTGGCACAAGCTTAAACAGATTTTTAATCATTTTTGTGATGTAGGTATATTTAGTTTTCAATTTAAAATAAGAAAAAAAAACCTAACAACCTTAAACCTAATTACCTTTGTACGGAACCCTCGGTGGGCGAGTCCGACTCGCACTTGCCCGTTTTTTGAGGGAAACGACAAAAGTTTCGGAAACGCCGAAAAAAACACATGGCCGTTTCAAAAGCTTTTGCCGAATGCCGAAGCGAAACAGCATGCGTTCAAAACTACCAGTGTTACCATAAAAAAAAAATTTAGAAATGGGTTGCCAGATAAATGCACTTTTCCATTATTACAAGTAAAAAATAGATAACGGTTTAGTGGAAAATTATATTTTTACAAAACGGTTAAGTGAGAGTAGGTACTCTATCTAGTTGGTAAAGTTACAGCATTTGACGGTACTTAACTACCTACTTGGTAGGTACCTACTTACTATTATATGCACGCTACTTTAATCTGCCTCCGATAGTGAGTTAACCGAGCATGACCAAAGCGAATAAAGCCGTGGCTTTCACTGGTTTTTAGATATTCCATTTCGTTTCAGCACCGTCGTCTAAGCTACAGTCGACACGCGGTCAACGACCGCGACCTCGGCACTCAGGTTAACTACAAAACTCATATGAACATACGACGATTGGTCGGCGACAGGAAACACCACCACAAGCGCAGCAAACGAGGGAACAAGGTACATTATTTATACCAACCTGTTGTTAAATAATTATTATCTATGTATAACATCATTTGCATTTATTTCACACTGCAAGGAAAGAGTCCACATCCAGGAATGAATGAAGGAAATTAAGGAAGTTAGCAATTTGGCAGAGGCATATTATTCTTCTTTTATTAAAAAAGAAGAATAATATGTCTCTTAATATTTTTACCGTTTCATTCACTTTTTTTATATTAATATTAGGGCCCGTATTATGAATGAATGAATGAATGAATGGTGTTTATTTTCCAAAGTAAGTCATAGTATAGGTACATTGCATGTTATGTCAAAAGTACAAGAAATTAGATTGGAATCGTCTAAAATATAATCATTTTTTAATTTAATCAAAAATAGAAATGAGAAGTCAGGATGACAATAACAATACGGAACTGAGGAGGCGGAGGATGATCGCTTTTACAGCGGTGCATAAAGCATCCGTGATTATCAGCCTTACATACTGGTCAAACAGTACCTAACAGATATTTATACACATTATTAGTAACCGCAAGCGTATAAAGGGTGAAAATCCGCTAATGTCAAAAAATCAACCTAAAATATTCATTTCGTGTTTTTATAGCACTAAGTTTTACTTTAGATTTTGACGGTAACTTTTTTTCCAGGATGGCAAAAACCATGTCACGTTCCCTGAATTCCAGCAAAATGGTTCCGCTAAACAGTTCACGCACGGTAAAAAAAAGTATTATAGATTAGGTACTTACTTTTTACTTTATTATTATCACGAGTGTCAATCGCATGCACGTGTGGGTTAAACTTTTTGTTTATTATTTATTTTTTGTTATTAAAAACACGCATAGATTATAATATAATGAAATCATTATTATTTTTATTTGCTGAGCACAAAGGCTTAGTTTTGTCATTAGATAGGGAACTGTCTAGCACATAGTTGCTAAGTCTTGTGTGTAATTGGTTGTAAATTTGCAATGTAAATAAATAACTTTTTAAAAACATTTTCATTCATATTTATATTGTTGATAGTGCCACTATATTTTTTTAGCATGCGTCTTTGTAGTAATACTTACATCATGGATATGTCCCACGTTCCACACGTTTTAAGTAAAAAATAAAAGAATATTAAATATAAATAACAATTCACGCGACTGATCCATCACTAGCGTTTTTGTTATTTGACAAGACAATAGAATGGAATAAAAGATTGGTGAATGAAATGATCGAAAATTACAGACTACATAGACGAGGTGTTGCAAGAGGACGACGACCGGGAGCCTCGACGCGAGGGCGACGACGGCGGTATTACATTCACTGCCAAGTCCCTGCGTAGGTATTCTGCATGAACACTTGCACTCATACGTTTGGATTTGAAAATGGAAGCTTGTTTAAACGATGTTCGACTTTGCCTTGGATATCTATAACATCAAATGACAGCTATTGTAATCGCGGCTAATGAAAATATTGCTCAGACATACTATAGCTAAGTAGAGTACCTACATACTGTATTTAGGGCTTATCTGAAATAGGTACCTATATAATATTATCCTTAAGTATTTGTTATCATTATCAAACCTGTTAGATAGCAAATTCTTACAGGAAACGGAGACGACAGAGACATTCCAAAGCTAATCTGATCTCTCTTCAATATTTATTATAGCAATGTGACTATCTTCTCCAAAGAAGTAGGTACCTAACATACAAAAGTTCATCGGTATTTTATTTTCATCGAAGGAAAGAGCCCTACGTAGAAAAGGGTTGAACCGAATTGAACCCTCGATGTTTCCGGGTCATCGAGGGATGGGCGACCGCTGTTTGAATTCAAGGCAAATTAGGATTTCATTTCACCGTTTTACATATTAAATGATTGAAACAAACGAATTCCCTTCACATTCAAATCCGAACCATTCCTAAGTGTTGTTGACTATTGTATTTATCATTTATTTGGCACTTTGTGGCGAGTTAAAAGTTGACTAACATAATGTAACTAACGAACGGTTACTTTAACCAAGTATAATTTTATTTGCTCAGCCCTCAAACTAATCCTTGATTGACATGGCTATACCTAACCTTCTGTGAGAATGTGCTAACGTATTTGTGGTGGCATGTTTCGATTATTGTTATATCGCATTTGGTTTTCTCTTCCGTTTATTTGACTGTGACCTGTGATTGACGAAGCTCGGTCGACCTGCCACAAATACCGCTGCTCGCTGGCATCATTGACAAGACAATCCGACTTCCACTCTGCTCCGTTTCTGCTTGTTAATTGTGTTTGATTGTCGTTTTCTTCCCTTCTGGCAACTTCATGTGGCACCGCAATATGCTCCCGCGACTGGGTATAATCAGCTGGCTATAAAGAAGTGAGTCCGACGTCCTCGCATAAAGAGAACAGTAGCTCCCTTATTAACCAGCTGGCTAACCTGCCGGGGTTCAACCCGCTGAAAGCGAGGATAGTCAAGCAATACGCTAAAACGCCAGAGGAAATACTGCCGACAGCGGTTGAGAAGTCCTTGCCGTGGAGAAGGGACCGATCCACGTACAACTTCGGTATGTTGCACACAGGACACCTTATTGGATACTTTGTGTTTCAAGTCTCAACTTGATTGACGTATGATTAAAACTATTAAGTAATATCTAAACCGAACTTTAATAATAACAATATTGTTTATTAAAATATATGTTTTTAGAATTTCATTGTAATTAAAACAATTGTGAAAGGTGACCTCTATTTAAGAACACGGATATTTTTGGTCATACGAAGACCATCTCGGTACTTAACAATAATATTTTGATGCATGACACTTCTGCTAAATTTTTCACGAGGTGTGTGTAAAATACTTATTTGTGAGTTTTATTTGCTTCGCTATTTACGTATATATTTTTAAAATTACCAAAATTAAATTTACTGTACTAATATAATTTAAATAAATTAGAGTAAAGGAAGAAAGTATGATATTTTTACAGTAAATTTAGTTTGAAAGTAACTAACCGTACCTATAGCTTCTATGCACGCTGTATCAATTATTATAGATTCGTTGGTAAGTATATTTATAATATGTTTATATCACATTATATCATTATTTGAATACAATTCCAAAATACTTAAAAATGTTTTGTTGTGACACTAAAGGCCACATTTAGACATATTTACTGAGATTCATTCCGTTCACTTTTTAACATAGGTAGGTAGGTACTATTTTTGCCTATTACCTATTGGGTGTTTTCACACATCGCCTACAAACTGCTTGTGCAGTTTGGCGGAATATTTTTTATTCTATGCCTGTTTTGAAATAATAAATGAGTAATAATCATTATAAATCACTGAAATCAAAACGTATTTTTTTATAAAAATCCGTATAGTAGGCACTTTTATCTGTTGAATTATTTTGGACTAATTTTTATTTTTATTTTAGTACCTAATGAGGATATCCTAGAGGAAGACGAAAGGAGAATGTCAGATGATAATGGTAAGTAACTTTTGAATCATTATTATACTCATTCAAGCATAATGTTCATTTAGAAATATGCTGAAGTGTGCCTGCAATACGATATTGTACAGTCAAGGGCAAAAATATGTATACACTTACCTTGTCTAATTGTCGTCATATTTGAACTGCCATATATGAACTGTCACAGTGGTTAAAGTGACAAGGTACTAAAGTGTATACATATTATTGCCCTTGACTGTACTTAGGAAATATAGGAGTACCAATAAGCAGCGATACCCACCAGTTAATCAAAACTCTGACAAATAAGTAGCTCAAAATGACGTAACGTGATTTTATTTGGCAGTAATGGTATTTTAAACGAATTATTGCAGACACATACATGATAGTAGCGGATCAAGCGCGCGTGGCCACCCCTACTGCAACGGAGACCATGTTGCCATGGAAACGGGAGGAGGCAGAGGGTGCAGGGGCTCTCAAGCAATCCGAGTTTCCCTCCTGGGCATCAAACAAGGAGTACCTGGCATATAGCTCACCCTCCGCTACATTTTTAGGTAAGCAAAACTGTAACATAATTTAACGAATGAAATGAATGGTTGAAAAAAAGGCACGAACATGAATTTTATATCCGATGCATAAAATAGAATACTCGAATTATTTAAGTTTAATGTTTGTATAACTTGTCGCATAAAATGACTTAACTGACGGATTTGAAGTTACTTTATTTAATTCAAATACGGGCATACATTTTTAATGTTTCTTCTTGATAAAACTGTAACAAGGTTATGATTATGTGGTAAGATGTCATCTCGCAACCACGTTCTTAGCTACATTGAATAACACTCCCACTGCCATGCGGTCGTTACTTTCAAGTACGGCACGCTACCTAGGTACATGCTTTTCAAAAACAGCATGGCATTGCTAAAATAACAGCGGGCTGCACGGCCTGCTGATAGAAACCAGCATGGGCTTGCTTCATATTTATTAGTTTGTAACTGGTAATGCAAGTAGCAGACCCTTTTAACACATACCGTTGAAAAGAGAATATGAGCTATTACACTCAAAGACAAAAAAACCCTCCCCCCGTCCTTTGTTACACACTTGTAACAAGTATAACTTCTTAAATCAAAGAATAACCTCAAAGATACTAAATAAATTTTTTGTACTCGTCGATTAAAATGTGTGTATTACGATTTCATAGAGAATACTGTAACGTCACTCTTTTCATCGTTGAATAGTCTAGATGTTACTTCCGAAACAACCGAAATAACTATTTCGATACGCTCTAGACAACCGAAATAACTATTTCGATACGCTCTAGACAACCGAAATAACTATTTCGATACGCTCTAGACAACCGAAAAAAATTTGAAAATAGAACTTCGGATTTCCATATATGTGTCTTTGTTTAAGGAGCCTCGATCCGATACAAAATTGCCAATCTGTGTCGTTTCGGAACGTAGCAGCGTCGCATCATCTGTCAAAAATCTACTTTTAGTTTTCTTATATACTCGTATTAATGACTTACATTATTAATTTTAATGAACTCGTACAAAAAGTATTGTTCACAATAGTGTCATAATTAAGCTTTTTAATCTCGTACCTTACTTAGGCCACTCAGCAAGCTTCGTGGCCTAAACACGGTACTCGACTAAAAAGCTCTCTATTATAACACGATTACGAAAAATACTATTGATGTAGCTTGTAGTGTTTTGTTACTAATTAAGTTAAGGCCAAAATGGCCAACACATATTCAAAGGTCGTGGCGGTTTCCAAAGAAAACCAACACAATGATTTACTATAAACAGGTATAGTCTATACTTTTAGGCATTTAAAAAAATGTTAACAAAACAACCACGTGATATAGTTCGTCAGCCAATAGAAGCAGACAGTGTTCTGCTTCTATTGGCTGACGTCAAAGTCGTCGTACGTCAAAGTTCGATAAAACAGTTTTGATTGGCTGTTTAACAATGTCACGTGGTTTGGAATGTTTAAATTTTTTTAAATACCTTTAAGTATAGACTATAGTTTATGGATTTTGTGTTTCTTTGGAAGGAGTAACGACCTTTAATAAGAATATTTGTTGGCCATCTTGGACCTAGGTTAATAACCAACGAAATATTACAAGCAACATCGAAATTCGTTCAGTCATCTTTGAAGTTACTTTTTGATTTAAGAAGTCGTGTACTGGTTTACAACTGTATGAACAAAAGACGGGTGGGCGGGGTTTTTTGCCGGGGAGTGTGTTTTATATCCAATAGACCCCAGTTCTCTAGCTTTACCGCCTCGGCGTGCGCGGGCGGATGAAGCTGCGGCCGCCGGAGGGCCGCATGGCTTGCTGTACCCTTTTTTTTTTTTTTTTTTTTTTTTTTTTATGGCATCGAGTGACAAACGAGCACACAGGCCACCTGATGGTAAGTGGAAACTGTGACCCATAGACATTCGCAATCACAAGACTGACCCTTACCATGAGTTACATTTAACGTGCATTTTCAATTAAGCAGCCTTATACGTTCGACCTATCGTGCTGCTAAATTGAAAATGCACGCGCTACAATGTGTTTTGTTCGCACTGACGGGACTACTTAATCTCGCCGCTTGGTATCACTCGACAGTCCGCACGACCGGCGTTGTTTACAGAATCACTACCCAGTTCTCTAGCTTTACCGCCTCGGCGTGCGCGGGCGTATGAAGCTGCGGCCGCCGGTGGGCCGCATGGCTTGCTGTACCCTTACCATGAGTTACATTTAACGTACGCGCTAGCGCGTCGAATAATCCGTCCCTCGTAGACCTATAGACAGAGTGCAAGGGACTGTGCATTTGACTCGCTAGCGAGTATGGAAATTGTAACTCATGGAAAGGGTATTTATTTTAGGTATATCTAATCTATCTATGAGTGGCGGTGGGAGTGATATTATGGAGTTTTTATTTTTATTTTTCTGTTTAATCTGCACTGTAAAGTTTTTATTCGTAGATAAATATTTATTTACCGTGTAAGAAGTTGCATCAAATGTCATTATCCGATCAGCATCCACAAAGATACAAGTAACTAATCCTACTCCTGCCTGATTTTTTAGATACCTACAAATGTTGCTAAAATATAAAAGACGCTATTCAAATTATACAATTTAATTTTCTTTACTAATCGTATTCTAAATAAATTGAATATAAATATATTTTAAGTTGTGGCGCTTTTATATTTAAACAACTATCAGTTTTTCTTAATTATGTTACCTACTTTGTGTTCATATAAAATTTCCGAATGCGATAGATGGATGCCTTTATTTTACACACTATTGTATTTACTATATGTATTTTTACGTAGCTTAATACTGTTATCAACATATTCTCATTTAAGTTTTTCTCTTTCCCCTTTCTACCCAATCATTCACCCTGCCACTAGGTGGTATAGAAAAGCCAAAACATCCGAAATCTATCATAGGTCTGTTTCGAAGAGAGAGCTCGTGTTCGACGCAGGCGGGAGACGCTGTGGTTTCGGATTCAGAGAAGCCCGAGTGTTCAAAGGCAGAGAGTTCCTCGTTTAAAGGGGATTCTTTCAGTCACCCGAGGCAGGGCCCTAGCATGTTGTCAAAGAGGAGTACCAGCTTGGGCGGGCCTTCGGTGCTGTTGATGGAAGACGTGGCACACTCTGACCCGCTGGGTGCGTCGAGCCGCCCCGCCAGCATCATGCAGGGCCCGCACCGAGGCCAGTGCCGGAGGGGATCTATGCTGGAGTTGACTGGGTAAGCTTGTTGGCAACAAAAACACATTTTCAAAATAAAGCACTAGCTTGAACAGTTCTTGATTGGAAATTATTATTACTTCGATTTCCTACACACAACTATTACGAATAAATGTTTTTGGTATTTCGTTAATTTGACCTCACAACATTTTAGAGTTATATCATCATCAAAACGTTTATGATGCCGCATTTAAATCTAAAAGAAAAAAACTACATAAATAAAAAAACCGGCCTTATTAGTTAATCTTTGGTGCTTGAATATCATCGTTTATTATTGTAAAATAGCATTCATCCCTATTATTCTCTGAATAAAAAAACCGTGATGACAAAACTATTTTATTATGAAACAATAACATCATTAACATTTTTAAAATCACAAACTCAGCAGTCTCAACAACTCGTTTTTAAATATTCCGTTAAGTAGAAAAATTAGTAAAGGAAATAAAAGTGTGGTTTTATTCTAAATAAATTGTGCTCAAACTTTTTTAAATATATTTCAGGTCATTTTCCCGTGACGCAATCACAGAAGAAAAGTGCTGCAAATCGCTACCAGAGAGCGAACGCATGGGCGTTCGACGACTGCCTCTAGGTCAACAGAGTCTACCTCGGGAGCCCTTTATCCGTCAATTGACAATGGCCTCTAATCTTCTCACCAGCTCCTCGGAGTCTGATTCCTCCGACGAGGGCACCTGAGTGCCCCGCCGTGGCGACCACGACCGGCTGCCACTTTTAAAATATAGAACACTTGAGTGAATGAAACTTGACGTTATATCTTATCCGTGCTGTGAAGTACCTACTGTGGTGAGAACAAGTGGTGTAACTAAACCACCTACCTACTTAATTCACGTGCGCGAAATCCGATGTATATTTTTGTGAGGGCGTTGTACCTACTTTTTGTAGATATTTAAATATTTTATTTGAAAACTATTTCTCTATATTTTACAATAGATTACAATAATCAAAAGTAATATTCCATTAATATGACGAAGATTGTAAATAATACCTCATGCATACCTTTACTCAGTAGTAGGTATTAACTAGAAAAGCCCATTAGACGCATGTCTCAAGGACAATTGTAAAAAATTTAAGTCGATTGTCACTTCAAAAATCAACCCATCATTTTAGAGTCTTGTAGACCTCTGAGTTTCTCTCTGGACGTACCTAGGTACAAAAATTGCGAGAAAAATACAAGAAAAGTTAGTGACATGACTCGAGTTAAGTGTGTTTCTTATTTTGCATAGTTTTTTGTAAGTAATAGGCCTGTGACTTAAAGTAGTGAGATTTTTTTAAAGGTACCTAAGTTACAATAACCTTATATAAATAGCCCGGGGCTCTTTTAGTAGTGAAGTAAAGTTCCCCAAAAAGAAACGTAAAAAACAACTAAGCTACATTTTTGTTCGCTTAATCGTTGCAAATGGAAACTATTTTTGACCGAAAATAACTCCAAATGAAAAATAGTTTAAATAAGGTGCTTGGAACTTTTCAAAACAAAAATATCTTTAACATATTAATATTTTGTTGGATAGTCATAGAGAGTACAGTCAACAGCATAAATAAGTGATCATTTATGTACCTTATCACTTTAACGTCGTGTTTGAAATGTTATACAAAATTGTGAAACGATTGAAAGCGACAAGGTACAGAAATGATCACTTATTATTTTATTAATCACTGTACAGCAGAAAAAATAAATATCCAATATGGTGCAGTCGTTTGGAAGTTATGAGTGTACCTACATACATTTCCGCGATTCATTTTGATTCAGATATATAGATTTTTAGTATTTTTTATTTTTGAGCATTCCTTACTACCTAAATTTCATTTTACTAGTATTTAAAACACATTTTCTGCGTGATCCTTGATAACAATGATAACATATTTTTGTACCGGCAGATCTAATCAATTTGGGCGAAGTTGCTGTTTTTCTAAAGAATATTTAATTTTTAACTATGAGTATGCAAATTAAGTAAAAATACAATTTATTTCAGACAAACAAACACAAACGAAAGAACTTACTTACTACTTACTTAAAACTACACTAATCTAACCAACCGCTACTAGTGGGCATTGTTCCTAAAATGCTGGCAGCATTGCCACGTTGAATGGCAATTCTTAATCTTTGTGCCAACTACAAGCCAGCGTTGTTTGTATTTACAATACAGACAGATATTGCTATTTTCCCGACTATGGAATGGACAGAAGAGCAAACAGAAATGCTTAATTTTAAAAGAAGTGTAAAATCAAATTATGTTGGGTCCAATTTGTACTGTCGCATACATTATTCACTCTTCTCAATCTCTCAAGGGTTAGCTGGAAGAGATCCCTTAAAGGGATAAGTTCGCCTTTGTACATAATTTTTATATTAATTGTATTGATCTGGTTTTTCTTTTGTACAATAAAGTGTTTACATACATACATACATATATCTATTATTCAATTTCAGCTAAATAAAAATGATTCTGATGTAGAAATTGAGTTGGTTTCCGCAAGTCGTAGAAAAAATAATAAAAATACTAGTAATGTTTAAAATTACTATACTCTATCCGAACAACATAGGATATTACATTGATTTCTTGCTTCGTTCGTTCAAAATTAAGTATTCCTCATAGAATTAAATAAATTGTTTTCTGTATTTATAAAAAAGTAGAATTTGGGCATTTCCTACACACGTACACGTATTTTACAGTTTTAGGTATTTTCAAATAACTACGAGTATGTAGCTAAATAAAATATTGTACTTATACCTACAAGACAAAATCGGAGATCAGAAGTTACTTTTCTGAATTTCTGATTATCAGCTCCTGGTGATACATATTCACATGTCCTAGATGCTAGACGTGCTAGGCATACATAAAAAAATAATTTTACCCATATGGCATGCCACCATACAATTTTAAGAAAACCTTAGAGTTTATTTTATTAAGCGTTGCTGAGTGATTGGCAATCATTTATAAACTGAGTTAGAAAAAAAACCCTGAAAACGATTCCGATTTCGCACTGTACATATTTAATTTTATTATTAGTATTAAGTACGAGTAGTACTTAACGCAAGATGTTGACTTGTTATTTAGATACTTAATACTGTTTAATGTAAATGTTTTTTTATGCCTTATAAACGAGTCAATGGGGTAACTTTGATAATTATTAGGTATGTTTTATGTTAGTTTTTAGTATAAAGTCCTACGCAATATTACAAAGTTAACCCATTGATAGTAATATCTCAAAAAAGATGCATTTGTAAACTTTAAGTAGGTACCTAGGTAAATTAGTACAATAATAGTGGTTAAAGTAATAGTCACATTAAGAAGAAATTGAAACTAAATTGGTGGTTACTTTAAAATACCATCTTAGCAGCATAATGAAAATAATGCAGAAGTTTTTTTTAGACATAGAGGTAAATTACTGATTAATTATTTAAAGAATGATTAATTCTGTAGTCAAAATTCGCGATATATGATTTAGCATCTGTTATATTATGTTATATTTTCCGATACGACTTAACAATTTTTATTACTATAATTATTAGCTATTCCTCTACTAAGAGCGTACTCAAAAAAATAGTTTTATAAACTGGGCTTTTGTTTATTATAAACGGTGTGATAACATATTAAATCACGTGAGTTGTGATATATTGAATGGTAATTCTAAACAACTGAAGATTATGTATGAATAAGTGATAATGATAACTGTAATAATGTAGATAACATCGACAATAGCGTAGTGCATTCATTTCACGACTGATTGAGTTGTTTAAATGTGAAATTGTATATTAAAGTTTAATAGTTAGTGAATTAAATTATGCCAATTGATTTTATTTATGTGTTTAAAGTAATGTGTACCAATTAAATTTAGTAGCTACTGTCTCGTGGGAATATACAATTTTGAAATGGGTGGTAAGAAAATAGTCGTAACCGGCATTATTTTATGTAGTGAACGTGTTTTTCTATAAAATAGGTATGGTGTGTCAATTGAAAACATAATAGTGCCTAGCCTTAGACTACCGCCGCTCATTGTTTAACGATTGTTAATAAATAGAGGATCATGTAATATTTCAATGAAATAAACATTATGACTAAGACGATTTTTATTTTTAAAGTAATACCGTTCCATGTCCAGGTTCCAAAATGATACAGTATTTTGCTGCCGAATGCTAAAACAACCACATTCAAGTACATTGGTCGTTTATAATATAGGTACTAGTAAAAATAAATTACCTACGACTTGAAGTATGTGATTGTGTTTATAAATACACCCTGGGGGCCTAATATGGCTGCGTTTATCACGTGATAAATTTTGGATAAGGCATCCGTCACCTTCTGACAGGTAAATAAGTACACGTGTCAAAAAGTGACGGATGCTTTATCCGCAGTTGACACGCGATATAGACGCAGCCATACTAGGCCTGCTGGAAACCTAGGACCAGGCCCCTATACCACAAAATTTTACAAGCGTACAATTTGACAAATTTGTACGGATCTCCATACAAAAAGTTGACAAATTTGTTAAATTGTAGGCTTGTAAAGTTTTGTGGGATAGGGGCCAGGTTGTCCGCGATTTATTTTTCGCTCGGATCTCCTTGCTAACTAATATGTAATGATAGAGAAGCACTGAGCGGCAAGCGAAAAATATCGGCTGGTGCTAGACTTGCAGTTATCAAAGCATGTCAAGAATTTTCGAGAACGGCATACGGTTTGGTCTTCCTTCAAAGTACCTACTACACACCTCGCTTAAAAATACGTATGCTTTTTTTTTTATTCAAATTAATGTAGGTACTTGCCGTTATTTCCTAGGTATTCACTTTAATACGAAGTCTTATGTGCGAATCTTACTGGCAATAAAAATGACAAAAGTTGATTGCTGTCTAAACCTCGCCTCAAATCAATTAAAATTTGACCTAGAATCCAATTCTATACCTATCTCAATTACTAACTCGAATATGGAGACCAGTTGAGACAAATACTATCTTCGTTATTAAAAGAAACGTGTGGGAATTTGACTGGTAGAATAGTGTCTTAACCCAGGGTTAAACTTTTCGTGCAAGTGGCCCTTACAGCACTGTTTGCTATTCGACTTGTTTCAGGGGCGTTAAACTGTGGAACATTTATAGAATCCACCATCGTTCTCGAGATGGCGTTATTTATAAACCGCCATCGTACTGTAGATGGCGTTATCAGCCGCCATCGTACAGGACGTCGTTATCTTGGGCGTTATAAACCGCCATCGTACTCTAGATGGCGTTATAAATGACAGGTGCCGGCATGTACCGATCATGGTTGACGTTCAGTTCATTTTTGTAAGGCTTACGTCCAATCTTATGTCATTCACTCATTCATTCATGTCAACTAGTTGAATTCTGGCTGGCAACACTCAATAAACGATGTTTCGTGCCGCTCGCGTTGTCTTGTGATTTTTCTCCTTGTTTATAATTTTCACGAAAATAACGGAAAATGAAACTTAACTGTAAAGTTTAATGTTAGATGAAACGTGATTGTGAAAACTTAATTTGGCTATCCTTCCGTGCTTTAATTTTTGCTAAGCTGTTTATCATGTGTGGCGAATGTGTCAAGATTAGGAAGAAACATACTTTTGCTTCATAATAAAGGAAAATAGCGGTAAGAAGCATAATTAATATTTTAAAACAAACACTCGTAGTGCATAGTTTTTAGGTTACATTTTGTTGTGCCTGGTTAAGCTCGTAATAGTGGTCGCATTCAAAGCAGTTCTGATCTAGGTGCCTTTCTAAATGTTGTTTGGTACTTGTTTTTAATTTCTTTTCCCCTTAGCCCGAAGGTGCTCTATGATTGCGTACGAAGACTACATAGATTAGGTATTGAACTATCGTGCGAGATATGTTATCATATCAGTTATCAATGGGTCTATCACATTACTCTAAACTTAAATGATTATTGATATTTTAAAGTTTTCTATTGACTATATATTTAGATTATTTCTTAAACTGTACAAATTATTTCTACCTTATAATTATTAACTTAATATATGGCTACTTATTCCTTTGTTATCAATTGGTTATGTAGATAAGTACTTAACTGTTATTTATTGAGAAACAAGAATATTCATAATTGTAGGTTTTGTAGCAGACCTTTTAGGAAGTTTACTTGTCTCTAAGAATAAAGGTCATAATTTTTTTGACGTAAGTGTTTCTTGTCTTTAAGTATCCTTTCATTCTTTTTTGTTTAATTAAGTTTGTAGATTGTTTATTCACACTCTTCATTATGTAGTTTTCACTTCATAAATATCTAGTTAGCAACGGGCTATCCAATTATACAACCATTATATTAATTTAATTACCATTATCTCTGGTATCTATGCCCTGTAAGTATTTTTTAAGTAGGATTATACATGATAGCTCTGCATAGACTTAGGTTAGGTACTTTCTGATTTCTAGGCAATGAAAGAAACAAGAATAAATCTTAATTGAATATTTATTTTAATTCTTTAGTTAAATTTAACAAACAACAGTAGTAGTAGACTAAACAGATGTCAATTGAATTTATAAAAAAAGTTATTGCAACTGGGACTTAAATTCAATTTTTCCCTTATCAGTTGTGTGTTCTATAACTACATTTTGCACAAACAGGCTAAGATGTTTATCCTGTGTATATTATTGACAGGTTGCAAGCCCATCACCTATAAATACTACAACTGGTCAATTGGTTGTTAAAGTTGTTGGTGATTCTGTAGCTCTGCCTACGTGACTCAGACTGCTCAAAAATTTACTACCGACTGTGTTTAAAAATTTGCTCCAATACAACCATTAGAAAAGTTAAATCAAGCACTTAGGTATAACATATATTTTAATGTTAATTTGTTTTAAGGTACACTACAAGATGGAGCACTCAGACCTGGTGTCTGAGATGGCTCAGGTGGAGCACCTCACCACACAGGAGAGGCTTCACCTCGCACGAAGGTGAATATTACTTTTTATTTCCTAATGACTTAAAAGTTTCTTAACAGGTACTGTTGGTTATATGCATGCACTACGCAAAAAAACTATGACAAATCCAGATAAATAGATATTCTACATAGGTACAGTCATGAGATTTAATTTGGTACCCACCTTAGGTCCGAAGTCAATCTGACATTCTACAACAATAAGGTTGAGTTTCCTAAAAGTTACAAATGACTTGACATCTCTAATGACATTGACGACTTCAAGCATATTTTTCTTGAAATGGGTCCCAAATTAACGCTTGTGACTGTAATTGTTTGAAATGAAGTACATTTTTTTTTTATTACAATACAAGACAAATATTATTTATTGAACATCACATACAAAAATAGCCTGGAGAGTAAAAAAAAAGAAGTAAAGACAGTTTTATCAATAAATAGCGATCTCTTCCAGACAGCCTTACAAAGAAGTGAGTTTAAAGATAGACAAAAATAGTTATGTATAAAATACTTTAATTATATATTGAAAGTATAAGCACTATCAAACACAATTTTTTAAATGTTGAATGTATAAGTACCCACATAGAATGTTAGAATCTGTTTGGTTGAACTATTTTAACAAGACTAACAAACAAAATGTTTGATGTATTATGTCACTAAGATTATGTAAATGGACTAATTAGGTCTCTTTTTAGGGTTTCGTAGCCTAATGGCAAAAAACGGAGCCCTTCTGGATTCGTCATGTCTGTCTGTCTTTCTGTCTGTCCGTCCGTATGTCACAGCCACTTTTTTCCGAAACTATAAGAACTATACTGTTAAAACTTGGTAAGTAGATGTATTCTGTGAACCGCATTAAGATTTTCACACAAAGTAGAAAAAGACAATAAATTTTGGGGGCTCCCCATACTTAAAATTGAAACTCAAGTTTTTTTTTCATCAAACCCGTCAATGGATATGTCTTCAAACATGATATTGAGGTTTATAAATTATAATATATTTTTTTCTAAACTGAATAGTTTGCGCGGGAGACACTTCCAAAGTGGTAAAATGTGTGTCCCCTGTAACTTCTAAAATAAGTGAATGATAAAACTAAAAAAAATATATGATGTACATTACCATAAAAACTTCCACCAAAAATTGGTTTGAACGAGATTAAGAAAGTAGTTTTTTTAATACGTCATAAATCGTAAACCGCAATTGGCTGCTACGTAACCCTTCATGGGCGAGTTCGACTCGCACTTGGCCTTGGTCTCTTTATTGAGCAAAAAAATTTAAATACAACAAAATAAATAAATAATAATAATAATAACCTAGTTTTTTTACATTACGAGAATATGAATTGATAACACTCCGTCTCAGAGACACACCTAGAAGCTGTTAATAAATAATACGACTTATTCTGTGGCCTACTAATGGCGATATGCCTCTTTTATTGGCGGTCATAGGAGGATTGGGCACATTCATGTGTCCTATTCTCTAAGATAACCCATAGAGTGACTTTATTTATCTAAAATGATACTTATATAAAGCTGTTAACTTTTTTCTTTGAATCAGTTTTTGAATTAACTTACCATGCTGATAAGATTGGCTCTGTAATGGTGAATTCGAAGTTAATATTTCCTAAGACCAAATTACATAATACGATTCACTATCCAAATAGAAAAAGAATTTAGTAAGTATCAAACTCTGGTCTAAAGTTTTAAACTTACGCGAGCCCTAGAATATTCATAAATACTTATTGCAAAGGGTTTCTTGTTTGCTTCATAATTCTAATTGTCCCCATGTGCATAATATTAATATGATCTTGAGAAGCAATTGTATGGTAACATGTTTGTTATTATTCCTTCAACAATTTGCATCAAGGCAATTTACCATATTAATGAACGTGTCGATCATATTCACTTGACACGGCAGTTTAATAACTTATAGACTTCGTATTTTATTTTAGATTAGAATAAAACTGGAAAATATTTACCTACTTACTTATGATCTAAGTTTGGCAGACTCTTGTATACATTATTAAATAAAAAAAAGAAATTTAGGGGACAATCTCATTGCACGCAAATTAAACTAGTGCCTAACTAAACTCTAGGCTTGTTACTATGTGTCTATAATATCGACATCACCAAACTACTACTTTCGCATAGGACTCGTTTTTAATTCTTTTCCCGCGACTAAGTATAAACATTTTTCGGCACAAAAAGTGTTAATATCCTAATATTCCTAATCCAGGATATGAATTGTGGGTATGTGTGCCAAAAAAAAATATATACTTACCCTTTTATGTGCGATTGAAGGACGAATATCCAATGACCCTCACAAACATTGGTAGGTAATTTTATGTTAGAAAAGAAGGCTAACGCTTTCGACTTCGTGTAAACACCTTATTGTTTTAAAATTTAGGGCTTCGTTTTAACCCCTGACGCAAAAAGGTGTGTTAGGACCAGACCACACCACTTAACCGAGATTTTAGTTTCCCGATTCGGGTTTTTGACTCGTGGAGCATACCGAATCATTTGTTTGAGATCACTTCAACAATTGGCGCAGATACGTTGAATTGTGTGCTCTGGCGAAACGGGATAAGAAAGGTAATCAGGATGGTTCTCGTTAAGAGGTCTCTTAAGGTGCCACGTCCCCACAAGAATGAAAAGGGATGGCTCTACGTGCTTCCACGCGAAAAATGTGAGATGGAGTTAGTTAGTGTGCGTCAAATTCGATTAATTGCTGTTTGCTTTAAAACCACAAAAAATATTGAAAACATGGTTTGCCAGGTTTAAGAAGTTACAAATACTCAACTATTGAATCGAAAATCATCGTTAAATATTATAGGGTTTCGAAGATTCAACCTTTTTAAATTCAAAACCAGGTAGGTATCGAGGATTTTATTTTTAATCGTGGTTTCACGTTTGCTAGTTTCAAGAAAATATGATCAAGTTTAATGTATCCAAAAAACAGACACAAAGGCATCCTGGTTATTGAGATCCAGATCGTGGAACTACAGACTTTACGATATGAGACCTCTCAAACAAAACCTGTTGGGCCGTTTAAGAGATGTCATATGTGCTCTGAAACTAGGGGTCATAATTATATTATCGATATAATAGTTTACTCGACGACTTGTGCGAAATAATGCTCACACGCTAATTTCTTTATCTATGAGGCAAACAGATTTTATCTAATATCAAGATAGCATTGTACAACCGCTTCATCACAGACCTGCTATGTGGTTCAATTGAGAACCATTAAAAGATAAGTTTGAAATAACACAGTAACACAGTACTTAGATAAAATTGTTGAGATAATCTGCATCCCCATTAACTTTCACTAAATGGTATGTTTGTTAACCGAATGACTGTGGGACTCTGGTATTATTTCACGGTTGTAATAACCTACTCTGTGCGTAATTAGGTTCAAAGTATGCAAGACTTTTATGTTTATAAACATAATCCTCGGCAGTACTGCCCAACTCTTGTTTACGTTTTACGTTTCATAAGCGTTATAAAACCAACACCGGGATATGCTAGTGTAAATAATTTTTGATTGAGATTTTTTCGTCGTAGGTACATCATAACTTTAGGACGGATTTAAAGTTTTAAACAACCTGCTCCAAACTGGTTTCTGATGTCGGACGAAATACCCGAAACCTGAAAACAATTTAATTTCATTAAAGAATACTGCCTTCGCATGTAAATTCACATGATGAACCAGCACCAAATCACAATTGGTGAAGATATCGCGACATATTAAGTGTCATCCCCCATTTTTCCACCCTGTTCGGGAACATATTCTAACTCTCACGTCTTGGGTGGTATATCTTTAATATTCTAATTCTTCATAACTATATGTAAGTTACTATAGGAACACATCTGACATATACCCTTCTCATTAAAAGCATTTATCAAATGGTAGAGAAATCGTATACCTAATAATATACACAGGAAAAATACAGACGAAAACAGACGTGGACGGACCTCTTCCCTTTTTGAGGTTGGTCAATTAGTTCCTTTTTAATTTTTTGTAGACATGTTTCAAAGAACAGTCATTGATACTTAGATGACAGTTATCTTTCCCGTGAGAACTAACTTTAATAATATTCAATATGTTAACCTTGTCAATATCCTATCTATTCAAAACAATAGACTTGTTTAACTGCGTCCTCAGTAAATTCGTAGCGGTACCTATCTCCTAAACATCTTTGATAGGAATTGTAGGTACCGTACCGTACCTTGTACACAACAGTACAGGTAGTGACAGTTATTGTTAAGCCACTATAATACCGACAGGAAAGCCAACTATAGGGAGGGAATATTCAGGTTTTTTTTTTACAGCTTAAATAAAAGCTGATTTATGTAACAAACAGTTGGAAAAAAATATTTTTGAATATCTATAAGAATAACCAAGATATAAGCCAATAAAGATTGGTTCCTATCCCTTTCTAGCAAACAAGAATTTAACATGACCTCATAGTGTGTATCGGATCTCTGTCGAATCGCTGTCTAATTCCGCCGTTTAAAATTCATGTATCATCCTTATTTCTTGGCCGATTTTAATTTCACTTTTGGTGATCTTTTTCTACCGTGTTTTCATATTTTGTTTTGTAATTTAAAAAAATCCATGCATGTTCCCTATTGTTGAGCTACTATAAAACCGACAGGAAAGCCATATATTAATTTCGACATTTCTTTCTCGAGATTTCAAGCTGTTATTTTGACACGGTTCTTGGATGCTCAACTATTAACGTCTAATATCTACCGGTCTTTACACTGTCCTAATGTTGCTTATCATGGAAAAAAAGAAGCGGGGCGATAACAATGATGTATTGAAGTAGTTCGATCGGCTGATACGTCCCTGTGTAGGACTTAGATTATGTTGTCAGAGATACAGCCAGTACCTACGTACGATTGTCGTGTTCATTAGTCAACTATTTCCTGGCGCCTATCGTTTACGTAACTATGCCTATTAGAGGTGTTTCTCGATTTGTATTAAACAGCTCCTAAAATCTCGACTGAGACATTGAGTTCAACTTATGACATATAGGTACTATATTAACTTATGACATATAGGTATATACTATACATATAGGTCTAAATTACGCCTTACTTCGTACAGTAAGCAGCAGAATTAGCTACGCAACCGAATAGATCAAAGTGATCTGAACTCGACTCTATATATTGTCATACGTCGTGTCTAGACCATTTTGAGCATGTTATTCTGCTTAGCTACTTTTGATGCTGACTGTACTAAATATCGTAACGGTATCCGATACATTTCAGTCCATACAACGAACTCTTATCTCGCCTTACAATCAAGCGGAATTGCACCACTTTGTCTTTTTTTGGCAATCCGCGTCTCGATAAATTTAACAGTTTCCTGTTTATTTGCAGTCACTTTAGCAGCGAGGAGAACGAATAACAATCTAGCCATATGCGTAGAAAGCAAAGTCAAACAAACCTCATACGGTTTCTATTTATATTCCTGAAATAGTGTACTCGATTCTTAGCATATGGCTAGTCGATAGTGTCAACACGAGGTACATGCATCGTGAGCAAACATTCGTGTTAGGTCTTTTAAATTTAGATGATCCTCTGCACACACGTTAACACATCGGGGATTTAAAACGGCTGCTGCGGCGATAACGTAACTTATTATTATTACGGGTTCCCGCTTGTGCTGTACAGTAAGCCAACGAAAGTTGAGCACTTTGTAATAAACTTCGAACTCAACATCAAATGACAAGCACGGCAATGAAAATTACAATCGCATTAACAAGGTTCAAAGTATGCTTAACATTTTATGAGGTGACTGTATTAACTAACAACTAGGTAGGTACGTTCGCATAGAGTTCGTGTAAAATTGTCTACGGGAACTTTCAAATTTTATCTGTGCCAAATTTCATCTAAATCCTGTGTGCAAAAAAGTAATTCCAATGAACATGTATTTTTACCTAAAAGCTTTTTCCCACGCCTCCGTCCGTTTAGAAGTCGTTTATTGTTTTTCCTTCGGGTGCTGTCATATTTTCCGGTACAAAAAAGGGCCTAAAAATCACGTTCTCCCGTCGATCATCGAAGACGAATAAAAGACAAATAATTTCGCATAGAACTTCTAAAATAATAATAAGAATTAGTAGGTACTCTTTCAAAGTGACACTGTACATAAAATCATAAGAAGTCTCATACGTTTTGATTGATTACCTCACTATGACATAGTCCAAAATGGTCTAGGAATCAATTTCGTATACTGTATCTATATGAGTAAGATAAGGCGTAAAGTTACTTCCATGTTTTAATTTCCTTTTACGAAAATAGCAACGCTTAGATATTTACTCAAGAAATTACACCTCGCTTAATTATGTCACGGGAATCTCCAATAACCTTTTCCAGGTCAATCGTCACGTCCTCGATAGTTGTCCGACATGGATGTTAGTTTAAAGTACCTATCTTATTTTAACTTGTTGTTCTTAGACTACGTTAAGTTAAATATTCTTGGATTCTAAAAGATAAAAAGTAAACGATTACGATTATAATAATAACATCGCAAAGAACGTTCATATATTAGAATCCCTCAGACGCTCTCGCCTGTATCCTTATGCCCCAGTTTTTTTGGTACAGAGAACTGATAAAGGAACAAGCATCTGAGTCAGGCGTGAAATAAAGTGAAACCTTGTTTTCTCTTTTAGCGATTGCATGACCGCTGGCTGTTAACAACCCATGAGGGATTAAGCGTTAAACATGGAACGCTGTTACCGAAATTAATCCACACAAATTGCTCTAAATTGTGCAGCCGTAGATTTTTTATTATGCTTCTAGTAGCTAGTAGTTTTTTGTTACATGAGAATTTAAACTATACAAATGCGTTGACTGATTTAAACGGACCCTGACGTAGAGTACCTAGATGAGACACGAAAAAATAATGCAACGATTAAAAGAGAAGCATTTATATGGCAAGACATAAATAAAGAAGACTGCATCTTTACATTCTATCTTACTCCGGCGTAATTATACGTTTTTTCAAGGTCGGTTTTGTTTGTCACCGCAGAACTGGTGCGTTACTTTTAACAATTGAATTGAGTTCTTTGTGTGTATGTGTGTTTTAGTAGATTTTGAGGATACCTGTCTTCTGAAGTGTTGTAATTTAGGATTCAAAAGATGTAAAAATCACCGTAATAACATCTAATGATAAATCGCCTTGATTAGTTAGGTACTCGATGACAGAAGTTTTGTCTGCTAAAGGTGATATGTGATTTGGTAGGGTTGTCTGTATTGCTATCTCAAAAAGTATACGAAAGCAGCTTGTCAAGGTAAAGAAATATGTTTCACCGATCGCAATACCAGTCTGGCGTTCACACTGAAACGCAACAGTGCGAACACAGCTCCTTGGTCTACCTATCACCCGCATGAAGTTAAATATAAGTACTAGTAATTTATCTTCATGATACAGTGGCGTTCAGAATTGCATGGACAATTTATGAATGAATTCATTCATAAACTGTCCATGCAATTCTGAACGCCACTGTACCTACTTACTCGAATATGTATTTACTATTCGACTATTCGTACAGTCAAGGTAATTAATTAGACCACTTTTGACTATGTTGGAGTGACGTAATCAACAAAAATGTAAGAGACATCTTATGATTTTATTTATAGTGTCAATTAGATAGTCCAAAGTCGACTAGGATTTAATTTCCGTGACTGTACTAGTTTTCCGCTCTTAACAACGTCAAGGGTTTCTAGATATAACCACCGTTTACTGATACTAGTAGGTACATATGTGATTGACGGCTATCTATCTCTAGATTACTGTAGCTATACTTACTCCACTCTAGCGAGGCGTGAACGTATATGTCTGTAGGTTTGTATGTGTTAGATAGTTAAAAAACCCCGATACCCCTTCATTCAGAGCTGATTACTTTCATAGCTAAGAACCATTGATAGAATACATACATAGGTACATACATTAAAACACGCCTGTTTCCCAGAGGGGTAGGCGGAGACCACTTCTTTCCACTTGCTACGATCTAGACAAATTTATTTTGCTTATTCCACATTCATACATCGAGTCATGCACATACGTCGGTTTAGGGTACTTAAGACTCGGCCCTTTTCCAGTATTTCTCCTATTTGATTTTTTTGATAGAATGCTTGCTTTCAAATAAAAAAACGCATCCAAATCGGTTCACCCGTTTAAGAGGTACGGTGCCACAGACAGCACTGTGGCCAGACACACACACACACACATAGCGGTCAAACCTATAACATCCCTCTTTTTGCGTCGGAGGTTAAAAACATTCTCATGACAAGCGTTTCCTTGCCCCACACGTGAGCCAATAGCCGCCAATAGCATAGTAACGTGTCAATTGAATGTCAATTGTGCCAATCACGACTACAGTTTTCGTGCGAATGTGTTTCCTTGGATATGCTAAAGGTCATATCGCAGTATAATTGGCTTAGCTGTTATTTTCTTAACAAGTTTTTTAGTGTAAACTGCATGCATTTGAGTGTGTTATGTTTTATGTTTAATGTTTTGTAGAGTAAAATAAGCTCCGTGACGTTAAAGTTTGTATGTTTTTTTTAAATGTTTTTCAATCGTGTAAACCAAACCATCACAAGGTCCAGTGTCACATGTTACAGCGTGCGTGCAGTCGCGTTTCATTTAAAATAGGTACAGTCAAAGGCATTATTATCAATACGGCCATTCGCGCCAATTATAATATACATAGACCTTATTATGAGTGAAGTAAGGGCGTATAGATGTTTTTGACGCCTTGGGAACGTAAATATATTTTAGACTGACTGTGCTTGCCAATTATGCAAAGTCCAGATACGGGTGTATAAACGCGGAATTGTGTAACAGAATGAAGAAAGATTTTGTGTGATATCTTGTTGCACAGAAATAGTTGGATAATCGGAAAATGCAGTTGGCTATTATACTTATTATTTGCCGGAATACGTAGGCACATTCTCTAGGAAATGGGCCACATAGTGATTACTTGATTAGATAGATACCTACTAATTCTGCCAGGAAGGAGTTACGAGCACAAGCTAATTCCTTTAATTAAATTAGTAGCTATGCGTTTGCAACAGTGTATTGTAATAATACTAGCTGTTGCCTGCGACTCCGTCCGCCTAGAAGTCGTTTGTTGCTCTTCTATTTGGAACTGTCGAATTTTCCGTGATAATAAATAACCTATGTCCTTCCCAGGAGGTAAAGCTATCTTTATACCAAATTCCATCTAAATTAATTCAGCGGTTTAGCTGTCAAAGCGTAACATACAGACAGACAAAGTTACTTTCACATTTGTAATATTGGTATGGATTAGTATGGTTCTTACTTACATACATACATACATAAACTCACGCCTTTATTCCCAGAGTAGGCAGAGCTACAGAATTACCAACAACTCTAAAAACTTGTTGATAATTCTGTAACCACATTTTGCACACTTAGGCTAAGATGTTTACCAGTGTATTAGTGACAGGTTGCAAGCCCATCGCCTAACAATACTTACTGGTTCTTACTTATGTTATGAATAAGGCTTGATTTAACCTTGACGGGGGGGACGGGAAACATCTGGATGCCAGTACCTCATGACCGATCACTGTAGAGATCTTTGAAAAGAAAGATTTTTGTTTTATCCGTGACATAGCAAAGGATGCCACGAAATGGGTCCTACTCAGCGTATGCTGGCATTAAAGTCAGCTCAAAGCAGAGTAAACAAATGACAGGCAAACCTTTATTCAGGAGTAGAGCAGTATTGACTGGCATGATGATGATGACGAATTGTATTTTATTTAATTCTCTTTTCTTTTTAAGTGGTTCCTGTGTTTAATGTAAACCGACTCACTGGGTTCCAAGAAACAGGCTCAGCCTAGTTTGGGGTCCGCAAGATATCGTACCTTTTAGAAAACAGTGAATTTTTATTAATAAAATTATTCTTATTATTAACTAGATAACAATGGATGCAGACTGTAGTTCAATAAATATATACCTGTCGGTTAACATCAGTTTCGATGTTAAAATAAAAGTATATTTTTTAGCGGTTAAATAAATCAGTTTCACATCACATTCATCAAGCCGTCTATTAATAATAATATCCAAAGTTATTACAAGTAGGTACAAGTTTCATAGTATTTGGATAAGATATAGTACCGACTTTTAAATAGTTGTGACAAATTCTTATATGTATGACGCCATGCTTGAGCCGTAAAATTCGCAATTGCTATCTCACGCCGTAATTTATTTGAATATTTCGCATTTTATGCAATGGCCGTTAAAACGTTCAAAGCGAGGTGTTTATTTTTCGACTCCGGAGTAGCGACGTTGTTCTTATTTTTTATATGTATAGTCGACCGAGAAATTTCTTTACCACTTTGGGATCTGAACGTCCTACAAACAGTGTCGAAAGGTGGTAAAAGAGTTTCCTGTTTGAATATACCTCAATTATTCGAATTCGAATGTATTGATTTATCTTTCTTGAAGAGTATAAAATACAAGTTTTTATTGGAAATATGTGTACAATTCAAAAGAAACTGATTTAATATTTAGTCGAAAAAAAGCACCTCCTATTTCGTCGTTAAGCTAAAAAAGTATTCTGTACTTATTTATAACTTATTAGCAAACCGACCCAAACATTACGTCACGCCGCGCACCGGTTTGATGACTCTATCTGTGACGGACACACCCGTCGCATTGAAAATCGCGAAATGCTACATGCCCGGCGTGAGAGTGACGACTTTTGTTTTGTGATTGAAGTGGTGTCGAAAAGGTTAAACTTGCTCACTCCGCTTGGCATTACGTAAACGATTTTGGATTTGCGTCAGTTGATAAAGTCGTAAAGAGAACAAAAACTGGCCATGTGTTTGTCGGGCATTACGGTTCCGTATCGCATAAAAGTGAAGCAAAAATGTTTATTGAAGCTGCGATGTATACGTTGACCCCTGAAATAAGTTTAATTTTAGAAGATTTTTTAAATTCTAACGTATCTTGTTTATAAAAGTTTTATTTCGTGAAATTTAGTCAGTTCATTAAAAACGCTGTCAACGACAGAACTAATAATGTCTTACCGAACGAATATTGGACAAATTAAAGTATGTTTAAATTTGATTGTATTGGAAATTGTGAGGTTATCTTCGTTATCCACTTGTAGTTTACGGATAAATAATCAAAACGTATCTATCCCGTGTACAGTCAAGAAATAAAATTTGGGACCCACCCTAGGTCCAAAGTCAATCTGACATTCTACAACAATAAGGTTGTATTTCCTATAAGTTACAAATGATTTGCCATCTCTTATTACATATAAGACTTTAAGCCATTTTTTTTTTAAATAGGTTCCAATTATCCAAATTATAAGAAGTCTCTTACATTTTGCTTGACAACATCACTTTAACATAGTCATTAGCGGCCTAGGTATCAAATTGTTTGACTATACAGGGTGTCTTGGATCGAATAAGAGATATTTGGCGGGGTAATAGTTCGCACGATTCTGATCACGGGGGTATGGTTCATTTTTGTTTCTGTTAATGTAAAAAAAAAAGAAGGATTAATTATATTAATTTTGTTACTTGATGTATCGCAGCCGATATCTCGACCTTGACATTTTGACGCTGATACTATACTACTACAAACGTTCGTAGTAACTAACGTCAAAATTCTAAAGGTCAATGACCTGACACCATACGTTGTTTACATGGTATGTAAACAAACAGTTCGTTCCATGTAAACAGAAATCTGACTAACATTTTAAAATAATTATAAATTTTAGTGCAACTTACTGTATTTTCATTAGTGCAACTTACTGTATTTTCATTTTTGCAATTTGAACACTAGCTGGTTTTAAATGTGAATTCACTAGATCTCTTGTTCACGCTTCGCCAAGACTGATCATAATATTATCGTCCTTCTTATATTATTGTCGAGATCTAACCATTTACCATTCTTTTCTGTTCTAAAGTGGCCCGTATAACCGGTTTACAGCAAAAATAATGACGACTTGAATATCTCAAAATAACATAACAATGACATAATATTATAATGACAGCCATAAATTCATAGACTCAGACATAGAGTTCAGATAGACATGGATTGAACGATCCGATTATTGCCCTCCGTATTGATCTGCGTGGTATTTGTGGCAGTAGCCAACAGCCCGAATGCAAAATATTTTGTCCATGGATATAAAGGCCGTCGCATAATTGATTATAATTTATTATGATGTCACACTTACCATAGAGAACAAAAAATACCAACCTTTCCTAGGCCATGGAATGGATAAACTTACGTGTAGAGACGATTTTATTTTTACAAAACCTAAACCTCTTTTCATAAAAAGTATTCAATGGTACAAGATTTAAAAAAATACTATGCTGAACTGTCAAAGGAGAATAACAACTTATTGATTCGTTTTAATTATTGTGTGTTGTATTCATAGTTATCCCTGATGGTGGTAGAAATCAATGAAATAAATCCATGATTCATGATCTAATAAAATAACTTTAATGTACCTACGAGTACAAGTGCTATTTTACCTGTGCGAGTGTGGGAAGAGTGTGAGTAAACATCGTAATCGTAAGTTTCATTTTTAAATTATTTCACATAATAGCCCTTATCAGAGATCAACTTTTCATTCATATTATAGTTCAGTTTCAGTCTATTTTCAGTTTTCTAAACACCGTGGAGCTTTTGACCGTGATTAGAAAGTTTGTTGATATGGAACAACTTGTTTATTTACATTACGTTGTGACACATGTTATGTCATACACCGGTATGACGGGGTCAAAAATGTAGCAGTGCTAGTGATTCAATATCGACAAAATTTATCGACAACGATATAAAGCAATTTTTGATCATCATTAAAATAAGTAATGGCCTAGCTTGAATGACTTTTAATTATGTGCAAACCTCTTATAATACAAAGAACCGGTATCTGACATTGACTCTGGACTCGAGTCACTTTTGACAACCGTTGAAATTACATTGAATAACAAATTAATTCAGTACGACAATATTCTTTAGCGTTCCGACGAATTGAGAACCATTTAGTTTTTTAAGTCGGTTAAAAATGATTCGAAAGAAAAAGATCGTTTATCTTCATGGAAAGCTGATCATTTAGATATAGAAGATAAAGGTATTTACAACTTTATTTTGTAAGTACCTAATGGAAGATCCATATGTCACGAAAAAAATTGTCGATAAACTTAATCGATATTTAATGAATCACTAGCACTGGTACATATTTGCCCCCGTCAATCCGGTGTATGGGTTATGAATGAATTAGTTAAGATGGAGCACACTGAGAGCATCGTCAGGATAAATCAGTCTGTAACTCAGTCAAATATTAACTTTAAAAAAAGTTACCAATGTAGAGATGATCCAAATCATCCACCCTATCTACGGTTAAAATTTCTTCGATTGATTTCAAGACACCCTGTATATACCTTGGCATTCATATAAAAAAGTTTTCTTCTATCCGAGGTGTTTCGGCCCAATAAATAGCTATAGCGAAGGCTCGTCCCGAGAAGCATTCGGCTGTTCTTCAGGTTTTGTTTTGTTCCGGACATGAAATCCACCAGTAATATTGTAAGAGCCGACTGACAAACGCAAGATCGTTCGTAGAGTTCTGAGTAGCAGGGAATAGCAGGATATGATGATGATGACCCTCCCTTGATATATTCAGATATTTAGTATCGTAAGACGCAAGAATTCGAACAAAACGTGATGCAACTACTGACCATTATGACCAAGTTCTGACAATTGTCAAACTTAATTTGCGCTCTATACCAAGAAATGTGGGTGCTAATTAAGTTGCCCATTTACCGGCACTGTTTATATTCGCAATAAAGGGACGATACTTATCTTTGTTTGTTGTTAACAACGTCACACATGTTTCCAGCTAGTTATTTAACTTGCTTGTTCGTGAGTATGTCTACTCGATTCGAAACTCGTAATCCATTTTACGAATTACAATGTACGTATGGCCTTATTAACGTAGTAGGCATGCTGCCGAGTTCCTGTAGGGAGTCGGGAGGTAGCTATGGTCAAAACATCTCTGCCGTACTTAACATAGACCTACAGAGTTTGACCGTGTTAGAATGATATAGATGACCAGTCGAAGATAGACTAAAAAATACTAAATTCATTTGTGTAACAAAATTTGGTTATCGGTTTGACACGCTGAGTTTCATGAGAATGAGACGGCACGACTGGCACCCACGTATCAGTCGCAACTACTTGCACGTCTTGTTTCATTATCATCTTATTTTTTCGAATTGGTTTGTCTTTGACGTCTTTCATATATTGAAATTAATCATCTGCCATAGGCGTTATACGGCAATGTTGATAATTGTAATTAAGAGTTTCCATGATAGGAATTTGAATAGTAGTAGTTTTTTTTATTTGAGTCTTTCTAAGAAATGTTTTCTTGGAAAGGCAAACGTTCAGACATAGTTGTTCATAATATCTAACACATTAAAAAATCGATAAAATCTGACTAGTTTTAAGGTAAGAACTAAACGTTATCGCATTTTGTATGGTCGTTACTTAACACTCATTTGTTGCATTTTCAGGCGTCGCATGCAACAGCTGAAGCTATGGCAGCAGCGGGAGAAGGAGTGGATGCGGTCGCGGGCCAAGCGGGAGAAGAGCAACAAACGCAACATCTTCTTCTCCGACAGTGTCATGTTGCTCGAGGCCGCTGCGAGGAACGACATCGATGAAGGTAAAGACAATACTCAGCTGACCCTTGTCTTCTCCTATCTAGCTCTTAGAAGGTGGTTAGGGTTGTGAAGCGCCGCTAAAATTGCGTAGGTGTCAAAAAGATTTAGCTACAGGCGATAATGTTTCTCACCCTGTAAATCAAGTCCGATATCCACGATTTTTGAATAATGTTGTAGTTATTAGAAATAACTAGTCTATAAGTTTTTAGTTTTTTAAATTGGTTTCATTCTTAGAAATATTTTCTTGGAATGGAAAACGTACAGGCATAATTTTTCATGATATCTACGACATATTCAAAAATCGTAAAAATCGGATTAAGTTTAAGGGGAGAGAAATTTTATCACATTCTGTATGGAAAACGTTTGCTTCACAATCCTCTTAATCACCCAAACAAAGGGAATATTAATCAGGTTTTTGTTCAGGTTTAAACGCCGGAAGGAACCTATACCTATCCACAATATAACAACTCGACGCGGTGATTTCACTATCATAGTTAAACGGCTACAAACGTCAATAACGAGGCTCCTGATGGTTCCTCATATGCGGAGTTTGAGTTATTACTGTGTTTAAAAATACAATGCTACGATTACATAAATGAGATGTTTTGTTATGTAAATTACAGCTGTAAAATATGATAATTCTACGTAACAAATAATCTACTTTTATTTGGTATCATTACAAGCTGTCCCTTGTTTTGAGGGTCCTATTTTTACTAACTGAGATATTTCGTAGGTTGGTTGCTGTCTTTGTCTATTCATTTGTTTGTATTTGTGACGAAAGATGTTTTTCAGTATCACTCGTAAGTAATACACTCGGTCACACCTTTGTTTGAGGTAATAGACGTCCGCTGTTTATTGCCATAGCTATTAACTAGTTTATGAGGCATATGTTTAGCGAGAAAAATATTAACATTTTGTTTTCATAAAGTTAGGTAAATATACACAGTTATCAGTTATATACAAGATTTAGCGGGATTTATATACCCGATAACGATTGACGATGATCTATTCGTAACAAAATCTTGATGTTATTTATAGAAGTTACCTTATACAATTTATAAATAACTTTATGACTTTATAAACAGATAAGTACATCAAAACCTATCGAGAACACCTGTCTGTCTTGCCATGCGTGAATTGAAACATTACCTTGCTGACATTGACATGTGATATTGATTTGATACCATAATCGGTAGTCGGTTATTTAAGAATTTAATATTGATTAATACGCCACGTCACGGCATTATTTCTAACATGGTTCTTTATTCAGATGGTAGTTGGTTTAATTTATATATTTGCTGCTGTTTGAAACATTTGATCAAATATCAAAACTTTACAATATTATCGGTGGCTTACATTAGTAATGATGACACTAAGGATATAGAATAGAATACATCAAAGTTATCATCAGTCATCAAACTTTAAAAGTAAAAGCAAGAAATTATACGTAAAATTATTGATTAATATTATTTCCCTGCGTCGGTGTGTAGTTGTTGTCTGCTAGAATCCCGAATATTAGAGCAAGTATGCTCAGGGGTAGTTCATCCCTTGAATGCTATGTTGCTGTACCGTAATACCATACAATAATTGAACAACAATACATTTCAGTGCGGCGTCTCCTCTCCCGCGGAGTCACACCTGACGCAACCAACGAAGACGGCTTGACAGCTTTACACCAGTGCTGTATAGACAATAATGAGGCCATGATGAGGTTACTCCTCGACAACGGAGCCAACGTCAACGCGGAAGACAGCGAGAAATGGACGCCGTTACACGCCGCGGCAACCTGTGGCAATCTTAATTTAGTTCGAATCCTAATACAACGAGGCGCGAATTTATTAGCCGTCAACGGTGACGGAAACATGCCATATGATATTTGCGAGGAAGAAAGAACGCTAGATGCTATTGAGAGTGAAATGGCTGCTAGAGGAGTGACACAGAGACTGATCGACGAAACGCGCGCGGCGACCGAGATGAAAATGCTGATGGACGTGGCGGAACTTGCGAAGGAAGGATTGGATTTGGACGAGTTGAGGGATGCACAGGGTGCTACTTTGGTAAGTTATTTTTTCTCTATCTGTGGCTATCTCTGACCAATTGTTCAGAAAGTTCAATTCATCCCCACCTGGGTCCGCCTTGCTGTCTGCGTCTTGGATGACTTATGAAGCTGTCGCATTAGTGTGGAAACCTTTGCGTAGCAATTTGATTCAATAAGTATTTTATTTTATTTATTTATTTTGATAGTATACACATTATATGCTTCTAAAACAAACCGCTTTTTACGATAAGTCGTGTTCTTTTTCCTGTGTAATCAATGAATTGATTTGCCGTGGTTTTGTATCTAACAGGAAAAACCACATTGAATTAGTTATCTTACGGCATTCCTCAAAGAACATGGCGCGTTTGCGGTGATTTGTTTAGCGAAGATATTCTTCTAATCTATTTTCCTTAAAATGAAACCCTTACAGAAGTGAATCAAGAAAGACCACCGATAATTATAATTTATAACTAATATGCGAACAAAGCACGTAATATTTTTTATGACACGATGGCAAACAAGTACACAGGCCTTATAGTAAAAGGGCTCTGAGGCCCGGTCGACCTTGGTATTGTAAATATGTCCTAAAATGCAATATCAAAATGCCAGTTATCTTACTGACTGTCTTATATTTGAGGCCATTTGAGTTGCACCGATGAATGGAATGCTCGCTCTGGACCACAAAGGTCACTGCAGGGCTTGACGGCTGGTTACCGAGTGAGATGGTGATATACTTTGTCACGGACCCTGCGGTTTAACAGGGTACCATTAACTAGACGCTCATTTTCGATAATATGCCAGAAATTTTAAATAATTACTTACCTGATTCTCATACTGGCAGCCTAGAACTGAACATTTGAATTCTATTAAGATAGGTAGGTATTATTTTTCCTCATATTTAAAATCTGATATTTTAAATTATATTCTTAATTATATTAATGAACTAGCGACCCGCCCTCGCTTTGCTTCGGTTTATATGATTTTTTTATACATAAAAACCTTTCTCTTGACTCACTCTATCTACTAAAAAAATCCGCATCAAAATCCGTTACGTAGTTTTAAAGAACTAAGCATACATACGGACAGACAGACAGACAGACAGCGGGAAGCGACTTTGTTTTATACTATGTAGTGATGAGCGTCGCTTGAATGCTACTAGACAGATAAGAGTAGCTCTAGGCGCTAAGCAAGCCGCCTGTCAGTGTGGAAGTAACTTCAGGGTTAGCTAGAAGAGATCCCATTTAGGGATAAAATCTCCTTTGTACATTACTTTAATAACAATGTTATAATATATCTATTTTGTGCAATGTAGAGTTTACATACATAAGCGTTACTGATGTATGTTTCCGTTTGCAGCTGCACATCGCGTCTGCCAACGGCTACCTGAAGGTGGTGGAGTTCCTGCTGGAGCACCGCGCCGCCACCGACGTCGTGGACCACGACACGTGGCAGCCCGTGCACGCCGCCGCCTGCTGGGGACACGTCTGTATTCTTTACTCTGTCATATTCGAACTTGCGTCGATGTCTGTCGTTTCATTCTGCATTCTGGTTCAAATCTTGCTAGTCTATTTTGAATTACTTTTACCAAAGTATCTGAAAGATGCAAAGTCAATTATATATTTTTTAAAAGAACTTTTAAAAAACATATTATTATCCGTGAATGATAATGATAATATTTCGGTGTAATGTGTCACATTAATTAGCATATCTTTGGTTTATGGCTTCTTATAATCTATTTTTTTTTATCTCTAATGTAAATATGTATTCGAAGTAAGTGATTTTGTAAATCCTTTGAGAAATAAATAACAGAGGCAATACAAAATTATTATGATATTTAAAGACTGATCTAATGATATAGTCTGAAGGTAGCATCACGATTTACGATGTACTGAGACCCACCGAATTGGGATTGGTCTTGACGACGCGCTGGCCCAGTTGGTAGTGACGTACGACGTACGAAGCTAGAGGTTCAAATCCCGGTAAGGGCAGATATTAGTGTGATGAGCGCGAGTATTTGTTCCTGAGTCTTGGATGTTTTCTATATATTTCTCTATATAACTATTTATATCGTTGTCTAGTACCCATAATACAAGCCTAGAGCTTATAGTCTATACTTTCAGGCATTTAAAAAAATGTAAACAAAACAACCACGTGATATATGTCGTCAGCCAATAGAAGTAGACAGTGTTCTGCTTCTATTGGCTGCCGTCAAAGTCGTCGTACGTTAAAGTTCGATAAAACAGTTTTGATTGGTTGTTTAACAAAGTCACATGATTTGGTATATTTACATTTTTTTAAATACCTAAAAGTATAGACTATAGTTTGGGACTAGGCCAATTGGTGTGACATTGTCCCCAGATATAAATAGATAAATAAGCAGATTTTCATAAAATAAATTATTGAAAAAAGTACAATCAGCCACAAAAAATTGTCTGTTTATTGACAGAAACTTATTTTATGAAAGGTAGGCAATGAAGATTGCAACATCGGCAACTTTTGGAATGGTTTTTGCTGGCCATTCAGGAGAAACGCAAGCTCTTTCATGACGTCAGAACTGTTAGGAAACAGCGCCGATGAGTTTGGTTTCCGTTTCACTGTACTAGGGCGGTAGGTAGGGTAAAAGAAGGAATTTGATAGAGGTAAGGTTGAAGGAATTTGCTTTAGGTAGTAAGATGGGGAATCGCCAGATCGGCTGGTTTTTTCTTCAAATCACTCCTACTGTGCTCAAACTAAATAGAAGTCTTATTTTGTGGCAGTGAAGTTATTAATGAAAATTATATAGACTGAATAAACAAGTTTTCAAAAGCTCTTTTTTTTTTTTTTTTATGGCATAGAGAAGACAAACGAGCACACAGACCACCTGATGGTAAGTGGAAACTGTGACCCATAGACATTCGCATTCACAAGACTGCAATGCAATCCTAAGACTGCAAATGCGTTGCCAACCCTGAAGACTAAGACGGAATGCCTCTATGCTAGTCATTTCACCGGCTGTCTTATCTCCAAACCGGAACACAACAATGCGAACACTGCTGTTTGGCGGTAGGTTAATGGATAAGATGGTGGTAGCGATCCGGACGGACCCTGCACAAGGTCCTACCACCCGCAAGCTCTGTTGAAACATGGATCAAAAGTGGTTTATTTCGTTTTTTTTGCTTGTTATAGTTGGAGGTATTAGAAATGTTGGTGCAATATGGAGCTGATCTCAATGTCAGGAATAAACACGATGAGACCCCTGCAGGTAATTAATTGATTCTCGAATTACGGTTCTGTTTATATCTATGCACACATGTTACAATTTGATTCGATCATATACATATCCTTCGCAAGAAGATTCACGGTTAAATGAAGACTAGAATTGGTTGAATTAAAAACCCCTTAAATAATTGCGCCTCCTACGTTCAGAGCTATCTTTTAGACGGCTCAACCTAACAAACTTAACTAAGAATCACCCCAGGTAACTTTCTCTTAACAACAATCGCGACCGAATCACTCAATTTGTGTAAGAACTACCGTGCCACAGAAAAACACACAGACGGTGTCAAACTAACAACAACCCTCTTTGCGTCTGGGGTTACAAGGCAGCAGGCAGTGAATAAGTCTATAGCTCAAGCTTTCCGCGGGGTGACGGACGGTGGCGGGGACGAGGCATCTAGTCTTAAAAGTTACAAACGCATTGAGAGCGGCGGCTCTAAAGAGATTTAAAAGCGTTTCCAAAGCGTGGCCGAGGCGTTTTTTGTATGGCTTCGTGTTGCCTTGGTTCTCAGTGCGTTAGCAGCTTTAAAGGACTGTGTAGTGGGGAGTGAAACAGCAAGTTGCGCGCAACGTACGTAGTGATCTCGCCTTCCCACCGTTTTGCACCTCGTGGGTTGGTTACATACGAAGTTCTTAGATTATAGCAGCGAGCGGTGATTGGTTGATTGATATACATACCCTAACTGGGTGCAGAACTTTTCTTATGAACCGAGATAAATTATTACAATCACTTAAGTCCAGAGCGGATTGATTATGTATAGGAAATATTTTAATAGAATGATGGACAGTTTCACGATGTATGAGTCGGCTCAAGCCAATCTTTACATCAAGTCACTTTCCGCCGTTTGTCACTCCATATGTATGTTTTAGAGTGATTCAAATATAAATATAATCCTAAGCAAAGCGAGGGTGGGTCGCTAGTTACTACTAATATTTAGCAGTTAAAAGCCGCCTTACAAAATATGCTTGATATGTTCGAGTTTTTTGTAAGAGACGTGGTAGTTGTTGATATGTTGTGTTCGCGCAGACATCTGCGAGGAAGGCGAGGTGCGCGCGCGCATCGTGCGGCTGGCGGCCGACCAGGAGGAGCTGCGCCGCCGCGCGCACCGCCCGCCGCGCGCCGGCCCGCGCCGCTCCTCCTCCACCGCCAGCAGCAGCCGGTCAGTACAGGGGGGGGGGACACGCAGACATCTGCGAGGAGGGCGAGGTGCGCGCGCGCATCGTGCGGCTGGCGGCCGACCAGGAGGAGCTGCGCCGCCGCGCGCACCGCCCGCCGCGCGCCGGCCCGCGCCGCTCCTCCTCCACCGCCAGCAGCAGCCGGTCAGTACAGGGGGGGGGGACACGCAGACATCTGCGAGGAGGGCGAGGTGCGCGCGCGCATCGTGCGGCTGGCGGCCGACCAGGAGGAGCTGCGCCGCCGCGCGCACCGCCCGCCGCGCGCCGGCCC